>CM052213.1:5255262-5268546 GCA_028454225.1 Lasioglossum leucozonium
ATCCTAGAACCCAGATCTTAAAATCTTAGATCTCAGATCCATAGATCCATTCATCCCTAGATCCTCATATGCCTAGAATCCTAGAACCCCAGATCTTAAAATCTTAGATCCCAGATCCATAGATCCATACATCTCCAGATCCGTATATCCCTAGATTATTAGGTATGCCTAGATCCCTAGATTCCCAGATCACTAGACATTTAGATCTCTAGGTCAACACTGAACGGTACAGCGTGCAACAATAAAAAAAACAATTGAAAGAGATGTAACAAATTTATATATAACTTTCAACTGTTTTTTCAATTCGCCTCGGTCTATCCTACCTGATTTGCTGAAGCATACTGATCTTGTTCACGGGATACAAGTGGCGCTTCATGATTTGCGTCCCGTTGTACGGAATGATTTTGTTCCGACGGGAAATTCGCTCGACGTGCCACTCGTTCAAACACCTTTGCAACCAGGAAGACACCATTTTGTCGTTCCACTCCTCCATTCCTATATGACACTCCTCCACGAAGAACGTTTTCAGGAGATCGTTCGTTCGCTTGAAGTTGTTCCTCAGCCAGCTGAGAACGCGAAATATTATTGCGAAAAATGTTCAAAGACGATCTGAATGAAACTTCAAGAAAAATGGAATCGCGTGAAATCTTGTTTTCAGCGGACGTGGAATTAATGGAAATTATGCTGTTCGCGGAATTTTATGTTTTGAGCATGTTTCGAAAATTCTCAGAAGCCATAAATAGATTCACGGTCTACTGAAAAATCGTACAAAATTCTGCACAATTTTTTTTTTTTGATCACGTTTCCGAGAATTCTCAGAAGCCATAAACAAAGATCCACAGCCAACCGATTATATCTAAAAATTATATTAAATTCTGCGGAATTTTTTTTTTTATCACGTTTCCGAGAATTCTCAGAAGCCATAAACAAAGATCCACAGCCAACCGATTATATCTAAAAATTATATTAAATTCTGCGGAATTTTATGTTTTAGCACGTTTCGAGAATTTTCAGAAGCCATAAATAAATCAAGATTCGCGGTCTACTGTATTGAATATCGCGTTCCGTTATTTCATCACGCGTACCATACGTGTGCGAAGAAGTCCAAGACAACAATTCCGCCCATATACATCAGGAAAGCATAGAACAAGTCGCAGAACACGTAAATCATATTTATGTATTCCGTAAACAACAGGTATAGTAGAATGACGGGCATCCACGAGCCGTTCACGAGGGAAACAGCGCAAATCGACACCGTCCAAACGAACACGTTCCGATGATTCACGACGACGTGCATCTTCTTCAGGCTCTCGTCCGTCTCGGCGATGTACTTTCCCAATAGCGACATCTCCTGCAACAGGGGACCTCTAACTAAATGAAAAATAATTATTTAAATAAAAAATAAATTTTTTTAAAATACCACGTTTTTAAAACGGACTAAAAAGTATAAAATAATTTAAATAAAAGTATGTTTAAAAAACGGACTAAAAGATATAAAATAATTTTAAATAAAAATAATTTCATAAAAAATTATGTTTAAAAAACGGACTAAGAACACATTTACAGATTTCTAACCCCATACAGATAGTCCTGAAAATTTGTGATTGTGAATTTTTAATAGCTATGAAAATACTTGTAAGATTTAAAACGAAAAACGTGGGGCGCGTGCAATACGTAGATAATTGATGCATGAATTGTTCAACTAAGTCACTAACAATTTTATTGCATTACAAATGACATGAACTGTTCTATATGTTTTCTTAACGGCAGCTACTCTCTACACTCCTTACTATTATCTTGCGCCCCACGTTTTTCGTTTTAAATCTTACAAGTATTTTTATAGCTATTCAAAATTCACAATCACAAATTTTCGGGACTATCTGTATGAGGTTAGAAATCTGTAAATGTGTTCTTAGTCCGTTTTTTAAACATATTTTTTTATGAAATTATTTTTATTTAAAATTATTTCATACCTTTTAGTCCGTTTTTTAAACATATTTTTATTTAAATTATTTTATACTTTTTAGTCCGTTTTAAAAACGTGGTATTCTTAAAAAATTTATTTTTTATTTAAATAATTATTTTCAACTTTTTAGTGAGCTTTTTTAAATATTGCATTGTCATCCAGTTCTGAGCTATGTTTCAAATTTCAAGTCTCCAGATCATCGGGAATTACAAGATTTTGCGGAAGGAAAGCGGAAGGACGGACGGACGGACAGACAGACACGAAAGCGAGCTAATAAAAACGTGGTAAAATAATCGCTCTTCACTTTGTCTGCGAACTGCTGACATACGAATAGCAAAACCAGTGGGCTCGATGTAAAACAGTAACGATGTTAGGAAAACTTAAAGACACTGTTATGTGTATATTCAAGCTATCGATAAACACATTAAGAGAGAACATAAATTTTTATTTCGCTCAGTAAAAACATTAAAAGAGGAAATAAATTCTTATTTCGCTCCACAATTGTCGTTTAATTCGCGTAAAAAAATTTTTTTTTTCTTTGCATAAAAATCCGCCGTCTACAATTAATTAATTCTCACTTGCCTTGTAGTACCACCAGCCCAGTATCTGCATACTGATAACGCACACGGAGACCGCCAATATCAAAACAATGTAAATCATGCACGCTAGGTAATTGTACAGATCCGTCTGCATCCGCGTGTAATTGAAATAGGTTCCATAAAACACTAGCGCGATTAGCGATAATTTATAGAGAAAGCTGAACGACAACCAATAACCGTTCGCATGGCTAATCAGTCGCACTCCCAGTAGGCGATTAAGCGCGGCGACGAACGCGCTCTGATCCTCGAAATTGTCCGGTTTCATCGAATCCGTTGGAATCCTCGAATTTCAATTGAACGACGGAATCGTTCGTTCCGAGAGAAACCGTCGTCGGGCTCGTTTTCGTCGAGAAGAAGACGCGCGCGGCCGACAAACGATGTCGTTACTAACAAAAGAGGCCGCGAGCACACAGCGTTTAGGCGCGCACGTCTGATTAATTGTTGTCGCGGAGTGCCGATAAAAAATAAAAAAGGCAATTCCATTAGAGCCTGGACGAGAGGGGAAAAATTCACGATTATGGCAATTACAAACGGGTCCTTGGAAACATCAAGGTTCCTGGACAGAAATAAGATTATCGATCCATCCAATTGGAAAGTGCTCTTTCATTGAGTCTACAATATTTTTGTAACTATAAAAATTATCAACGCCCTCTATATTCGTACATAAAATTATTATTTATGTATTTTTAATTGTGACGGTGATAATAATAATTTTCAGATCCCGCCGGAGAAACGTCTGCAGAAACCGTCGCCGATCGCGATTTTCCAAACGCAGAAGAACGCGATCGAGGCGGAGGGCATGCGGAGATCGCACTTGAGGGACGCGGTGGCGATGTGCGATTTTCTCGCGTACATGGAGGAGCAGTACGAGCTGAATTCGGACGGATGGGACGAGATGCAGGTGGCCAGGCTGGCGAACGAGTTCCGATACGAACAGGACAACAACAGAGGCATCTCGTTCCCGACTATAGCCGGCTACGGACCCAACGCCGCCATACCTCATTACGTTCCTAACAATCTCACGAACATCGCGATCGGGAGAACGTCCACGCTGGTCGTCGACTCCGGAGGTCAATATTTAGGTAATAAATTAAACAAAATTTTACTTCATTTCATAAATTATTATATATTCATATTATATTTCATTTAATTAGTATCTACATATTATTCTATTAAATATTAAATTATTTATTATAGGAATCTATTATAGGAATAGTAAATTATACATTTAATATTAAATTATTTTATAATTATAGGAATTAAGTTATTAAATATTAAATTATACAGATTAAATATGAAATTATATTATAGCTATAGGAATATTAAATTACACAGATTTAATATTGAATTATATTATAATTATAGGAATATTAAATTATAGGAATTAAGTTATTAAATATTAAATTATACAGATTGAATATGAAATTATATTACAGTTATAGGAATATTAAATTACACAGATTTAATATCCAATTGTATTATAATTATAGGAATATTAAATTATAGGAATTAAGTTATTAAATATTAAGTCACAGGAATATTAAATTATACAGATTGAATATGAAATTATATAATAGATGTAATAATATTAAATTACACAGATTTAGTATTGAATTATATTATAATTATAGGAATATTAAATTACACAGATTTAATATTAAATTATTTTAGAATTATAGGAATATTAAATTATAGGCATTAAGTTATTAAATATTAAGTCACAGGAATTATACAGATTAAACATGAAATTATATTACAAATTATTGTTGGACAGATGGAACAACCGACGTGACGAGGACTCTCCATTTCGGGATCCCGACGGAAGAACAAAAGAAAGCTTACACCAGAGTGCTGATCGGGGCAATACAATTAGCGTCGATGGTGTTTCCGAGCAGCCTAGCGGCCAGCCAGTTGGACGTTGTCGCACGATCGCCGTTATGGAACGTCGGCTACGACTACTTGCACGGGACCAGCCACGGGATCGGTCATTTCTTGTCTGTCCACGAATGTTCGTAGCTGTGAACAATATTCTCGAGAATTCGAATATTTTTTGTTGCCTCAATCTCGCTGATTGAATTTCCTGTAATTTCAGCACCTATTAGCATGCACTACATGCAAGTCGCTACGTCGGACAAGGTGTGCGGGCCAGTAGAATTGGAACCAAGATTTTTCCTAACTAACGAGCCCGGATATTACAAAGAGGGCGATTTCGGTGTGCGTTTGGAGAACGTTCTTGAAGTCGTGGAAGCGAGTAGATCGGTAAAAATCATGTTTTTTGAACGGATTATGGTAGATCGGGGCCGATCGAGTCAAAAAGCACCTCTTTTCGTTCTCTGTAAATGAAAAAATAAATTTTTATCGATCTGATCTATTAATCGTCTTAGTCAAAATAATTAAAACTAAAAAAAAATTAATGTAGTTATGAAATTGGTGCAGGGGAACTCGGAATTTCTGAAATTCAGAGACGTCACGCTGGTTCCGTACGAGCCAAAATTAATAGACATCAGTATGCTAAATCCGTCTCACGTGAGTTAAATAAATTAACTGAACCTGTTGAAAAATTATAAACTCACAGTTTCTATCATTATAATTCTATTTCCTTCACATTCTGAGATCATGTTTATGCAGAGGCGGTGGCTGAACAATTACAATCGTCGAATTCGAAACGAAGTCGGCTCTGAGCTGAAAAGAAGACTAAAAATGAATGCTTTCGATTGGCTTCTGACAAAAACCGCAGCAATCCCAGAATCCAGTCCGGTCGACGAAGGATTATTTTTCGGATTGTCCAGCTCACCGTCTTATTTGTTTAAACGATTCCATGTATTAGTTTTCATGGCCTCTGTTTGCCACGTTCTACTCGGTAAGTATAACTGGAACATTTCCATTAATAAAACTGCAGAAATTAGTCAAGTTCGTTTAAACAATTTCTTTCACATTTCAGGTCTTTCAAATATATGGAGTTAACTAAGGGAAACGAGGTCGCATGAATTTGTAAAGCGAGTGACAATTAGACTGCGAATTTTTATGCAAAATTTCGTATGGCAGAAGCTGCACAGATATTTCAGTAAGTCACAAATGATATTCTCAATGCATAAAATACGCGGTCTAGTGATAATAAGTTATTTGTGTAATAGATAAATCATTTGACATAACTGTATTTAAAGAAATATATAGATACGCATTTGTTTTATATTAGAATCTAGTTATTTATCAAATCCAGGTTATTTCTTGGATCGAAACTTTACTGTATAAAGTATTTTTATTACAACTAGCATAGTGGTATTAATTTAATGCACCCTATACTCCATTAATTATTCTTCTTTATTGTTTATATTCAGCCTAAATGAATCAAATGGTTCTTATAAATATTTCAGAAACTAGGTGAGATGGTCACTATTACGACTAATTAGCGTATCTAAATATCTGTACATCATTTACATAAATTGTATATAAATTACTTATAAAAGTTAGTTAATCATTACTGAATGTCAGAATTATTTTGTTTGCGTCGGATTTTGTTTGATCCTTGGGGATTGTAAAATGCTTCAGTATACTTGCTGTAACCAAACACAATATAGCATAAATAACATGATCTAGAATAAATAACATGAACGTTTATTATGTCTACTACCACATACCTACAACATTTTTGTCTAGTTTATATTGTGCAGCTATTTTCTCTATAGTGTGTTCTGCAGGATTGTCGGCGTGATCCTTCATAAAAGCCAGAGCCTGTCTGAAAGAACATTTGCCTTCAGGAATCGTAGCTGCTTCGTAGAAACCGTACTGAAAGTCCGGCGCACTGATTCCTTTTTGTGGCAATACTTTTGTTGACTCCTCTTTTGTTTTTTGTTCTGCTTGCTGTCGAAGATACACAAAATATTCAATTTAGCATGTTGTCTAATTTCAAAATTAGTAAAACGAACAGCCATAGAAACAGAGAATACCACAGGATCCTTGGAGGTGACGAAAACACTCTTCAAACGTTCATCTAGCGCTGGATTCTTCTTGTAATGCTCTTTCATGAAGTTAGGGTACACTGAAATCGAAAGACTTGGTTTAGTATAAATGTATACATTATGTGCCCTTATACATGTTTCGATAAATGAAAAGTTACTTACTTTGATCAACTAATTCCTTTTGTTTAGACACCGAAGCATGATGAGGCGCAGGAATCGGTTTTTCTCTGGAGATAACTTTTTCTGCCCGCCTATCGATATTCATCGTTCGAATTGGACGTGTTAAAAGTGATAACACCTTTCCCATGATAAGTTTTAACCTTAAATAAAAATATTATCGATGTGACAATATAAATTTCCCTGTGTACTTTATTATCCAAAATGGAATTAACGAATTCACTGTATAATTACAATTCGATATTTTTCATATTTGTAACAGTGAATTAAAATAATGATATAATTTTTACATATTCTTATGCAACGGCTAACCGAGGTTAGTTAACCTAATATAGGTTAGGTTGTCCCCATTCGCATGCGGCATGCCGACGTACAGAAAGGTGGGAAATTTGAATAACTGTTCCAACATCGAAATATTTTCATTCACAGTGACCAGTCAGATATTTAGCGTTAACAATTGTTTATTAAAACTACATACGCAATTGATATTCAATGTCATTCTATTTTAATTTAATGCTATGAAAACTTTGGTTTGCGACAGAGCGAATGTTTAATTTTTATAATAAAATTTTGAAACCTAATCAACGGAGCGAATGGTTAATTTTTATAATAAAATTACTATATAGAAATAATAAATTTCTCGCTATTTCTATAATAAAATTATTTTTCGATAACGCCAGTAGCGACTCTTGCGGCAAAATCTTGAAGCTCTGTGCAGGGGTCCGTACAGCGCCAATTGACGTAGCGGCGAAACGCTCAAACTGTTAGCCAAACTTCCTTACCTACAAGTTTCAAAACATATCGCTAGATGGCGCTGGCAGCGAATTCCTAATTTAGATTATTGGGATGTTGGTATTGTCAGGTATTGTAAATATTGTAAATATTTAATCACTCATTTGTTACTAATCAGCAGATTGCTTATGTATGAAGAGTTTATAATAAACCTTTGACTGAGAAACACGAAAGATTATTTTGGAACGTTCGAATTTACCAGTGGCGACATCTTGGTCGACTGTAATCAATTGTCGGTAAGGAAGTTTGGCTAACAGTTTGAGCGTTTTGCCACTACGTCAATTGGCGCTGTATGGAACCCTACACAAAGCTTCAAGATTTTGCCGCTAGGGGCGTTGCGATCGCCTAATAAAACTTGAATATGGTTTCGATACTTTCCCATTGTTATTTATCAATTTTGCAGGGACGTATGAATGTATAAAAAATAATAATAAATAAATAAATAAAATACTTGGAGTACCATGCTTGAAATCGAACACCATTCGAATATTTATACTTCCACTTGCAATATTTTCGTCCTGCATCATCAGCTGGTTGCGAGCAGCTTGTTGTAAATAGTTTATTAGCAACGTGCTTGTGACACATAACCTAATCTAACCTGTACAACCGATTGTGTACAGAACTGTTGTTTATTTGTCGCAAACAGGAGCTCTTATTGTCTCATCTCACAAACAATTCTTCACCATTTGTATGCATAGTTCTGGAAACGCTTGAGAAAAAGTGAGAGTTTGTTTATTATTGTTAAATGACTGTTCGACACAATGTCCACGCTTTTTAATGTAGAGAATTCTGACTCCGACGGAGAATTGAAAATAAACGCCGACTATGCCAAGAACTATAATAATTGGCGGCAGAAGGAAGAATTAAACAAATGTAAGTGTACTTTATGATTTTTATTATTGAAAATCGCAGCTGTTGATCGGGGATTTTACCGTTTCAGTGAAGACAAAGTATGGAGACATCGATGGAACTACTGTGTCGGATGGAGATTCTGATTCTGAGAGCTCATCGTCCTCCTCCTCCGAAGAAAATGTACTATCTTAATTTTGTCATTCGTGCCAATTATGTCTATTATAGTAATTCATAGCACATTGCATTTCTAATGTTCTAATTGATTTCATGTTAACAGGAGGTGTCAGAACAGTTCGATAAAGATTTCTACAAAACCCTAGCTTTGTTGAAGAAGAAGGATCCGAATATTTATAATCAAGACGTAACTTTCTTCGACGACACTGATAAAGTACAACAGTTGTACTACGAGAAGAAGAAATCCTCCGGTAAATCTAAGAAAGAGAAAGCTGTCTACTTGAGAGATTTTGAGAGGGACATTATAGTAAAGCGAGAGGGAAAATTCAGTGACAGCGAAGACGAGGGTACGTTAAGGAAAAACGAACTGGAGGTTACGAAAGTAACGTATAAGCAAGAACAAGAGCAAATAAAAGAAAGTTTCAAGGATGCGCTACATGACGAGGATGATGACGATTTGTTAAAACCAAAATCCAAGTCCGAAAGGGAGAAAGAGAAGGTAAGTTATTATTAAACGCTTGAATTTTCATTTGAAGAACGTTCCGTTGTTTATTCAGGAAGAAGCAGATTACAAAGAATGGCTGAAAGGACAAAAATCGAATATAAATGAGGAGGAACAGGAAACACTGAAACCTTTGCGCGACTTTTGGACGAATCCTGATTTAGACGTGAATGAAAAGTTCTTAAGAGATTACATATTGAATAATAAATATTCGGACAATGATTATGTGGGCCCTGAATTAGACAGTACCCATTTAGCACACGACAGTGACGACAATTTATCGGAAGATGAGAAAAATATAGAGAGACAGGAGGAGTTCGAACATAAATACAACTTCAGGTTCGAGGAACCAGATCAGGAGTTCATTAAGAGGTTCCCACGTACCATGGAGAATTCAATGCGAAAGAAAGACACTCGTAGAGCACAAAAGAGGGCAGAAGTGAAGCAGCGGAAGGAAGATGACAAGCTTCGAAAGCGAGAGGAACTGAAACAGCTGAGGGCGTTAAAGAGGAAAGAGATCGAAGAGAAGATCGAGAAACTGAAAGAGATCACGGGAAACGAAGACATAAAGTTTAACGATATTGACTTGGACGGTGATTTCGATCCGAACGAGTACGACAAGAAAATGTCTGAAGTGTTTAACGATGACTACTACGGAGCACCCGAAGAAGATGTAAAGCCTGAATTTCCGGATATCGACGCGGAACTTGAGATTGAAAGTACGTGGGACAATTACGATCCAAGCGCGGAATATAATGAGGCATACGATGAAGAGGGGGACAAGGGGCCTCATTGCGAGGACGAAGACTTCAATGTAATGTATTCACTATTACTCTATCGCAGGGGTAGTCAACCTTTTTATACCTACCGCCCACTGGTTCCACAGTAACGGTGATTTATAAAGTAGGGAACTATCTTTACTTTATAAAATTTGTAAAGCAGTGTTACATCATGAAAGCTGGACTATGTTGACTACCACTGGCTCTATCGTAAGTATATATTTGCAAATAATAATCCGTAATTTACGAATTAATCTAGATGGACGCCGACTACGACGCGTCCAAAATTAATCAGACAGAGGAAGACGGAACGAAGAAAAGGAAACGCAGACGGAAATCCAAGTTCGCTGAGCTGATGGCGCAGAAGAAACCGAAGTTCGACCCCCAGCAATACCAGTCCTATCAAGAGTACTTTGACAAGTATTACTCTTTGAACTATGAGGATATGATTGGGGATATACCGTGCAGATTTAAATACAGAAAAGTTGTACCCAATGATTATGGCTTGACTGTGGAAGAGGTTTGTGTAAACGCTTTCTTTGAGTTTCTGATTATTAATATTAATACTTTGATATATTTGCTTTCAATTAGATTCTAATGGCGGATGACAAGGAGCTAAATAAATGGTGCTCGTTGAAAAAAGCGCTTCAGTATAAGCCGGATCATGCGGAAATAAACGATGTCCGAATGTACCAGCAGAAGGCCAGTAATGAGGGACTTAAAAGGAAGATACTCACGAGTTTATACAAGTATGAACATCAAATAACACCATGAGTTTCAAGGAACAATGTCAGGTGCACGTTTTACATATGAGTATTTTTCAGAAATCCGGAGGATCAAGGGGAAGAGGGTGAAACGCAGAATGGCGCAAACGATGCTACTGTCACCGAGGATGGGAAAGAGACAACGAAGAAACGTCGCAGGAGAAAGAAGAAACAAGAAACGCTGAACGTTCTAACATCCAACGAAACGAATGAATCAGAAAAAACAGGCGAGACCAATGAAGACATTAAAAATGTTTCAGAAACGGCCTCGAAAAAGAATAATAAAAATAAAAAACGAGAAAGGATCGAGGAACAGGTTGAACAATCCGAAGAACCGTCGAAGAAGAAGAAGAAGAAACAGTACAATGTTGAAAAATCTAATTCTAAATCGGCCATCGAGAAGAGATCGCACGAAGAGAACGAGTCTAACGAACCATTGAAGAGTAAAAACACCGCCGCTGGTCAAAGCAACGGCGACGTACGTTCCAAGAAGCTGAAGAAGAAGTTGAAGCCGACGGAGAAACTGAAGAACAAGAAATTCAACAAAAATAAAGGAAAGGACTCCAAGCCGAAGGAAACCAACGACATCGTTTCGTTGAATCCGGAAAGGCTGAAAACGTACGGCATAAATCCGAAGAAGTTCAAGAATAAATTAAAATACGGGAACAAGCAACATTAGCCTCGATTATTGGCGCTGTAAATACAATTTTGTATATATTATTGCCTAAAGAAATAGACAATGTTTCTTGTATAGATAAATCTGGCGTTGTACAGCGATTTATTTTCTTTTGCGTATGTTAATTATGAAAGGTACAGCCCCCGTTCGATGTAAATAGAGAGGCAGAAGGGATACGGTAGTCGGCAAGCAATTGGTTGCCCGCACCCTCGAGTGGGAGTGGCCATGTTGGGGTGAATCCATCTGACATGATAAACGATGTTTGCGGATTATTAGAATCGCAGCAGTCTGCTTGCGTGTTTATTCTCCCGAAATCTCCATCTTTAATCCCGGCCGTATGCTTCGATCCAGGAAATCTAGAAATCCTTAACGCTAAGTCCACCAGATGGGTCGAAGTGTTTCTTATTTTTTCTCATGCCCTAAGTCTGGATAAGCCAAAAGCGATGCCTAAATCTGGACAATCGAATTTTTATAGTAAAACCAATAATTAAGAGATTAGAAAATTATTTTATATATTCTCTAGCTCTTAGTTATTAATATATATCTAACTTATATATATTTATATTACTTAGTTATATATTCTCTAGCTCTCTAGCTCTAAATATGTTAAACTATCAGAATTATTCTTGTTACTGCAATTAAAATATTGTGTAAAATACTTGTCAGAATTATTCTCGTTACTACAATTAAAATATTGATCTGAACAATGATCTTGGGATTTTAAATTACTTGAAAAAAATTATGTTTGTTCATCTAAACTGACAAGACAGCGAAAAATGCTGTCCAGGCTTAGGGCATTTTTCGAATAAAGCGAAAATCCAGAATTACGTGAAAATACAGTAATACGAGATAAGGATGAGGGTGTCCCGGCTCGTTCGTATTTTATTCCGGTGACTGGAATAATTTAATCGACAATAAAGCCGAGGTATCTCTTACGAACGTTAGTTAACGAGTGGGGAGAGGATTAGGGGACGGAGGGGTGGCCTGTGTGCCCCCTTGGGTGCAATATATCAATTGTCCTTACCCTCAACAGTAGCAGGTGGCTCCTGACGGCCTGCATCGTTCGCACCCACCCTTAATTCCCAATTAACGTTACACCCGTTGTAAACGTATGTCGACCGTGACACGTATCCGGCCGTAACACTTTTCGCAAATCGAAACTGAGCGCGCGTTTCATGTGAACCCAGATAGCACGCGACGACGTCTTCACGACGTCTTTTTTACGGCCATTTTAGGTCTGAACAGACGTCTTAAAGACGTCTTTTTCGAGACGTTTGAACGTCTGAAATAAGTTGGCTTCACATGGAAATTCTTGATTAGTATTTCTGCTGCGTCAGACGTCTTGAAGACGCACTGTTTAGTCACAAAAGACGTTCAGGAGACGTTCGGAAGCCGTTCGAGACGTCTCGGCGCGATCTGGGCGGGTGTGTTCGATGTAATAAAACAAAAGCGTGTATTCGTGTGTCTTGTTCCCGCGGAAAATTGATTTTCCGGTGTAAATTAATTCGATTCCTGTCGTTCTCGCGAATTAAGGATCGATTAGGGACCGATCAAAGGCAGAATCGCCGCCGCCCCGAATTACAAGCTATCGAGTTTCAGGATTACCGAATTTCACGGGCTAACGCCTCCATCTGGAATCTCGTACTCGCGCGAGGTGCTCAGGGGATGGTGTAATTGAGGCGTCGTCCCTGTCCGCGTCCTAATTGGCGGAAAATTGACGATTTGCTCGGAAGCTTCGCGGCCACCTGGCTCGACGAAAAAGAAAAAAATGCTCAGGTATTTTATTTATAGTCGAATTTGTTTATTATATACATTCATACGTGAATATTAAACTGTTGTCGCCGGGGAAGTTGCATTCGCAGGTTTATCGGACAGGTCGATTTGACTCACTTGAATTAAAATCACTAAGTATGTGCTGATCGTCCCGACCACCTGAAAGCGGAATATTTTAATCGAGTCCAATTTGTTTTCCAGCGTGTCGTTGAACGGACGCGTACAGGTCCATTTATACTATCAGCACAGACACGTTCCGTATCCGATCAGA
>CM052213.1:5270726-5292036 GCA_028454225.1 Lasioglossum leucozonium
CGATCCTGGTACAGGGTGTATAAAAATTATATGTCACGAATACCGTGAAGGGATTCTATACCTCAGGATCGGTGGAGATCTGTTAAAAAAATTGACCGCAAAATTAACTTTGACCCTTTGTTTTAAGGTTAAAAGATTTTTTATTCGTATCGTAAAAGTTTCACAGGAACACTGTGTCCCGAGTCAACCGTTCTCTTAAAAAACAACTTTCACGTTTCATAAACTAATTTCTCCCATATGTCTATAAGGTGTCCCAAAATGGTATAAACGTGGAGGAAATGATTCTACACGAGAAAATAAATTGATAATATGTTAGTGAAAAGTTCGTTGAAAATATGAGAATAAATGTTTTTCATTTGACGCCTCGGTTTCGCGAAGTTAATGTTTGAAAATTCAGAGAACACGCGTGCTCTCGAATGGCAATCGTTTGACGCGTCTGTTCATGACCGACTAATTCTACTTGTTCCAAACGTTAGGCACGCGAACTTGACGGATTTTTAAAGTGAATTTTCTCGAAAACGAGGTTTAGGATATCGTGCGGATAAAATAAATGTTCAACAACTCGTGTGTTATGTATTAACAAACGTTTAATACGAAATGTCTATTATATACAATGGTGAAAACAATAGCGTCGCAACAGCAAAGAACACGAAACGCGCGCGACGAATGTTGCTAGCTTTCTGCCCTGCTCACGTAAAGGGGCCTTATATAACTTTGCAACGACGCCCCAAAAACCGTTAAAATAAGGAGAGGAACTTTCCATCCTTGAAGACACAAGGATGGAGTCTCCTCCCCCAAGACGCTACATATGGAGACGTCGTTGAAGTACTGCAACGGTCGGGTCGAGGTTCTGGCAAATGTCAACTAAATGACCAAAGCCTAGGACCCACGCACAGCATCCGCTACACGTATAATTTGGAAACGGTTAGTAAGGTAACTTTCCAGCCATGCCAATAAATTTCCCTTGCAGCCCAAAGCTGATAGCTTCTCAATTAGAAGAGAATGATTCACAGTGTCAAATGCTTTATAAAAATCAGTAAATATTGTGTCAACCTGTAGATTGGCATCCAAGGAAGCTGAGACATAGTTGAAATAAACCGCTAGGTTCGTGGTTGTTGATCGCTTGTCTACGAAACCATGTTGCTGTTCACATATTGAGGGAGAGAACGTACTGTTTAACTTATTTGTGACAATTTCTTCGAAGATCATGGGCATAACACTAGTGATGGCTATAGGCCTATAATTTTCAATATTTGTTTTGTCGCCGTTCTTGAAAATGGGTGTTACCAGACTGGTTTTCCAACATGTAGGGAATATACCTGACTTTAAAGATTTATTAAAAATTATCCAAAGTGGCCGAGATAAAATAAAGCTACACCTTCTGAAAAACAAGGGAGGGATACCATCTATACCAGGTCCTTTATTGACATTGAGTTCATTTAATATGATATATATATATCACTAATGTCAATATCTAGGTCTGAAAAACAGAGGTTACCACCATTTTCAGGGATTTTGCAATCAGTAGTGTTATTTCGGTAGACAGATCCAAAAAACGTACTAAATAAATTTGAAATTTCATCATCGCATTTTGCTACATTATCTTTGTAAAACATGTTGCATGGTAGACCAGGCGTTTTACGCTTCGAATTAACAAAGCTCCAAAAGGATTTTACATTATATTGAACCGATAATTCAGTTTTACGCACATACAAAGAATAACATTGTTTCGCAATTCTCTTACACTCGGATCGCAAGCTGACAAAAGTCAAGTAGTCGCACAGTAGAGAACTCCTTTTAAAAACTCTATGAGCCTGTTTCTTTTTACGAATTAATCTAACTAAGGTATGAGAAAACCATTTAGGAAAAGTCGAACGGTTATAGTACATTTTTGGAACGAACTACTCGATCACATAATTAAGGTGGTCATACAAAAGTATAAGATTTACTATTTTTTTCTCTTTATAACCTCGGCGGCCCTAGAGGGATATGGAGGCAGTAGACTGGGGTGACAGTGGAGGAGATAGACAATTTGTTAACTCATTAAAATACAGTTTAATGTACTATTCTTGACGCATACATTTGTGTAAATTCGAACGTGTTTATTGTTTGCGCGTTGACTTACACGTGTCATAGAATATAGTAATTGTCAATTGTATTTTCTAGCATTGACTGGCTGGGACACACGTGTTGTTGTGCCTAAAGAACTGCTCGTTGCAACGGCAACCAGGTCTCGCGATCAGTAGGCATTGCTAAACATTTCAAAGTTGTCAAAATAGTTTCGAATTATTAGAAAATATTACTAATTACTTACAAGTTGGGTCAGAGCTCTGCAAAACAAAGTTGGATTTTGATTCGCGCAGGTCGGCTCACAAAATCTTCCGCACTGTGACATCGATGAATTCGGAGGACATACAGCAGCGCCTACGTACATGTACGACAAATTTTTAATTCGATATTAATTTTTAAATATTGTGTTGAACGTTCCCGAGTGCTAAATGATTGCTGCTCCATTGCTCGGCATTTTGATATGATTGTTTGAAAACTCACAGATGACCATGGTGGCGGCAAGTAGAAGTGCGAGATACGCTCGAGACATTTTCGACGACTCTTCTTGTTTCCGGTTCGGTTACGTTTCTAATGACCAGCGTCGTCCATGCTGCCAATTTATACTTTTCAGGAAACGCTTGCGAGACCGTCTTATTTTCGGAGATAAGATTAGACGCACGTGCGCGCTAAAGAAATTTTTATTCATCGCTAAAGCAACATAAACTTTGTTATCGCGGACCATAGAAGGATGTGCACGAAGTTTATGTTATTTCCATGTGATTACTCGATGTGAAGCTTTTAATATTTTTTTAATATCTTTGCTAATATGTTATCTTAAAAACTGTGAAAGGTATAAAAAAATGTTTCAAATAGAAGTTCTAGGGAAGAGAAGCTCTGTGAAGGTTCCTAAATGAATTAATAGCCACCGACGATCCTGGTACAGGGTGTATAAAAATTATATGTCACGAATACCGTGAAGGGATTCTATACCTCAGGATCGGTGGAGATCTGTTAAAAAAATTGACCGCAAAATTAACTTTGACCCTTTGTTTTAAGGTTAAAAGATTTTTTATTCGTATCGTAAAAGTTTCACAGGAACACTGGGTCTCGAGTCAACCGTTCTCTTAAAAAACAACTTTCACGTTTCATAAACTAATTTCTTCCATATGTCTATAGGGTGTCCCAAAATGGTATAAACGTGGAGGGAATGATTCTACACGAGAAAATAAATTGATAATATGTTAGTGAAAAGTTCGTTGAAAATATGAGAATAAATGTTTTTCATTTGACGCCTCGGTTTCGAGAAGTTAATGTTTGAAAATTCAGAGAACACGTGTGCTCTCGAATGGCAATCGTTTGACGCGTCTGTTCATGATCGACTAATTCTACTTGTTCCAAACGTTAGGCACGCGAACTTGACGGATTTTTAAAGTGAATTTTCTCGAAAACGAGGAGCCAAACGAAAAAAATTTATTCTATATTTTCAATTTATTTTCTCATGTAGAATCATTCCCTATACGTTTATACCATTTTGGGAAACCCTGTAGACATATGAAAGAAATTAATTCACGAAACTTCAAAGTCGTTTTTAAAGAGAACGGTTCACTTGAGATCCATTGATCCCTCGAGACTTTTGTTCCTTTCGATGAATACGATAAAAATTTTTTAACCTTAAAAGAAAGGGTCAAGGTCAATTTTACGGTCCAATTTTTCAACAGATCTCCACCGATCCAGAGGTATAGAATCCCTCCATGGTATTCATGACATATAATTTTTATACACCCTGTACAATTAACGTAATCCCCGCGTGGATCATTTCCGATCTGTTTGTCAATAGTACTCGGCAGCTTGATCGTTAAGAGGATTCAATCGGCCATCAAAGGGATTTGTAACTTCGCGAGTCAATGGCTACTCTCTCTCTCTGTTCGCCGAGGTCCCAATTAGCAGGCGATGCAGACGCGGCTTACTCGCATTAATGGACGACAGTAACATTGCGCTGGAACGATCGAAGTTCTTGACAAAGATCCGTTACGCGGCCATTGAACAAATTAACGGAATGCGATCAGCGGAATTTGTCGAGATCGCTTGCTTCTAATATTGTTTGCATTTGTAGCAAAAACAAAAATAACGAGCAACTGTTTATTTTTCCATAGAAATCCATGGAACTGTTCGAAAAGAAAATGGTCCGAATCGATTTTCCTCTTCGCTGGCAGGACAAAAGGAAGGATAAAATGACAGAACAGACAACGTATGTATTTATTTATTTATTCATTATACCATAGAGAGAGGATGATGAGGTTCAGGTACGAATTTAATTTGTTTAAAGTATTATCATCATTTATTTATTTCACTGATCATGACAAAGTAATAATCACATAAAGCTGTTAAAAGTAAAACCCCGTTATCACTAGATCGTGTATTGTATGTACAAGTATTATTATTATAGTTCCGCGTCATCGTTTTCATTTATCATTCACGTAGCTTCGTCTCTCATTCTCGACCAACGATAAATATATATATGTATGTATATATATATATACTTTTTTCTTCATCTTTTGTGTGTGTGTGTTTTCTTTTTTGTTTGTTCTCTGTTATTTCATTCTGGCGTGTCTCTGTATATTCGCTCGGCTTACAAAAATTAGATAAGTAAAGCTAAAAACGGTTTTTTCTCTAACTTTCTCGGTTCTTCGACAGAAGCGCACTTAGAAATCGTCGCCTCCCCCCCTCCCCCCACTCTCTTGTACACACAACCACGCGCGCACACACACAGACACATACTCTCGCTGTCAATTAATCGATCATCCCCCCTCCCTCCCACTCCTAACATGTGTGAAATGATATTTTATTGGTACCCAAAATCCCGTTTAATGAAATCTCTCAAATAAAATACTCTAGTTAACAATAAATTATTAAATATCTATTCACAAATATATGTATAGGCTAATTATCAACTGTTTTTTTTATTCCCCCCCTCCCCCGCGTTCAATTACTATCCATTTCGCGTCAATCTATTTTCTCCGGAAACCCCCCTCCCTCCCACCTCTCGCCATCACCAATGATTATCGTTTTCTTTTTTTTTTCGCTTTTTGTTTTCGGTACTACTTTTTGTTTACACAGACAACGGCCTACGGTTTTCCGTTTACATGTACGCATAAGATCGAAGAGCTTTATGAAAGTATCGTTTGTCCGCAAAGAAATAGAAGGAAACGAAGATTCCTGTTTTACCGTCCGCGGAAAGTGAAATTGGAAAATTATCACGGTGGTACCTCGCTGGTTGCACGGGCCGGGAATCCCCAGCGAAAATCGCGATCGTCACTTTCCGAGGCGATTGTACCAAGTGTATTGCTGTCCTATTCGCTGACACTGATTCATCGAACTGATGCCCCTCCCCCCGTCTGGCATGGCCAATTAAATAACGGACTTTATTTATGCGTTCGTAACAAGAGAAATCTACAATAATCGTACAATTAAGAAACAAGTTTTTTTAACGAGGAATCGTGTACATTACCATTCGGACGAATTTTTTTTTGATTTTGCTAATGATCGAAGCTCGACGAACAGATTTCCTCACCGATCTCCGAGGGCAGCAAATTTTCATCGGAAAACCGCCTTTGCAAATCATTGAGACAAATCGATAAATAAAAAACGATAAGAAGACGCGACTTTCTCTCTAAAAAAAAATAATTTTCGCCAACCCTCACCGAAAATCCCGTATAGTTTGTTATTTCTATAAAAACTTCGAAGAAGCGTAACGCGTAGTTCGGATTCGATGCAAAAAGTGTCGAGAAGGCAGTCCCTCGCGTTTTCTTTACCACAATTTTCCGTTCGAGTTCGTCGAAACTTCCTTCTACTACGATAAATTGTTCATTTAGTTGTTTGTTAAAATTGTTTTCCACGAAACTAACGAAAATCGTGTTGATTTTTCAGCGTTCGCGCGAGACTGGCCCCCTTGAGACGAATCTCCGCGCGCGTGGTCGCGACAGAGAAGTCAACGAACGCACGGATCGCTTGGAGGTGTGACAACGTGATAAAAGAGTCTCCGTTAGAAAGCATAATACATCTCTTCTCTCGCGTGAACGGCAGAGTTTGCTCTGGTGCCGTCCCGTTTCCGAGCAATTCGGTCCTCGAATCG
This sequence comes from Lasioglossum leucozonium, assembly GCA_028454225.1. Lineage (NCBI taxonomy): Eukaryota > Metazoa > Arthropoda > Insecta > Hymenoptera > Halictidae > Lasioglossum > Lasioglossum leucozonium. Next base: position 5,276,908 of record CM052213.1, read on the forward strand.
AACACGAGAAAGGCGCGCCATACGTATACAGGGTGTTCCAAAATTTCTTCCACCACCGGAAATGGGAGGTTCCCGAGATGAAACTTCCGGGGTTGAAGGAATTTTGGGACACCCTGTACACGTCGTTCGAACGCGCGCATATGTACAGAGGACGCGTGCGAGCGCCGGCCTTTGTTCCGGGTGAACGCTCAAAAGCGGTCGGCTGAAACGCGACCGCTCTCTTTTGAGGGGCCACCGGAAGAAGTCGAGGAACGAAACGCCCCCCGGGTATATATTTATAATTTATTAGCGTATTAAGTAACTTTCTGGCCGTCTCGATCATCGACAGGAAAAAAGAAAAAGCAAGCGACGCTCGACGATTGCTATCGGAAACGGGACGTGTCTCTCCCGGAACCTGATCCTCCGGTGCGCGGCAATTTTGAACCGCGAGGAACTTCGTTAAAATTCGAACCGCATAATTAACCAATTTAACAAAAAAAAATCAAACGCAGTGTCGCTGTTTAAAATATTGGAAAGATTGGAAATATCAAAGAGACGGTTTTATTTTATAAAATTAACGATTTTATTACTAACATTTACTAACTGTAACTATTAGCAGCTAACTGGTTGAAAAAAAACACCATTGCAAGATGGAAATTTTAATAGGCTAACCGATAAAAATATTTTTGTTTTATATAACATTTAATAATCTGTTCCTCGCAGTTCCTCGCGAAACGGATCCGGTTCGAGGGAGTCGAAGAACGCGTCTGCCGCTCGAAATTCGCAAAATCTTCCACCACAGTCGCACGAGACAACAGAAGAAAAAATAAACGCATTCACACTCGTTCTCGTTTTCGTTGCAAAGCCTATACAATCACACCCCCTCCCCCCCGCCCACCCCTCCCACGGTGTACTCTCTACAATTCTCTGTGATCTCTCTACGCCTCTCCCCGGTACGTACCTCGTATAGAATATGACTTTCTTTTTTTTCCCTTTTCTTTGAAATCGTTTATTTATATATACACGCTAGGTTTTCCTTTTTTTTTTTTCATTATCGGCTGCTAATTGTCGTTTTACTAACTACGAGACGCGCATTCGCTCGCGCGCTGCCTTTTTTCGCTTTCCCCTCGTCGAGGCTCGCACGTGAACACGCGAGCTCTACCCGACCGTGTCGGTCGGCCGATATACCGCCGACAGTCCCTCGGATTCACACATATACACAAGCACAGAGAACCGGAAAAAAAGAAAATATTCTTCCGTCCACGCTATTATCGCTCGCACGAGAAACTGCGAGAGGCTGCGCGTTGACGGGTTTCTCTCAAACGAAACGGGATCGATCCATCGGACCCGCTCAAAGTTACTCAACATCCGACACCTCCAACCTGTGTGTGTGTATCTCCCCCCCCGTATGTATTCGTGAACAGTTTAATTTTTTGTAAATTTAATCCTTCGCACTCGGAACTCCCTCCCGGATCGCGTTAGCAGCTTGCACTTATCTGTTTATTTATTCACGGAAATAGTTACTTACGGTTAAATACGTTTTTGGCATGAAATTTGATTGACACTCCCGCTTCGAGTGAGGAACGGCCGAGTGCAAAGGGTTAACTAATTGGTATCGGTGATATGTACTAGATGGAACAGACAAAGAAATGTACAGGGTGTATAAAAATTATATGTCACGAATACCATGGAGGGATTCTATACCTCTGGATCGGTGGAGATCTGTTAAAAAATTGGACCGCAAAATTGACCTTGACCCTTTCTTTTAAGGTTAAAAAATTGTTTATCGCATTCATCGCAAAGAACAAAAGTCTCGAGGGATCAATGGATCTCAAGTGAACCGTTCTCTTTAAAAACGACTTTGAAGTTTCGTGAATTAATTTCTTCCATATGACTACAGGGTTTCCCAAAATGGTGTAAACGTATAGGGAATGATTCTACGTTAGAAAATAAATTGAAAATATAGAATAAATTTTTTTCGTTTGGCGCCTCGTTTTCGAGAAAATTCACTTTAAAAATCCGTCAAGTTCGCGTGCCTAACGTTTGGAACAAGTAGAATTAGTCGGTCATGAACAGACGCGTCAAACGATCGCCATTCGAGAGCACGCGTGTTCGCTGAATTTTCAAACATTAACTTCTCGAAACCGAGGCGTCAAATGAAAAACATTTATTCTCATATTTTCAACGAACTTTTCACTAACATATTATCAATTTATTTTCTTATGTAGAACCATTCCCTCCACGTTTATACCATATTGGGACACCCTATAGACATATGGAAGAAATTAGTTTATGCAACGTGAAAGTTGTTTTTTAAGAGAACGGTTGACTCGAGACCCATTGTTCCTGCGAGACTTTTACGATGCGATAAAAAATTTTTTAACCTTAAAAGAAAGGATCAAAGTTAATTTTGCGATCAATTTTTTTAACAGATCTCCACCGATCCAGAGGTATTTTTATACACTCTGTACAGATCGACGAGAAAAATTGTTCAGCGCTTATCCACGCTCTTGCGAGACAGGACGAGCGTCCGAAAGAATAAAGATCCGCAATCGAGCGAACGATAGACCGCAGACTCTTATCTGATCGCCGTGAATGAGGTGGCACACTCAAAAAGTCCTAGATCCAAGGTCTAGATCCACCACTAGATCCACAAATAATTTCTCGATAATGCGAAGACTTCGCAGTAGTCACGATCGCTGGATCAATCTAATAAATTGCATCATTCGGCAGCGTGTAGTCATATTGCTTCTCGCGGTTCCGCTACGCTAATTGCTGTTACTATTTTCAGTCTACTAGTTTTACCGAACTACCGACTAGTCGATAGTGTGTCGCTAAATAGTAAATAGTCGATAGTCGAATTTAGTCGACAGTGTCCATGACTAGTGCCATCGCATTCACGGCGATCAGAACACACCGCTAAGTTTTCGAAGACAATTGCACGAACAGTAATCAAATTATTCTTCGATCGATTCTAACTAGCCGAGGAAACTGGCAATGTACAAATCTTGCGAGAAACGTTCGAAATCCGCAGTCCGGTGTTCAATATTAATTGAAATGATTTACAGCGGAGGTACCCTAACTTTGGAGATCCGTCGATCCCGTCTCGCCCGGGACAATTACAAGAAAGGCCTATCGAACGTGAGGAATCGATGATCGTGTATCGATTTGTCGGTGGGGGAACCCTCTGTTCAACTTTTGCTGGGAACCGTGAGTATTCGTTCGATTGTACTGGTTTGATTGACTCCCTAAGTTTCAGTTCACGGTCATTCGCTCGTTTGTTCAACGAGAAATCGTCGCCAGTCGGATTCGATTGAGAACCCTCGTCCAACGTAGAAAGAAATCAGGGAACTCTGCCGGTAGAAACTAACCGAGACGATTAGGTGTACAAATTGATTAATGGCTGTGACCCGAGACTGCCCGAAGAAACAACGCAACGATCGTCTTCGTGTTAACGTCTCATTATTCCCTAAGCCTCAGCGCCATTCGCTAATTGCGAACACGGTTCCGAGGTCGCGTCGCGTCGCGCACGCTGCTGCTGAAGAGAACATACGGGACAGCATAATTTGCACGCCTAACAGGTCTCCTAATTAATCTCACGAATTCAGTCAAGCTTTAATTGACAATGAAATTGTACAGTAACCTTCGACGCGAGTCGTCCTCAGCTTCGAAGGTATCCCCCTCGTCGGTATACATGTATAAAGTCGTATCAAATGAATGGGATTATAATTATAGCAACGACGGTGTGTACATGTGTATTCCCCTTAATTCTCGAACAGAGAGTTCCCATCGAAAATTTATTAAACGTATCGTACCGAACGTCCAAAACAAGTCGACGCTAACGAACAATAGTCCACGACTGGTCTCTTCTATGTATATCGGTTCTTTTTTTTTTTTTAATCATAGCTCGGTGACAAGAAAAGATGCTCGGAAACAGGCAGAGATCGATCGATCGAACGAATTGGCTGGCGGTTAACCGCCACCGAGATGATCGCAGAGGCGCGGGTAATATTATTTATTTAAAAAGTAGAAAATTGTTAGAAAAAAGCGGCGAACGGGTTCTCGTCTCGGTGGAGTTGCGAAGAGCAAGAGCATCGATCGATCGATCGGAGATCGATCGTTACCCGGTCTCCTCTCGAAAGATCGGTTGTGATTTACTTGCCGCGGTATCACCGAATAATCCCATCGCGATTTCGCGTTTTGTCCCGGCGTGCCACGTTCTCGAGTACAGTGTGGGTCTCGCTCGTTGCACGCAGATGCGCGCGAAAGTCGGTACTGCGCTAGGAAAGAGGCGTGGCCGATCGCGCGATCCTAGAGTCCGACCGCTATAGTCAGCGCAACCCCCACCGCGAGCTCCGTAACCTTGAACAGAGGTGGGGGTCGCCAGCGGAAGAGAAACGAGATCGCAACGAGCGAGGCTCCACCTAGATCGACAGACCCCGAAGAATCGTTCGAGAATTCCGTCCCGAGGCGGTTGGTTGGTGTCCGGTGTTGTCGCGGCGGGCAAAACGAGGAAAGGAAGTCAACAATAAAATGGTCGAAGCACTCGCGCGCGCTCTATCAGGGCAAAGAGAAAATACGTTCTCGTCCCGCTCTCTCCCGAAATGCATCGCGGGGTATTTTTGTATTTTATACCTCTACTATTATGTATTCTCGCGCGGTCTCGCTGCTCCACGTTTGTGTTTTTTTTTTGTCCATTCTCGCACATATTTACAAAACTTCTGTCTCACATGTGTGTGTTGTTTTATTTATGTTTTTCTTTCTTTTTTTTTGTTTGTTTTATTTTTTTCTTAATAACTCGTCCTGTTATCGTCTCGCGCTCCCCGCCCACTATTACCGCGATTTACCTAAAATAATTATTTTAACCGTATCTCGTTCTCCGTCCCTCTCTCTCTTTCTCTCTCGTTATTTGCTATCTCATTGTCCGTAATATCTCTGTCCCGATAAACGATACACATAATGCTTACACAAATTTTTTCCTCTCTCTCTCTCTAGCTCTCGAACGTTCACTTTGCGATACCCTGCGCCGCGCGTGCACTGCCGAATTTTTCCCTCGCGTGTGTGTGTGTGTCGTCGTCGTCGTCGTCGTCGTCGTCGTCGTTCTCTCCCTATCGTTTCTCGGGTGTGTCTCTTTTTGCTATATTCCGTTCGTCGCATTCCTCCTCCCCCAGAGTATTCTCCTAGTTTTTGGTTATCTCTTGTTCACGTGTTCTCGAGCCGAGGCAAGCCGTCGCTCTCGCGTCCGATGCTGGGCCACGGTCATCGTTACGACAGCCTCTCGCCGTCGACGTCGCCGTCGTCGTCGACGCCTCGTCGCCCCGTCGAACTGTGAGAATTCCTTTCGAATTATAAAGACGGTGATGGCCGGTACAGCGGCTTGCCTCTGATGGGGAGCACGTGCGCCTCCGAGTTGAACACCCAGTCGTCCAGGCTTATGAGGTCGTCGTTGCTGAACAGCAGGTAGAGGTACTGAAACAAGAACCGAGCAGCTGGTTAGGCAGACGTTTCGACAGGCTGAGTTTTTTTTTTATTTATAAGCTCTTCAGACCCTTAAATGGGTCCATTTCGCTTTACGATTGGTGTCACATTGTTACAAAAATAAAAAATTTTATCCTCTTTATAAATACAAAAAACAGTTTAAACATAAATCTATTGGATTCTTGCATGAATCTGATGTTTATATATTTTAAGTTAATTTATAACGCCTTTGCCTTCGCTTCTTTTGCCAATACGGGGTAATCCTGTTACCGTGCGTACGAGCACGTTCCGGCTTAATGAGGGTTAGTGCCATAAAAAAAGGGCCCTTGAACATTACCGTCATTTTCTAGGTGACGACTGGTTTTCCCCAAAAAATGCATTTGGGTACAATTTCTCCCACTCAGCCTCTTGTTGTACAGGGTGTATAAAAATTATATGTCACGAATACCGTGGAGGGATTCTATGCCTCTGGATCGGTGGAGATCTGTTAAAAAATTGGACTGCAAAAATGACCTTGACCCTTTCTTTTAAGGTTAAAAATTTTTTGATCGTACTCATCGCAAGGAACAAAAGTCTCAAGGGATCAATGGATCTCAAGTGAACCGTTCTCTTTAAAAACAACTTTGAAGTTTCGTGAATTAATTTCTTTCATATGTCTACAGGGTTTCCCAAAATGGTATAAACGTGTAGGGAATGATTCTACATGAGAAAATAAATTGAAAATATAGAATAAATTTTTTTCGTTTGACGCCTCGTTTTCGAGAAAATTGACTTTAAAAATCCGTCAAGTTCGCGTGCCTAACGTTTGAAACAAGTAGAATTAGTAGGTCATGAACAGACGCGTCAAACGATTGCCATTCGAGAGCACGCGTGTTCGCTGAATTTTCAAAGATTAACTTCTCGAAACCGAGGCGTCAAATGAAAAACATTTATTCTCATATTTTCAACGAACTTTTCACTAACATATTATCAATTTATTTTCTTGTGTAGAATCATTCCCTCCACGTTTATACAATTTTGGGACACCCTATAGACATATGGAAGAAATTAATTTATGAAACGTCAAAGTTGTTTCTTAAAAGAACAGTTGACTCGAGACCCATTGTTCCTGTGACTCTTTTACGATACGATAAAAAATTTTTTAACCTTAAAAGAAAGGGTCAAAGTTAATTTTGCGGTCAATTTTTTTAACATATCTCCATCGATCCAGAGGTATAGAATCCCTCCACGGTATTCGTGACATATAATTTTTATACACCCTGTACAGCTGTACCAAGTTCAGTTCTGCACGAGCACCGCGACTGAAACGATCGTCAAGTTGACGACTACCCGCGAGTACATTTATACATTTTTCTGTTTTTTATTTTTAATAAATACTATTTTTGCTTTGGAAGCAATCTCTGTTGATTATTCAACAAAATCAAATGGACAGGCTGAGTTCAGGAGCACGACGAGCCGTCGATGCTCGAGCCCCTACCGCTCCCTACCCCCACCACCGCTCCCTACTCACTACTATGGCGCGCCGAACGACCCGCGAAACAACCGAAGTACGCTCATTAATTTGCTTCCAGCGGGACCAGGAGCTTCCGAGCCTGGCTGCGTATAATTTCCCGGCGACTTCACCTTAATTAGCACCTCCGCATCTCGCAATTAACGCGAAACGGTTTCTCTGTTCCGGCCGAAACGCCAAATGACCGGGGGAACGCTTCCGCGATGTTCATTCGGTATGGGGAGGCCACATCGATGCAGCATTTTTGCCTCGGCGCGGGGAGGTCCGCTCGTTTAAAGTTGCATTAACGCGAACGCGAAGCAACATTGATATAACATTGAACCACTGATCTCCGCGGATTGAAACTAGGATTTTTCACATTTTCTCGCTAAAGTCTGCAGGATTAGATAAAAAAAATTGTGAAAATTTCTGGTTACCTAAAGCAAAGTTTAACTTTGAACGGTTTCGGCGGGATAATGGCGAAGCAGGGACGAATTCTGCGGCGAGAGGCTCGCAAATGAAATCGCGGTCGGAGCTAGTTAGAAATTCAGTTTGATGCTCACCTTGAGCGTCTCGGCGAAGAAGTAGCTTTGTTGAACGTCGTCCTGCGGCGGATCAATCAGGTAAACATTGTGAAGCCCGGTGAAGCCTCCAGGAACACGGCAGTATTTCTCTAACGCTTGGACCGCTTCCCAACCCCACTCGCGGTATTTCTGGTCCTTTGTTAGCCGCCACATCACGAAATACGATTCGAAGGTCTGAAAAGAAAATATTTTACCCCTTGGAAGTTTTTCGCCGTACGACGCGGCCGCACAGTGGGTAAAATCGACGTTCTAGCTGTTCACGGGCTAAAAACTCAAAGTCCTCATGTCGATTTTTAACGAATGCACAATGTTTCTTAAATGTCTATTACATTCGAAAACGATAATATTAATTAAAGCTATTAAAAACTCTCGTTACAATAAACGTTCGAAGATCAAACTTTTTCAGATACGATTTATCACCGAAAAAATTCCTTGTCTTCATAACGATGTCCTGGAAAACCTACTGAAGATTAAGTGACCAATTTTTTTTTATATGAAGAATGTATATCTATGTTGAGAACGCACCAGGAACTAAACATCATTGTTCATAATTTATTATAAAAAAAAATATTTAATCAACTAAGGAAAATTGTCGAAGTTTTTCACCTTTGACAAGGGATAAATTTTTATGTCCGGGGATGTCCATGTTCTGACAAAGTGGAACATTTTCGGCAAGATCTCCTCTAAAAGATCGTGCAAAATTTAGATCCGTTATAATCCATTATCCGAAGTTATTATAGTTTAAAGCGTCGCGTGACACGCGCACAGTGGTGAGTTGGATCGAAATCGTGGCCAAAATAGGAAGGAGTACTACAATTTAGTTCAAAATTGATACTATGGGATTTTTCGGGTCACTGATTATGAATTTGATGTCAAAAGTACAAAAACAAAATGGCGGATTCAATATGGCGGATGCCATATGCTTTACTTTCTGTTGACTTTTTCATTTTCTGTTCACTTTTTTACCTGTAATATTAATGTATTTTCTTGAACATTTGAATACAGGTAGTGTGTATCCAATTATGAAATACTAATTAACTGAAATTTAGAGATTTTTACGTCCTAATATTATTATAGCTTAATTTTTCTGTATTTTCTGTAAATTACAGTTTTTCAACCATACTTATTATTGTTACTTTATTAAATGTCATAAAATTCATTCATTCTTTCAAACACACTCTTGTTTGAAAGCCTGGACACCCAGTTTTCAAATATTATTCATTATTCACACGAGTTTTCAGACATTTCCGGTGATGTGACAAAAAAATGTTTCCTACGAAAAGTAATCAGTACACAGTCTTTTACAAATATCAATACAAAAAATGTAAAAAAAAATTTTTTTTCAATAAAAAATTGTGGTCACCTTCATTATTTATTTATAACTATATATTTTTTATTCAATAATGTTATAGCTGACGGCAAGACGAATCCAACGACCTATTTTATGTGGTCTTTATGTATTGAAATAATGGTGAAATAGGCGTGAACAGCTAGAACGTCGATTTTACCCACTGTGCGACGCCGGGAAACGACTGACGCTTTTCATTTGTTGACATCATTCTAATCTCTTGTTTTCTCTAGACCGAAATGATTCAAGTCGAACTTTGAACGGTAATAAAAAATCCTTTCGAATGATATTACACCCTTTTCAAGGAAATTACAGCAATCGTCAATTCCTCGGACATTTTTTTTTATTGTACAAACTGGTCCACCTAAATATCTCGCATGAATGCGCAACACTCACTTCCGGTCGAAGGATGTAGTATTTCTCGCCGTTCTTCAAACTCTTCGCCTCGTTGCCCTCGATGAAGTGGAAGGCTTCGGGCCCGAGTTTCGTGAAGCTTCGATCGTACGACTCGTGGCACGTGGTCGTCAAACCGGCGGCTACGGTCATGTATCTGTCGGAAAGCTCGTTCTCCATAGTCTTCGCGCCCAATGCGAACATGCCACCTAGGAGGAAACGGACATTCTTCATGGTCGCACAGACAAACGATCCCCCGGATAGGTAATTTTTTAACGAGGTGTGTTGAGCATTTCTCGGTTTGGCTGCTCTTTACTTTAGGTAAACAGAAATTTTTGCCGTTTTCTTTTGTAATCCCGTAGACTTTAGCAAGAAAACGCGAAAAATCCAAGTCTCGACCCGCGGAGATCAGTGGTTCAGAAGTTATGAGCGTTTAAAGTTGTAAACAAGCGTGCTTGTGCTGCCGCCTGGCGGCTGCGCTCACTGCATACCAACTTTAAACACTCGTAATTTGTGAACCGCTGATCTCCGCGGGTTGAAACTTGGATTTTTCGCATTTTCTCGCTAAAATCTACATGATCGCATAAGGAAAACACAAACATCTCTGATTACCTAAAGTAAAGTTCAACCCTCGGTGTTAATCGTTCGAAACTTACCAGCGAAGCAGGCGAGATGTCCCATTTTGTGGTCGGGCCTGTCGTACTTGAGGTCGGACACGTAGAGCAGCTTGCCCGGCGACATCTTGATCATGTGCTGATCTATGGCAGCGATCGCCTCGTCGTACATCTGACGAGCCTCGACGTCCTCCATGCCGGACTGGATCCAAGCTTTCAGCAGGTACTCGTAGAAACTGTCGCCGAGCCCTCCCAGCGACATGTGGTCTGCGTTTCACGAAACCAACATTGTTAATAATTATCTATTATTATCCGTATAGCGTTTACGAACGAATATCCCAAGATATTTATATATTGTTAATTTGCAGACGATCTTCTTCGGGAAAACCGGTCATAATTAATTCGGATCTTCGGAGCGATTAGGTTCGCCGGAAGCGGTGGTCCCCTCGACGCTGAACCCTTCAATGGAACCATAAATTCCGACAGCTCGACGCGAGGGTCGCCGGTGCGGTGTGTCGAGATTAAGAATACGAAAAATAAAAAAGAAAAAAAGAAGAAAAGGAATGGGGGAGGAGGGGGTTCGCGGAAGGATCGTCGATTGGTTCCAGGAGGATGATAAATATTCGAAGGGGGTCGTCGTACGCGGAACCTGGAAAAGTACGGGGGCCAGGCAAGCAGCGAGAGAGCGAAGTCGGCGGAACAACGGGAGGAAAAAGAGGCTTTAGCACCCGGGGGGATGCGTGGCATGATAAATGCGATATTCGGGATCGCGCAAAGAGATCTTCTCTCCGCGGAGGACGACCGGGAAGCACAAAACGAAGAGACGATCGTGAAACGGGAGCAGAACATTGGTCCCTTCCCCCCACCGTCACCGCCCCAACTCTCCTCTCGCGGCCAGAAACTATTTTCTCAGCGATATAATTGATGGCCGTCGGATTAAAAATCTATTTTGACCCGAAACTCGGCCCGGTGCTCCGGATGATTTATTAAATTAAATTACAGTACCGAAACACGAGCTGCGTTTACGTCTGTCTCCGTTTGGCCCTCTCTACCCCTCTTCGTTCATCCCCCCCTCGTGTTTTTCGATTTTCCTCCCGGCTCGCATTAAGCGTCAATGATTCTCACGTGTAATGACCGTGTCATGTTCCTTTCTTGCTTCTCTCTCCGTTGCTCTCGGGCTTGACCGGTCGCTCGCGGGACCCGACGATTTTTATTGGAAACGCGGCCGCACGCTTTTATTCCCCGTCGAGCATAAGTGTCGGCCGAATTACTTTTTGCCCGGGCAAGATTTATGAAGACGCACCGAGCGAGGATAATTAAGCTCGCTGTACTGTGCGAAACAAAGAACCACCCGGTATAATTGTAAGATTCCTTCTTTTGCATAGTACAGTAATTCATCCATAACTGTCTATACCACGGGTATGACCAAAGACAGTTATCGTAAAGGGATACTATTCTTTGAATTTTGCCGAACGTAGAACACGACACCGAAGCTCGAGAGACCTCGGCGGTCGAGCAATGTAACCCGATACCGGATCGGGTATATCGGTGCGAGACCAGGAGACCACTACTAATCCAATGACAAAACTTCTTTATTTTTTATTATTTTTTTATCATCGGAATTATTTCATATTTGGTATCATTTTCATTAGAAAAATGCCACGAATATATTGGTGAAAGTTCCATAAAAAAATAATAAAAATAAAGAAGTTTTGTCATTGGATTAGTAGTGGTCTCCTGGTCTCACACCGATATACCCGATCCGGTATCGGGTTACATTGCTCGGCGACCGAGGCCTACTGAGTTTCACGGCCCCTCACGGGGTATGCCCCTCAGTGGAATGGGTAGGCGACTAGACAGTTAGCGTTTAGACATTTTAGACAGTTATAGATGAATTACTGTACTAGAGGGACATTCCACGCCAAATCGATCACTTTTTGCGGCGACCATCGACGATTTTGTTCTAATTGAAATATGTTGTTGTCTATGTGAAATTAGGGGGGGTTTAAGTCATCATTTTGCCGGTATCGAATTTTTTTGGAAATTACAAGCCTTCGAAATTTGCGATTTTTGCCCATTTTGGCGAAAATAGGCCTCACTTCCGAATTTTTATCTCAGGAACTGTTTGTCCGATTGAGCTAAATTTTTTTTTGTTTTGTTCGGAAAGGATTGGGCTATTATAAAATAATTTTTTCATCCTCGAGTATTAACTTTATAATATCGAAAAATATAAACAAATTTTTGTTTCACGTTTTTTTCAAATTTGGCCAGTAATGTAAATTTTGAAAAAAATATGGTTATATTCCCTGAAGTTTTCTCTTCAAAATAAGCCCTTAAACAAAATGGCGTTTTTTTTGTAATCGTCACAATGTGCTGGAAAAGGGCGCGATGTACCCGCATTTTAGGTAGCGGCGAGTCGAGCGCGCGCGGTCTCTCGAATTGACGTTTCTCGGTATTGGTGGTGTTGTTCGGCGACAAAGATTATTAACACGACTCACGTTGGCCCCACTTCCCGGTCCTCGGGTGAATATAATTCGGGTAGAGCCCCTTCGGCTTCTCCAGGTTCTTCAGCACCTTCCGGACGTTCTCGACCTTGCTCTTGTAGACCGGGTTGCCGGTGATGTCGCTGAGGTACGTGAACTCCAGATGCATCGTGCCGATCTCCGACAGTATGCTGCAACCGCTGCTCGCCCAGCCGTAGTTCTTGCTCGCCTGCGAAATTCAAGGGCAACGCTCGGGATTAATGTTTCAGCACTTCCGGTCCCTTGACCCTCGAAGTACACCAATAGAATGGGCGTCCAAAAAATTCTTTGCTATTTTACACCCTTACGGAATTAATTCTGGACACTTTTAAATTTTTCATCATTCATATTTTATATTCTAATCATTTCTAATTTTAAGGTGAAAAGTCATGTATACTTGCACATCCTTTCTTTTTTACCTGTGACTCGAGGGTCTCAACAATTGTCATTTATTACTATACCTCCAGACCACCCGTAGGCCCAAGTCCAGCAATTTACCATTGTAACCTCGTAGCGTACACCCGGAAAAAACAGATGTAACCCCTCGAAATTAAGATTTACAACCACCCGCACTCATACTCCTACTCCTGTTCCTACTCCTACCACTAATAGTTTTTCCACCAATAACCTTTCGACTCCATCATCCAATCATTCCCTTTTTTCAAAAAACCACACCCACACCGAACCAAGATTTAGCTGTAGGAAAGAACCACCGATCAGAACCGTTAGCGCACTCAAAGTGTAAAGACCACAGCAAATAAACCGATAGTACACCATCCAGTGTTGCTTTATAACAAACGTTTATCCTCCTTAAAAATCGGATTCGCGATCAGCGTCGGTCAGCCAAGATTCGGCAGTACGCGAGACGTAACAAAGTAAAAAGGCCACTTATAAGGGTTAAATTCTGAATATATTTCCCATATCCCCCAAGTCACCTAACTTTTGTTGTTTTTAACAGTAAACCTACCGAGCGAGGGAGAAGCGGCTGAAGGGAATAATAAATAAATACAAGAAGAGACAAAGAAGACGGATACACCGGAGAGAATAAAAAGTACATTGACCGGGCAACGCTTTCGTGGCCTCATTATTCGTCCAATTAAGAATTTGCATATTAATCGCGGGCCCGGTCGTCGCGTTGCTTTGCCGAACGTGACTCGACGGAATCGTTTCAATTAAACCGACCGAATACAACATCGTTCCCGAGTTCGTAACGCGCGCCAAGAAAAAAAAAGAAACCCGCGGAAGATCTACAGATCTTTTCCGGGCCCCCGTTTTTATTCCACGCTGCCGCGGGCATATGCATTGCCAGCGACGACGAGTGGGGAAAAAGTATATAGGAAAATATGAATTTTACCACGGCATAAAAACCGACCGCCGCCGCTCCTTCTTTTCCCGTTTCTCGCAGCTTACACGCGATTTGAATATTTTTATGTTTCCGACAGGAAACTCCGGTAACTCCGGTTCCTCCACGGAAACTATTATTTAATCGGACATTTAAAGCTACGCTGCCGCTAAATAAGCGTCCGCATACACGATACACACTATCAACACTAAACCTACCGAGCCTTAAAGGCAACCGGAACATTATGAAAATGAGAGAATTAATTTTATTTATTTTTTGCGAGAGAATTGTATGGTTATTTCGTTAAATCTAATCCCACATGTATTTTCATCTCAAAAATCTGTTTTCTTTTGCATAGATTATTTAAAAAAAAATAGTGGACCACTTCTCTGTACTCGTAAAATAAAAGAAATATTTGGAACCGGTCGTGTTGGAAAAAAAGAAATAAATAATTCGCGTACAACGCTGGACAACGACACGCCGACGTAAAAATATAAATTTGCAGAGACTCACCCCGCTGTGGAGATTGATGAGAGAATGAGGAATTCCGGTTTCCGTCTGGAAAGCAGGCAGCATCCGTTCGCCGAGCTGAGCCGCCTTATCCCGGAACATCACGTCCCCGGTGAGAGCGTAACAAGCCAGCAGACTTCCCATGAAACGAATGTTCGTCTCGAAAAGAGAGATCTCCGAGTTCTGGAAAAATGAAACAGAGAGGATCCTGCCGTTAGAGTGCGTCGACGTAATTCCACGGTTAAACTTAATTTTAATGAGCTGGCTTTTCCAGCGATTAATCCGACAGTGACGCCTGGGGGTGCGTTGGCCAGCGGAGTCATTGGCCCCCCGGGGGCATTGACCTTCGGGGCCGTATTTCAAGCTTTGTGTAAACGCGGGAGGCTCAAGTGGAACCTGATTAATTATTATTATTATTTTATTATAAACGGATCGCAGCCCTCTTACGTAAACGTTTACGTAACAGAAAGGGACTTGCACAAAAACTCATGGTACATAAGGTGTGGTACTTAGATCTCTAGAAACCTAGATCACTAGATCCCTAAATCTCTAAATTTCTATATCTCTAGATCCTGAGGTTACTAGATACCTAGATCTCTAGATCCTGAGGTTACTAGATACCTAGATACCGAGATCCCTAGATCCTTAGGTCCCTAGGGTCCTAGACTAGGTCCTTCGGTCTCTACGATCCTAGATCACTAGATCCCTAGATCCTTAGGACCCTAGGGTCCTACACCACTAGGTTCTTCGGTCTTTACGTTCCTAGATCACTAGATACTTAGATCACTAGACCCCTAGATCTCTAGATACTGTGGTTCCTAGGTACCTAGATCCCTAGATCCTTAGGTCCCTGGGCTCCTAGATCAGTAG
>CM052213.1:5297851-5316028 GCA_028454225.1 Lasioglossum leucozonium
GATCAACTTTTTATAAGTAGAAAGTGATGGACAATTACGGTCTGGAAATTTATCTTTATACATTCTAACTGCTTGCCTTAAACAATGATCAGCTTTACCGTAAATGAAGACCATATCAACTTTCTCTTGCATTGAGTAATTCATTTCAAACGGCACGTCGATACACGAATAGGTAAATTGAAACTGATCGGAATTTCAAATCATTAGGTATCATCAGTATTGTGACAGTAAACATGTTTATTTACATTCACGCTTTTGATGTAGAGTCTTGGTCAAAGCCTACGATCTCAATAGACATCAGTTCTAGGTAAAACTTTAATTTTCGAGGATCACGGTCATTTCAAGGTCATGTTATTGTACACATCTGAATGTACTTTTCCATCAGTTACAAGATGCAATAAAAAAAATGTAGTTATGTACCAAAAAACATTGATAACCTTGACAACTCCGAAAAAAATGACCCTCGGAAAAAAAATATATACCAAATATTTTGTCCATTGACATCATGCACATTACGTAACAAATAATTTTTGCATCACAATAACCTGAAGAGATATTTAGGTGTTCTTATTTAAACGGACCACCCTGTATATCTGGAAATGGTCGTTTGACGATGGTAGGTTCAGTGTTAAACGAACGTGTCGGATCAGAGATTAAAGATCATTGCAAATACAGGTCAGGATCATAATGGACTGTATAAAGAGGACGTGGGATACGACGCACGAGGACACGCTCGAAATTTTGAAGAGGCGGGCCGTTCTGGGGAAGCAGCAAGGAATCACTTACGCGCGTAAGGAAATGCACACACGGTGCTGCGAGGAATTACACACACAACTATTACATAACCAGATGCTCAAGCGATTCCAATCGTGTTTAATGTTCCAGTATTTATTTTTCCATCGGCCCTGCTCCTGGTGGTGTTCCGCATTTCGTCCTATTTCATGGTCGTAACGGCACACGCGAACTCGAATCTAACGGACCCATTCCCGGTTATGACGGACTATTTGATCGACGAAGAGAAATATTTCTTCCTTATAATGATCCATCAAAATTTAACGATCATCTTCGGCGCAACCGCGTATGTGGCTACGGAGACCTTGTACATTATGTGGCTCCAGCACAGCATCAGCTTGTTCGAACTAGCCAGGTAAAAAGAGACTAACTCACTCGATAATCTGAATCCTGAAGTCTGCGTGCTATAATTTCTAGCTACCACATCGAGAAAGGGGTCTCGGACAGACCGTGCTACGTCTCGCAGGAGGTGATGGAGGTCTACAGAAAGAAGTGTTTGGCAACCGCGGTTACGTACCACAATGAGGCAAAAGAGTTAGTATTCGCCAGAGAAAATGTTAATTGAAACGTCACCTGCCAGGAACATTTGAGTCTGTGCAGAGTGAGTCGAACGTTAGAACTTTCGTTCTCGTTCTGCCTCAAATAGTTTCATTGAAATTTAGTCTTTCAACAAGAAGAAACGAATCTGGATGATCGAACGACTCTTCTTCGGCACAGGTTCAACGGAATCGTACGATTACGGTGTTTATTAATGTTCACTCGTGGTCTTGTTTGTTGTTGAAGCTTCCTGACCTACCTGAAAAGTAAATTCACATTCTCGTACGCCGTCCTTATCGTGATCGCTGTCTTCTCATTGGCAATCAATTTCTTCCGTGTACGTCGATCTGTCCCATCATCGATTACGATAGAAACGTTATTACGACGAATGTCTCGAAACATGCTCATGTTTCAGCTGTCCACCGCTATATGCGTCACTCACAATATGGAGGAGATGCTGCTGGCCTCATTCCTGTGCGTTTCCGAGCTGACGTACATGTTCTATCTGAATTACGTGATGCAAGGAGTCGTGGACTATGCGGATGCTTTGCCCACAATTGTGTAAGCTCGAACATTATCGAATATTAACGATGCTGGTTAATTATGCTTAAAGATTAATTTTCTTCGTGTTGCAGTTACTCCACTCCGTGGTACAACAGGTCTGTCTCCATTCAGAAGAATCTACTGATTATCTTGATAAGGTGCGGCGACTCGATAGTGTTCGACTTCTACGGTTTTTACACTGCGTCGGTCGAAGGTTTCGCAGGGGTTTGTAATTGTTAATGTAAATGTCCTACAAGGGGACAGTGGCAATGCGTCTACAAGAATTAATGTACTTGGAAAAAATGTAATATGGATCGAAATTTTTTAATAGAAAGCACGCCGAAAAAGTTATTAAACTATGATAACTAGATTCCGGATTTTAGAAATTTATGAAAAAAAGTGAGTATGTGTTACTTGAAACTGTAAAAAGATTACAAGATTTTAAGAGTACCATCATATCGTTTTCACTACATTAAAATTATTATTCTCTTGCAATAATTTTGTAGCGTCTTGCAATTGTTGCGCAAAGTTTTTATTTTGCATAAAGATCCGGTGACCAATGAAAACGAAGGAAATTCGACGAATTATTTATATTACATTTTATACAGTGTATCAGGATTTAGATATCACCACCACGCGATTGTATGTTGTCTCATTGAACCCTGCTTTGCAGCTGGTGAAGACCACAGTGTCTTATTTTATGATGTTAACATCCGTTCAGTGAGGATCCAATTTTTCCTAATTCATCGATACTAGCCCCAGTAGTGCACCCCCTAGTAAGTGTCCACTTCACGACCGCGAATATTGTTTCAGAAAGTGTACCATCCAGTGTATTCATTTATTGCAGAAAGTACGCAGAACTGTTATACAGGCGACGGACTCATAAATCCAAGGAATACATGACCATCAAGTAAGACACTGATAATTTGGTCATCTGCAAAAATGGATTCCAGGAGACCTCTGAAGACAGTAAACAAACGTCGACGAATAAATATTTAAAGATCTTGTACCGTGGTGAATCCTTCGTAGCATGGACAGAACATCCCACCGAAGAGAACCACCGTATCTTTCCTACTGTGACACATAACGAACAACAATAATTTCTGCGCTGGCACGCTCGCTCTGTACCACATGCCAGTGTATCTGCGCAGAATAAACAAATTGGCCTTTTATTATAGAATTTTCACGATTTCAATCCTGTATAAGAAAAGATTCAAATCGGTCGCAAAATTCAAATCTGTTCTTCTAGGTAATTTTCCTGCGGACAGGTGTACCGGTTCGACTCACGTATCGGAAAAGAATTTGGCGCCGTGGTCTATGGTCATTTGCCCCAAATGGTTCCCCAGACCGAAATACAAGAAGTGCCCCATGATCACGGCCAGTGTGGGCAAAACGTGCCACAGCTTCCGAAATCGAAGCATCACGTGAGCGAGCTGTACGATCCCCAAAAATCAGTTGGTCATTTATGTTCGACAGTATGTGTTACGTCTGAGAAGAAGAGAATCGGAAATGTCTTACTGGTCAGGCTTAGCCTATCTGAGACTTACCCCCACTCTACCTTACCCCCGCGTCACGGACCGGTCACGTGATGCGTTGGAATAGCGTCGTAGAGTGGGAGGAATCACGCGATCGTCCGAGCTGGCCCGAGTCTCTTCTCTCAAGAGCCCAAAGTCAGGACTCGTATAAACTCACACGCAGGAGGTTCAAGCTGAGAGAGCATACCGCCAAGACGAGTAGAAGGAAGTACCCCATCAGTGCCGACTCGTTCACCTGTTTGCGCAGCCTTCGTCGAACAAAGATAACTGAATGAGAAACAATTCACGGTGCGCAAACGCTGTCTTCGGCACCGACATACTAACCGAAGCAAACGCACGTGGGTTCTCGCGACGTCGATCACCCTCGCGATAATCGCTCTCTCTTTCTTCGGGGCTGCGGCGTCGTTGAAAGCGTTTCGGACGCGGTGGCTGTTTGGAAAACCGGACGTGACGAGTTAGAGTATTTTCGTTTTCGAGGAAACGTTCAGGAATTACCACAGTATTTCAGCCAATCCGGAACCATGATGGCAGTATAGAATCGTCATCGACTCTGTTCCGCCCAAAGCCATCATCCCCACTACAATGACGACGTACGTATGCATCAACGAGGCCCAATAATACCTTTCGTCGTTTTTCGTGTATGTTAGTTTTATGCGCAACATGTAATCGTCTTCCGTGCTCGTAGCATTGTAGGCATTCTGCATCGCGGGTACGATTAGCACGTATCCCGATATCATGCCGGCTGTGAAAATTGATTTTTCAACAACAGCCGCTGTTAATCGTTGACGACATAATTACCCGCTAGAATTATTCCCATAAGCTTGCCGTTGTCAGCATGTCTCAGCAATATTCTCAGCTCGTATTCGTCGTTTACCAGCTTCCAATTCTCGCGTATCATTTCTAGCACTTCCTTCACCTGGAAAATGTCCACCTTTTTTTTTTTTGCAGAAATGAAAACACTCTGACCAGCTGTTGCTTATTTTGCAACTTACACCTTTCAGGTTCCACAAGTATAGTACGTGCTTCAACAGGCTTATCACAGTGAAGGTCAAATTGGTCACCGCGTTGAATATGAAATCGGTGCTCAATACATCGCACAACAGTAGCGAACTAATCTGCAACCAAGCGTATGTCGCAACCATTACGGTCGATGTACACTCCGAACGGTCCTCGCACGGTGGAAAAAACGGACGCGTGTAGCGAGCCTAATGCGAGTTCTGTTCGACGATACCTGTGCCATAATCGCGGACACCACCAGCATCAGGTAAACGACTCTCTTCACGTAAGCGAACCATGTTTGCTCGTACGGCCAGAGTCCGATGCACGACAAGAAAAATCTGTTCAAGGTGTAGTGATGATCTTCGAGACTGTCCATCGCTGTTCGAATGCTGGCACGCGTCTAATCTGGCCGACCTCGAGAATTATTTTTCACCGTTTGCACCGTTCCGCGAGGGTTTCAATAAACAATGAGTCAAAATATCGCCGGACAAAGGAGAGGGAGACAGCGCCGGGCATCGGCCACAGTCGAGCGCGCGATGATTATAGGCTCGCCGATTATCGATCGGATTCGCGGGGACGGCGAATATGCATTGTTACCTCCAAATCCCGGTGAATTGTGCAGGCGACTGTTTTATTGTTTGTTTTTTCTTTTGCAGTAGAAGGGTACTCTCCCTCGCAAGGGTTTCAAAGTTGCGGGCTTCATGGTGCACCGTCTGCCGGTTTCCATTGTCAGGGAGCCGAGAAAAAAAATTGAGTCAACGCGAAGCAAGGTGACAAGCGAGCCGATCGATCTCGCTGCGGTTCATTCTTCCGTCGTTCTTCCACCGTGCAACAATCGCTCCCGGTCGCGGACTTGGCCACGCTTAGGCGTCCACTTAGGCTACCTCTTGAAAGAGAGACTCGCCGACAGGGCCGGTGCAGGTAAGCTTCTAAGCTCCAGTGGGCTTCAGATTAATTATTATTATTGTTTTATTCAGTACTAAGTGAAAGTATCAGAGTGCAACGTGTAAAATATGCAACAATAATTTAAATATGGGAATTAAAATATTCCGAATTCGTTCATATCAAAAGGAACAATAGATTCGATCATTTCTTGATCATCGTGCGGTCAGACATTTTAATAAAACCACGTTTATGTGATATTACACCGGTGATGATATTCGCTTTATTAAATTCATGTCGACTAATATATTTAATTCGGCTGATAATTGCAGACAATCATGCGTTCACAATACATACAATACTGGCGTCGCAGATCCGTCACTTATGCTCAGTCCGCTTATGCTGCTCTTAGTGAACGTAAGGTACTCACCTGTGAACAAAAAAACGATCGTAAGTTTATAAGATATCGCGGACAGCAATTTTCGAAAATATTCGACGCCTTGGGAAACGGAAATCACGTCACAAATTATTACTCTAGCGCTATTATACAAATTTTAGATAATTCATATATTCCGCATGTAAGCACGTACGTACCAGAAAGTACGCGTGAATGATTATTATCTTCTAAAAAAAATTCCGCAGAACTGTCATACACGCGACGGACTCATATATCCAAAGAATACATGACCATCAAGTAAGACACTGATAATATGGTCATCTGCAAAAATGGATTCCAGGAGACCTCGGAAGACAGTAAACAAACGTCGACGAATAAATATTTAAAGATCTTGTACCGTGGTGAATCCTTCGTAGGATGGACAGAAGATCCCACCGATTATAAACACAACATCTTTCCTACTGTGACACATAATGAACAACAATAATTTCTGCGCCGGCACGCTCGCTCTGTACCATATACCAGTGTATCTGCGCAGAATAAAAAGATTGTAAAAAGAATTTTTACGATTTTTAATCCTGTATAAAAAAAAGATCTATTCTTGTAGGTAATTTTCCTGCGGACAGGTGTACCGGTTCGACTCACGTGTCGGAAAAGAATTTGCGCGATGATTATAGGCTCGCCGATTATCGATCGGATTCGCGGGGCCGGCGAATATGCATTGTTTCCTCTAAATCCCGGTGAATTGTGCAGGAAACTGTTTTATTGTTTTTCTTTCTTTTGCAGTAGAAGGGTACTCTCCCTCGCAAGGGTTTGAAAGTTGCGGACTTCATGGTGCACCGTCTGCCGGTGTCCATTGTCAGGGAGCCGAGGAAAAAAATTAAGTCAACGCGAAGCAAAGTGAGAAGCGAGCCTATCGATCTCGCTGCTGTTCACTCTTTCGTTATCCTTCCACCGTGCAACAATCGCTTCCGGTCGCGGACTTGGCCACGCTTAGGCGTCCACTTAGGCTACCTCTTGAAAGAGAGACTCGGGGACAGGGTCGGTGCAGGTAAGCTTCTAAGCTCCAGTGGCTTTCAGATCAATTATTAATATTGTTACATTTGTCAAGTCAGTTATTAAATTTCTATCTGAATAAATTACTAGTATATATGTATTTCACGGTTTCTATGATCGTCCGTCACACAAAAATTAGTTTATTTTTAATATATAGTACATACGCACGCACACATACGGCTGAGCTTTAAACAAACGAGTCACACCGGTGCGGAATACATAACTGCGAAATAGGAGAAAGACATCTTCAGAACCTGCAAATAAACAATCATCCGCGGAATAAGTTTGCCAAATTGTAAATCGATGTTGACATTTACAGATTAACAATCTCGTTACCCTGCCGTATCCCTCGTAACTCGGCACGAAGAGACCACCAATTAGGAAGTTGTAGGTCTTCGCCGAATAATGTATGAGAAACAGTAACAATTTTTGCGTTCTCACCGACGCCGTGTACCATCGACAGTTACATCTAGAAAAGTATAATATTCATTCTCGCTGTGTTCTGTTATGAATTGTGCAATATTAGAACGTTTTCGTTCATTCTCAGCACGAAAATAGAATTTTTCAGTTGCAATACAATTTTTGTGAATTTTGTAGGATTTTTACGAATCTTTGCGTATCCTCGTAGCATATTACTTTTAATTAGCTTAATTGGCGTTACTTACAGTTCCGTGAACAGCTCGGAACTATTGTCCATGACTATTTGACAAATATAGTTTGTCAGAAACAGGTACAGTACGTGGACGATTATCAAAATTAATTGGATCAACAACTCTTTCAGTTCCCGCTGCTGCTGCACCGACTGAGCCATCTGCGTGTTCAATGGAGATATTAGAGGCTGGACTAAAATCGAGGTATCTTGTGCCAAAAATTTTCAACAATTTTCAACATCTTCAACATTTCCAACTAATTTTCCACATTCATGTACTTACACGCAGGAGGTTGAAGCTCAAAGATACGACTCCCAGCGAGAGCAATATGAAATAGGACGAGGCCAGAGAGTTCGATAATTGCCCGGCGTACCTTGAAGAAGTGAATTACAAATTCGTTTTCCTAGACAACGAGTTCACTCGAGATGACCATTTAACGGTGAATTAGGCTAACGATACAAACTTGATCGTCTCATGGTGCATCTTCGTAGCGCTGATCAGTTTGTCCATGATCAATCTATCTTTCTCGAAGTCGGCGATCCCTGACGACTCGGCGAACGCAGTTCTCACGCGGTGACTAATTACATGGAACAGCTGATTATCAGATTGTTATTTCAGGCTGTATTAATCCAACAAATAGTAGACTAATTTTCTTCTTACCGGATGATCTGGTACAACGTGCACACATGATTGGAGAATATAACCGAGGACAGTTCGGGCCCAATCAGGCTCGTTGTCCCGAACACCATGAACAGAAATACATGTAAGTGCAGGACGTGTACGAATATCGGATTGTCGCTGAAATAATACATCTTTATGTGTATGTCGATGTTATCCTTGCAATCGTTACAATTGTTCGTCAATAAATTGTAGAGCACGTAGCCGCAGATACTTGTATAAAAGATTGCTGCAACGGTGCACGTTCGATTAAGTAAACTTTAATACGCTCGGCGGATTTAATACGCTTGCGAATTAAACGAACAAAAGCGAGCGAGAAATTCTTACTTGCAAAACTACGATTCCTAGCGTTCACGTCGGCAATATTTTTAAATACGATTCTGCGCTCGTGCTCGTCGGCGATGATAGTTCTGTGGCGTGATATTGTGTCGCACGATTCCCGCACCTAAATAATGCGGTGGCGTTAATTAATGAAAATGTGGCTCGCAACGTATGAAAATTAATATTCATTAATGATATTAGTATTGATAAATGTAATACGGATTTGTGGGTGCAGATTATTTCGACTTACGAACTCAAGCTGATACAGGAAAGCAGTATGTTTATACATTATTATAGCGGCTAACGTTATGTTTGTCACGAATGTGACAATGGCGCTCTGAGTGTACACGGCCTTGTGCAGAAACGCTGACACCTGAAATTATTTATTTATTTTTCATATTATCGTTACAATGTAGAACTCGCGATCGACAAATTTCGACTCATTTTAACGAGAACGCTCCTCTTCGTCGAAATTAACATTCACATTCGGCCAAATACGGCGAGAAGCCTCGATCTAAGAAAAAACCGCGTCGGGTCCGCGCTGTTTCTTAGATCGTGTAGTTCCACTGTTTCCGCGAGACTTCGCGTAGAAACGATCAAGAGCATCAGCAATACCTGGAACGCGATCCCCGACGACACCAGCAACGCGTGCGTCGCTCTCTTCGCGTAAGCGAAGCATGTCCGCTCGTACGGCCACAGTCCGACGACCGACAGCAGAAACTTGATCAGCTTGTGCGACTCGCTGAACTCGTCCATCGCTCACCGAGAGCCAGACACGGTCTAACTCCGCGGGAATTCCAGTAGAAAATTTGCCCACGACCCTCGGCTCTCTCGCATTGTGTCGCTTCCGTGCCTCCGGCGTGGAATTTCTTTTTCGTCGCCGCGCGATCGTTAAATAAACAACGAACCGAAATATCGCGGTGCGCGCGTCAGGGACAATTTCGAACGTGCTCTCCCCCATCGAGTGGCGCTATGATTACAGGTTGAGGTTTATCGATCGGTTCGGGAGGCCGTATTGTTTCCCTGGCGGCGACGAATTTCCGCAGCGCGCGCGAACCCCTCGATTTGGTTAAATCACTGCGTATACGGTGTTCGATTCGAACATTGTGCGCGATACACCGACTGCCTTTTCTCACCGTTATTGATACCTAATGCCCGCAGCCCCCTCCACCGTTTACTATAATCGGAAAATCGCAGACCCAGCACTCGACGCTGGACGCTCCGACGCGCAACAAGTTGACCGAGTATCTATAGCGTGCTCGTGTCTGTCCTCGTGGTGCGTCTACCGTGCTCGAAAATCGGAGAGATGTTAACAGAATAACGCTGTTGGTCTACTTGCGCTTATATTTTGCAATCTGAAGTCTACAATCGATGAATTATTCCATGCATTTTACTGTCGCTGTATCGAACACAAGAACATGAAGTACGACATCGACATGTTGCATATCTGAAAGGTAAATTATTGTTTTATGCAATAATAAATGTCTTCTTTTTTTTTTTACCGTTAACTTTGTACGTTACCATCGCGAAACCTTCGCACGAGGGCGCGTACAATTTTCCGAGCGTGAGCACGCTGGGTTTCATGCTTCTTCTCATTATTAGAATGATTAATTTCTGCACCGGCACGGGGATCGAGTACCACTCCGTCTCGTATCTAGAAAATTCACTGGACTGACAAGTAGATATTGACGAAAGCTCACGAACGTGTTCGTACATGTATCTCGTGACGTTTATCCCGTTTAATTGTAGTGAAATGTGATCGGCCGTTCGATAAGTGCGCGCCCCGCCCCCACGGGGCCCCCGAGACACGTGCTTGTCGAACGGCCACGTGTTACACACCGTGAATCGTGAACGATATCGAGCGAGTTTGAATACGCACATCGCTGCGAAAACGTCGGAACTGTGGTCTATCAACAATTGCGACGCGTAGTTGCACAAGAACAGATAGCTGAATTGAAAAATTATGAAATAAACCGCCTCCGCCAGGTCACGTGCGGCCTGTGTCACCTTCACAGCGTTCGAGAGCTGGACAAACATAACGTGCCGAACTATAATGCGATTGTTAACAATTTATTGGTCGCATTACCGGGTGTTTTATTTGTAGCAACAATGAGATTATTTTCGGACAATATTCGGCTCGATACTCGTACTCACATCGTACAGGGTCATAGTTATAGAAGTCGATCCGAACACGAGGAAACCGAAGTAGGATGTCGAGTAAATTTCTCGCTGGACGTCGGCGAACCTTGCAAATTCGATCATTTAAACATTAATTGCGACCAGGTTGTAATTGAAATTTCACTCGAATGTTATTATTAGACTGCGGATTTTCTTTGCCACGAATGCTGAACAGTATTAAAAAATTTTACGCTGATTCTACCGGGTGCTAAAAGTGATTAAAATTGTTTTAGTTTATTAAAAACGACGAGGCTTTGTTTATTCGGATTTTGTGCGATTTTCATCTCGATATGTGGTTGGATAAAAAAGCAGCTTCATCATTGCGATGATATTGTAAAATGAAAAATATGGTGTAGTGTTAAACAAGTTTTTAGCTCATTTTGATTATTAACACTTACGGAGGATCAAAAAAGTGAATATTTTATATTATTTTGCAGAAATAACAAGAATGAGTTCATTCAAATTTTTAACCATATTTTTTATAATATAATATACACCTAAAGAATTGGTTTAATAATTCCTCACGAGTGCATCTCCACAATCTGAATATTCGTAAATGAAAAAAAAAATAAACCTATTGCGTTAAGAAAAAATCCGCAGTTCGATTCAGAATCGCCGGATTCGGGGACCTGACACGAAACCGAGTACAGTTACCCCTCCCTGCCAGTACCGGGGCGTGGCGTAAGCGTGGAGGGGAGAACTCCGAATCTGGCGACACTGGTCACGATTAGTACAGTAAAAGCTCGTTCGTTGTCCAAAGGCCGGGTCTCAGAATGGACAACGAACGTGGAGGGACACGCTTTTTGATTTATGTATGATTGCGTTTTATCTACACCGCGCCGACCGCGCCGAGCAAAACATCAATAGAGAGCCGAACATAGAGAAGGACAGAAGAAATACGGATCGCATTACCGAAGCGTGTCGCCGTCGCCGGCACAGTTTAAAGGCCCGCGTGTTCTCACAATGTAATGCCAATTAAAAATGCTTTATTTTTCATTATTTTTTTATGGGACTTTCACTGGCTTGTTTCTGGCATTTTTCTGATTAGAACAAGACCAAACACGACATAATTTGGCCCATATTTACTCTACATGTGAACTGTGCCGGCGACGGCGACTGTTCGCGTCTCTTTCTTTCCAATACGCTATTCGGCGTTGCCTTCGAAACTTTCAATGTCGATAAAACCACTTAATACAGTTCAAATTATATCGTGTTTGGTGTCATTTCAATCAGAAAAATTCCAGAAATATGGTAGTGCAAGTTCCATAAAAAAATAATGAAAATTAAGAGATTTGTAAAATCCTTTCCTCGAGTCAATGTAGTGGTGTTCACGCCGATATACTCGAGCCGAGATCAATCGCCGCCGCCCTGCGGAGCGACTCGGCGTTGACAGGCGGTGGAGTGGGTAGGCACTGGACAACGAGCGTAGAGAAGATTTTGGACAACGAACGAGCTTTTACTGTATACCGACTTGATGGCTGCTTGATGAATCAACGTCGCTTCGACCAATCTCGTATGAGCCGAGAGTTTCTCCTTAGCGTTGATAGCGCATCGCATACGATTGCTACGAGGAAAATGTGTGTCTATTATTAATAACGGCTGCTATTTACTGTAGGTAAACAGAAATTTTCGCCTTTCTCCTATGCGATCCTGCAGATTTTAGCGAGAAAACGCGAAAAATCCAAATTTCAACCCGCGGAGATCGGTGGTTCGAAAGTTACGAGCGTTTAAAGTCGAAATGCCGAACATTGCAAGCGTACTCTCACCTTTTGTGAACCTGTCCAGACCTGTCCCTGTGCTCGGTAAGCGGCGCGCGACGTCTTACTCGTCAAAAGCATCGTAACTTTTCAATCACCGATCTCCGCGGGTTGGAACTTGGATTTCTCGCATTTTCTCGCTGAAATCTACAGGATTGCATAAAGTAGAGGCAAGAATTTCTGTTTACATAAAGTAAAGCGTAACCTTAATATTAATTAGCGAACGATTGAAAGCTATAATGGAATTTAAATAAACTTTTTCATATGAATTTTAAATCAATTCAATTTTATTACTAATTTTATTTTTTTCTGCCTCTTTTTTTTTATTATTTATTGTTTTTAATCTGACAAATAACTTATTATTATCTATCTATAAAATCGTAATTTTATTATACAAAATCAAATCAAAAACTTAAATTAATGTAAATTATATAAAAATTCCAGGGCAGAAGATCTTACCCGGCTATTTTGAACAAGGCGCAGTTGTGCATTATGAGCATGACGACAGATCCGTCGACGATGGTCATAGTGATCACCCCCAAGAAGATCACGACACTCAGAACGGTATTGATCGACGCGAAGTGCTCGATCGGATCGATCACGAAGAATTCAACCGCGAAGAGGTATCTTCTGGGGCGAGACTCGTTCAGAGGCACCAGGAAGTCGAGGAAAACAGGCGCGCATTCGTACATCATCATAACCAGCGAGCCCGGTACTGCGAATACTATAATTTCGGCGGATTAACCCTCGTCTCTTGTGTGAATTTGACGCATTTCTCTCGGAGAAAGTTATGCTATTCGTTAATACGTATACGTAGATTTTTTTACTTTTTTTCCAACAAAACAAAAAAGGGTCTCCTTACGTATGAAAATCGACTGGACCAGTTTACTGTTCTCGGTGTAGCTCCTCAGTATGTCGTACTCATCTGCGTTGTCCAGCGTGTTCCAGTCCTGTTCGACGCGCGCGAACAAGAACTTCACCTGACACGTGCAATTCTCGTGTCACAATGGAAACCAACAGCTGCGAAAGACTGCGGATTTTATGCAGTGGCGGAACTACAAATTTTCAACCAACGCCCGCCCCGCAAAATATAATTGTTTTATATACAGGGCGTTTCGTACTTTTCCAGCAAGATTGTAGGAGCATGAGCTACAACTGAATATAAGAAACAAATGTTATATGAAGTTTGTTTATAAACGATTGGTTACAATATTATAGGCAAATATTGAATGTAGCTTGAATAGGTGCGGAAAAGCATTAATTAATAATCGACCTTCCGAATTATTCAGTTTTAAATCTGCTGTTCCGCACCTATTCAGGCTACATTCAATATTTGTCTATAATGTTGTAAGAAATCGTTTATAAACAAACTTCGTATAACAGTTTTTTCTTATTTTTACTTGTAAATCATGCTCCTACAATCTTTCCGGAAAAGTAGGAAACACCCTGTATATATAATTTTTAAATTACAAGATAAATGAAGAAATTTTGGGCCCCCCCCTTTTCGATATTTTTATGGGATCGAGATTGTTTAATGCTATTTGGGAATCGTAAAAATTCTCTAAACGCAAAAAGTACGTTTTTGTTTGTCAGTGTACTTTTAATTTAAATTAGGGACAAAATTTTTGCCCCCTCCCTCCGCCGTAGTTCCGCCACTGATTTAACGTATTTGTGAAAAAATTCTGTGCGATTTAAACCATAGGAGCAATTGAAAAAATTTAGGATCAGAAACCATTTGGTTGCTGTAACTCTTGCAATATTTCTACAGAGAATTGTTTATGTTCCATAAAGATCCACAGTCTGTAACAATAGTTCCAACTTACTTTGTTCACGTGCATACACAGCATTAGATATTTGTTGAAGAACGAGTAAGAGCAATGAATGAATATCACCGTCCTACAGGTCTCCGGTAGACTGTATTCGTTCATGCACAAAGCAGCCACCTAAAACTCATTAATTCCTTGTTGCGAATCAAATTGACATTTGTACGGAATTTCATTTCCAGTTGGCCGAATTTTTCATAATTCCACACGGAAGAGAGAACAGAAGTTTACCTGAACAACGCTGCCCATGAGAAAAAGATAAAGCAGAGCGAGCCTGAGAAGCGTTTCCGGCGCCTTCGGGTTCGCGTTCCACAGCCTGAGGAACTTCAGAACCCCGTAATTGAGCTTATAGTAACGATAGCTGGAGAAGTTCATGTTCGTCCGAAGGGTCGTGCACGTCTGCGTCGGAACATTCGACGATATCCCCTCTTCGACTCTCTTTCTCGCAAAAATTGTTTCTCCACCAACTTTCTCCCGGCGGGAATTCCGGATAAATTGCGGCGGGTAAACGTGTGACGTATCGAACGGTCCATTTTACCGAGCAATTGTTCGATTCCGACTTTAATACCGCGCTATTGCACGAACCGTACATGCTCCGGGATTCTTCCGATATTTCGCAAACTTTCTATTGTGCCTCGCGACCCCACTTTCCCATGAATTTTTAACGTTCGCGGACGCGGATTTCGCGAACCGTACACCACCGCCAGTCTCGTTTCGGTGGTCGCACCACTAACGTCGCGCTACCCTAATTTTTATGGTGATTCTTGGCGGTGTGTGGATAATGGTGAACAGTTTTCACATTGTCTGCGTTACGAGATCTTTATGCATCTATAGCAAAATTAAGTAGATGAAATTCAATATTGTTGGAACATTTGAAGTTGTACGATTTCTTAAAATCACTAAGGGAAGTTAGTTTCTATTGGCGGACAATTTTTATTTTCCAAAAAGAATCCGCAGTCACTTTCATTTCAACATTTTTCAACACCTTCAACTAATGACAAACACAATTTAAATACAATCACATTTGAACAACTAAGCACAGTGCAAACGCGAAGGCGAGAAAGAGAGAGAGAAGGGTGACAAAACAAAAAGGAAGAAAATATTGTAAACCTAACAACAAGATATTGTTACCGAATTCTATAACAACGCGACCTCCACTCTCAGATTATCCTCTGATCACGATCTTCCGTCCACGCGGCCATGTTTGATTTTCCTGTGTAAATGCACATTTGTTAACAACCGGTTAAACTCTTTAGAGAAATATTTCTTCCAAACTAGCTTACTTTCTCGAAGCTCACAAGTAATCCGTGGTTAAGGGTGCACTTGTTCGATCATCCCCACACTGTGTAATAAAAAAAATCGAGATTCGTAACTAAATTTCTGCACATTCTGCACTTTCAAATCCCTAAATGTCTGATTCGAATAAATGTTGCAGCGCATCGACGTATTTCAAGAAAACGAACACAGCAACGAAGACACTGTACAGCACGCAGAGCGGAGTCTCCCCGGTTGGTAAAACTGTGTCAGGAATTGGCCAGCATCACCGGGGTCATGAAGATGTTCCAAACAGCACCGAAGTGATCGGTAAGAGCAACGTCGACGACTATCATCGTGACACGACGCCGGCGATGTGACTGGAACGCGATCGATTTGCCGGTCTTTTTATATGGATGCTCGCACCCCCTTCTTCGAATTGACAGCGCGGTGGAGGGGACCAGTCGCCACGGAATGATTGGCACAAGCTGTAATTTCGAAAATGACCGGCCACCGGGATTTTTCCGTCGGCAAGGGAAGAAAACGCAGTGCATTAATGATGACCAAAAAGACTAGTCCTTACACCCTTGGCCCCGAAGTCCTCCATGCATCGAAACCACCATATCAAGCATAGAATAGGTAATCCTTTTATGCTAAAAAAATTGCCGATTTTCGAAAAAGTGAGAATTTTGGAAAAAAATTTTCAAGCTTTTGGTTTTAGAATGCATTGTAAGATTCGTGAAAGGAAAATAATTTTTTTCGGAGACTGCAGAATTTTTTGAGGGGAAAATGGATTTTCAGTTTCCTCTCATACATGGATCGTATGTAAAAATATTTTGGAGGCAAATTGACACCACGTTGCAAAAACAGAGGCTTCGAAACGAGTCCAGGTTGTACACGAAATTATCACGATATAAATGTTAAAAATATTTCGAGTAATTTTACCGTTTCGAAATAATAGCTAGAAAGGTGAACATCAATGTTCCATTGAAGAATGGGGAAGCGTGTTACCGGAGAACCGTGTCAGACGAAAATCGATACGTCCTTCTGACACAATGAACAGGTGGAGGTCGAAGGTCTTCACCCTCAACCGTTAACGCACACTGCTCACAATCTACGTTTCTAAAGAGCGTTTTGGAAAATTTACTTTCTACAATGTATTCACAATGAGATTGTCCTGTTTATTGTGTATTTCCATTGTTCGTTTACTCGAAGGGATGTTACATAAATAGCATTTGCTGGAACGTAAAACTGAATTAGTTCGGCAAATGGATGAAGAATTCGAGATGTGTTCGAACGATAATGTTATTGCATAATGCGCAGACAAAATATTTTGCGGATATACAGATAAAGTTTGATACATGCATCGTGAATTGTAATATTCTATTGAAATCGCTGCAAACAAATTGTGCGGATAATTTTGGCAACAAATGCGATCGAAACGGTTCGGAAAGAGTTTATAAGTAGAATATTCAACGTTTACATGAGACAGATAGTATCACAAAGGACGAATGAAAAAATCTTTTCGTTAAATAACATTTCAACAATTTTAATTCAATGAGAGGACATTTAACGGTGCATACACATTTTGATCATTAACCAGTGACGGCGCCATCGGAAAACTAAACAAGTCATTGTCATTTTTACAAGCGTTTCGTCGAGAAGCAATTTGTTTCGAAGCAATTGGTCTCTTCATTATCCGTACTTCAAGATCAAGCATCGTACCGGAGCGAGTACATTACAGTGAAGTACGAGAAAGCTGTGTTGAGCATCTGAAATTAGCAGTCTTGAACGAAGCGTATGTTCAAATTTTCAGGATGAAAGAATTACAAAAAATCGAAGATATTTCTAGAATTACTATTAATGTCTTTCAATATGCAAATTACCCAAGTAAAACCCTGTCTCGATGGGACGAAAAGGCCACCCAAAACAGGGACACAGCCCTTTGATGTCCTTTGCAATACGAGAAGCAACAATCTTTGGACCTTAAGTGGCAAGCCGTACCATGGAGTTTGACATCTAAAGATGACAATGAATATTTCAGAAGATTCCCAGCTTAACGGACTAGAGGATCTCGGAAGGTGTATTTACTCACAGTTCGTAGTACACGTTCAGAGAATTGTCAATGTAGGTCTGACATATACCGTTCTCTCGATAGGCGTAGGCAATTTGGATTAAACCCGACGATATACTCACAATAGACATATTGAAATTCTCCATTGTATGGAGAAGCTCGACAAACTACCATACAAAGAGTTTAGTATTTTTTTTATGGGACACCCTATATATTCTCTTGGATATTCTTGCAGAGCGTGCAAAGACGAATCCAACGAGTACCATTACCGTACCATTACGATCATTCAATCTCGAGATATTCGTGACCTATAGGATCAAATCTAATCCCAAATTTATTTTTCAAACGAATATCTCGAGATCGAATGATCGCAATGGTATACTATTGGTAGTCGCTGGATTCGTCTTTGCACGCTCCACATGAATATCCACGAGAGCATAGAGGATGTCCTGTAAAAGAATACTCATCATTGTGAAATTTCGTGTTTAATTACATGTGTGTCGCAAGTACTCACTTGGAACGTGTAAATGCACAACGAGAAAGTCATCATCATAACAATAACGAAATACGGAATCGTTAAAATCGCCATGATGTAATCAAAGTCGCTTGAACAGTAAAAACTGCGTTACTCTTCGATCTCGATATGCGAACACTGTTCATCATTCGCAGTACCTCTGCATGTCCTGATAGAGGTCTATCAC
>CM052213.1:5335134-5365385 GCA_028454225.1 Lasioglossum leucozonium
TAAATTGCATTATTCGACAGCATGTAGCGGAACCGCGAGAAGCAATGTGGCGGCGCTACAGTGCTGCCGCTGTCGGAGCTGTCGAGTAACACGTTTCATGGAGCTACGAGGGCTACATTCTGCCGAATAATGCAATTTATGCCCCGAAAACGTAAAAATTGGGCCATTTGGCGAAGATCGCGGCCTAGATTTATCTTTTATCTAGCGATTGTGACTACTAAGAAGATTTTGCATTAGTGAGGCATGATTTGCGGCCTCCCGGATCCTTGCAATCCCCATGTACGTATACGGTTGACCTAGTGGTGTGTGTGCACACCATGCTACCGTTCCAGCGCCTTAACAATGAATACGATCCATATGTGAGTAATGATATTTGGTCCCCTCAGGGTTTCAAATTCATTCCACCACTTCTCCCTTTACCAATCCTCAACTATCGCCTAATTTCCAATTTCAGCGGGACCTACTTTTTATTAAGGTGGGTTCCGAACCACCTATTTTTCCAACACGTGAAAAGCACCCAAGAGGTACACCTCCCGGCTTTTTACCGAGCGGTCACCCATCCAAGCCGCCTTCCACGCCCCACGCTGTTTTACTTCGGTGATTGTACGAGAACCGGTGTTTTCAGCGAGGCAATGGTCGTTGACTAATACCATCCATATAAAGATATAATTTTAAAAAATTCAGTTATATGACTTCACTTGGACGAAATTACTTTCCGAACGACCGAAGATTATTCGAGCAAAAGCGACGCGAACTTCCGAGTTCAACGAGGAGGAAACAACACGGTCGAACGATGAGATTCTTACACACAAACGCTTGGACAACGCGTCTCGAGCTGTACGCGCGTTTCAACAGTATCTCCACCTCGATGGGATTCTGCAGCATATTGTAGTCGGATTGCAAATTTTCGAAAATAAATCTGATCTGAAGTCACACAGAGAAATACACCATACTCACGGTCAACACTCCCGCACAACTACGGTATTAACCACCGTGCAACAAAGAAACACAAAAATAAAGAAAAGAAGTCTTTCGCAGCGACTTCGCAGCGACTTGCTGATCTTGTCTGCTTACAGTCGGGAACGTATAGATCACGCCGACGTAACGACAGAAGAACAACAACATCGGCAAACCGAACGTCAGCACCATAAGTATGTTCTTGAACGTGACTTCCGTGGGTATCAGTGAGATCTGGAAAGAATATTTCGTGTACGTTGAAGGAAACGAAAGGAAAATCCTAATGAAAAATATTCAACGGTGGTTGTCCAATTTGGGGGGTGATGATTATAATTACAGACGAATTTGTCCAAAAATTATACGCGAAAATTGTTTCAGACGAAAGGTGAGGTGACGATCGACTTTCTCTTTTTTTCAAATGGAACGATATGCATTTTTAATCCACCGTCGCATAGTGTGCGTTGCAAGATGAGTTCGACGACTCAAGGTCATTCAAGGTCGAACTTGCAGGGAAACGCGTGAAAATGTATGATCGTTTTTTATAATTTTCGCCGCGTGTGTATTGATCTGCACCGAAAATATATTATACCTGAACGATAATGCTGGTCAACGGGATCAGAGCCAGCAGTATCCTCCGAATTTTCGTGCCGGGCGAGTTCTCGAACGGCCACAGGCTCATCATTCTCAGCAGGAAGCAATAGGTCTTGTACTCTTTCTCGATCACGGCCATCTTCTCGATCACCGTTCCGCGATGACTGCGCTCTAGACCGGACGAGATCGTTCGACAACACCTCGGCGACATATTTTATTCATTACATCTCGCCGTTATTATTGATTGTTCTCTGTTGCGCCAACGGAATTCATTGGCGACTTCCGTTCGGTGACACACGAGTAATTTAACAAGAATGAGAAACCCTCCTACGCGAATTATTTCGTTCCAGTTTTTACTCTCGGCCGAAGAAATGGGGTGGAATATGAATTGTGCTGTGCGGTGTTATAGAACTCGGCGCGCGACAGGTGCGTAGACATTGTTCTCGAAATGATTTCTCAAGATCGGTATGTCGTAAGAAGAAAGTGAGAGACGCATTTGTATTTCCGACGGTGTCGAATGACTTTCGAACGAAACAGAGCATTACAAATAATACAAATTTTCTATAATTAATTAGATTATTCCAAAACGATGTGAACACATTAAAATATATCACTCATGTAAACAACAACGACTCCTTACTGTACAATCATGTAAACAAAGCCTCGATCACAGAAAACCCCCGCAATGGAGGGGATATGTTTTTCTTAGATCGTGCAGTTCACGTTCACCAGGGCTTTACACAGATATCTATACTTTATAGCAGAAATTCGTCTCACATTCGACGGCGCGGACGCTGTGCTCTCGGCTAGCGAATGACGCAACGGTCGCGTCATCGGCTCCGCACGCGCTAATTAAGCGCCCCCGTTCATCGACTCTAGACTCCGTCGGGAATCAAACGATCGGTACTTTCAATTGCTAAATTACGAATTTCACGGTGAACGCGAGTGGCACTTACAAATCGGGAGAATAGAAATGCGTGGAAACAATTACACGCCACCTTCGAGAACGACGCATCAGTCTACAAATTTTCGTCGCACCATTTTCTCTGAAAAATTTGCACAGCTCTCGAATTTCCAGTCCCAATCCGATTAAATGAATTCGATCCGCAGCACCGCTAATCGTGCAGTATTTACAACGAAAATGAAAACTAGCAAAACTCTCGACTAGACCGAATACAGGACGGTGAAGTACGAGAAGGACGAGCTCATCATCTAAAACAGACACTTGCCTGAAGCTGGTCGAACGAAGAGATTGTTCGCTAAACGTGAACTAGATTAATCTAGTTGTATCAATATAGCGGTGATTAATTACCATTGTGAAGCCCTCGTAACAGGGACTGAACAGCCCAGCGAGATTAAACTTAAGCTCGTTCGAGGTTTTCATGAGCACGAGCAGCAACAGTTTCTGGGACTTCGGTGATATGCAGTACCACATCGAGTTGTATCTGTTTCGTTCGAAAATTCAATTATTTTTCGGTTGTATTTATAAAAATTTCTATGTGATCTAGACTCACGTTTCATTGAAGACGTTTACGCTAATATTGGCGAGCTGCTGACCGCTGTAATTGTTCAGGAACATGACCACGAGATGCGTCATGACCACCAGGAATGACATGAACGTTTCGTCCAGTTGGTTCATCTCCAACATCAACAGAGAAGCCTGTCGCAAAGCGAGAAAGGTATCGTCTATCGCAATTCCCGCGTTCTAATTTAATTATGCCGATACTCACGCGATACAAATTCACAGCGAACGAGATGATGACCACCACGATCGCTAATAAATACGAGAGCATCATACTCTTCTCTGCGGATTGAGCGAGTCTTCGGTCAGGAGATCACGTTCGTACGTTTAAAACAGTGATTTGTTACACGATAAACTACGCTGCGGTAATATCTACGTAAAGGGGTACCAACTTAAAAGCTCTTTGGTGCGCCTCCATGGCAGGCCCGATGTCTATCTCCTGCGACTTACTCGATCGAGCCACGTGGTCGACCGCCACTCGTATCCGATAACTGAACCAAGAAAAATATATGTCGATTATACAGGGTGAATTCGATAAAGCAGGACACCTAAATATCTGCATTACTTTTCGTTGTACAAAAAAAACTTCGTAGGACAAAGTTACACTGTTTGAAGGGCCACATACTATAACGGTGTAAGGGAAAAAAAGTCAAGGTCATTTTTATGAGATTTCAAGGTTATCGATGTTTTTTCAAATGGAATGATATATTTACATTAACGTAATGTTGTAGCTGACAAAATAACGAATTCATGCATGTAACACAATATGACCTTCAAATGACTTTCAACCCTGAAAAATGGTATAAATAAAATTCAACGTGTAAGGTTCATTTCTGTTACGCCAAATGTCTCTACATTACAAACAAAGTCTCTACCATGAAGTTCTTGATGAATTGATAGGTGAAAGGGGTGAAATTTGTGTTCCTGGAGTATTTGCACTACACATTTTTGACTAATGCCACTTCCTCGTGCGATTTGCCTCGCACTAGCATGAGGGTTTGTATTCACTGCTGCCAGAACATTAATTGCGTTTGCTTCATTCCTTACAGTCCTCACCTTTGTACGTTTTTTATTTTCGACACTACCAGTTTCACGGAATTTATTTATCAAATTGGAGTAAACGGAAACTGATGGACAATTACGATTAGGAAATCGGTCCTTGTACAACTGCACGGCTTCTCTTAAACACTGTCGACTTTCTCCATAAATGAAAATCATATCAATCTTATCTTCCTTCGAGTAACGCATTGTGAAACGTTCATCGATAAACTGATCGAGAAATCTTAGAAACTGTGGAAATCTGATAGCAAGAAGGTCTTCTGAGTAATTAGTAGTGGATAAACACGATTCTGTACGAATGTATACGTGAAGGTATATCATAATTGTCCTCCTGTCAACACCGAATCTGTTATTATGTTGTGTATTGCGATACATTTGAATGTATAGCAGCTCAAGGGATGTATTTTTGAACATTTGGCGTAACAGAAATACATCAAATGAATCTTACACGTTGAATTTTATTTATACCATTTTTCTGGGTCGAAGGTCATTTGAAGGTCATATTGTGTTACATGCATGAATTCGTTATTTTGTCAACTACAACATTACCTTAACGGAAATATATCATTCCATTTAAAAAAACATCGATAACCTTGAAATCTCATAAAAATGACCTTGAAATTTATTTTTCCCTTACACCGTTATATGTGGCCCTTCAAACAGTGTAACTTTGTCCTACGAAGTTTTTTTTGTACAACGAAAAGTAACGGAGATATTTAGGTGTCCTGCTTTATCGAATTCACCCTGTATAGTCTGACCGATCTTCGAACCCGACGTTCGATAAGTGAGCGTGACGTAGGAGCTCGAAATTCTTGATCGTATCGGTTCCACTCGAGTTTCACGACGGACTAACGGCATTGCTTAACAATTCAATTGTTTTTCAATTGTTACATCCGCGTGACTCATACAGCGATCGCTTCGGACCGAAAACGAGGTCCCAGATTTTACCTCCGTTGCAAAAGTCTGCTGACGAGACACTGGTCGAAAAATTTTTTATTTCCTTAAAGCAGCTGATTCCGGAGGTGAATCGAAGTAACTTTCTCCTTTACGAAAATGTTCCCCGATGCTTCGTTCAGGAGTTATCGATGAGAAACGCGGGCCAATCGGAGCGCGGCTAGAGCGAATGGACTCCGCCTCCGCAACAGGCCCCGCCCTGGTCCGCGTTTTATCTTGATAACTCCTGAACGAAGCCGCGGAGAATATTCCTGCAAAGGGAAAAGTTACTCCAAATGCTCAGAGGGATCGCCTGTTTAAAGTACAACATTTTTGGGACACTTTGTATAATCGAGGGTGTGTTCCATGAAGTGCTGTATTGAAAAATTTGATGTTCCTCATATCATTTTGTAGCGTTTATATTGTGAAATACATTTTTCACTCGAATGTTTGGTTTTACTATATCACAAACAACGAAGAACTAGGCTATGACGTAACAAACGAGAATTAACAGGAATCGACATCGTGTCGCATATGTTTGTAATTCCTTCGGACGTACCCAACAATTTCAAATAATCCGCACAAGTACAATGAAAACACTGCGAGGAAACCTTCCGTGCACGCGATTGTTAATAAACCAATCGCGCTCGTCAGTGTCACGTGTATGCTCGCCCAGTCGGCCTGCCTGCTTTGCTCGGAATAAAAGAATCCGTAGAATCGCAGGGAATATAATTGATATTTCGATCGCTGCAGAGTGGGAGTCAGCACCCTGAGTGCTATGAAAGACATTCCCACAATTGACAAACCTGTAATTCGAAAATCACGCTATTTAAAACTATTCAAAATTAATTCGTTTAAACAATTTTTACTATACTCCTGGTGGTCTCTTTTAGTCACGTGTTAGGGAGCATTAAAAATCTTTAATTCGCTGCAGTTCCACGCGATTGGGATGAAAAAATTGTTGTTTTTTTTTTTAAACTCGAGTCATTTGCAAAAATCTATATTTCTCATTCTCACCGAGAAACATCAAAACGATGCGCCTAGTTTTGTCTATGTATTTCGCTAGTATCTTCGCCTCGACCGGATTCCGAATCGCGACACAATCGTTCTGTATGCTCTGTACGATAGTCTTCACCTGCAGTCACGATCGATTAGGTTTGCGATTTACAATAATTAATTGATTATTCTCGTACTCACTAGTGGAAAGACGGTGGCGAAACCGAGGTACCGTAACCAGTACAGTAACATCGGACACGTGTACGATAACAACGTGAGGATATTGCCTAGCGACATTTCCACTTGTCGTATTGTATTCACCTGGAACGAATGCAGTGTCCAAATATCAATTCTTAGTTTAACGAGAGAAAATCAGTGAGAAAATTCTTATTCCATAATTGTAATTAAATGTTTCATTTGAATGTTTGTGAACAAATAAGGTCCAATTAAAACTTAACAGAAATCTCCAATATTGCGAAACAACGACTCGCGTCTTAACTGTGCTAGACACTCTTATCACACACAATGTTTAATCGTTAAACAGCGGTTTTTTTTTTAATGCAAAATCAAAATTTTCTACCTGAATTAAAACAATCTCTTCTTTTAGTATAGATTTTTACTTTGTAGTGTTAAGTTGCTTTAACGTTTGTGTCTTGTATCGTCACCAACGTCGCGAAAATGATAATAATCGCGATGTGACGCGTGCTCGCACAATCTTTAAAATGCATGCGAGCTAGTTTCCGGTTCTCGTGATATTTTGTCACGGCAATAATCAAAAAACACCTTTTAGTAACAATATATATTTAATAAAGCAGAGTGATTATTTCACAGTATTGCGAGTGCGGTAAAACGATGTGGAAGAATCGAGAGTTCGAAGTTAACAGACTAAAAAGGATCGGAACATCTAGACTAGAAGATTCCCTCCACGGATAGGGTGAGAATAGTGGGAAACCAATAGACGTGTTTAGGGGAGTTTTTGAAATTACGCAACGCCCACGAACTGGTGCGCTGTTTTAAAGGTAAACACTTGACGAAGTCAATCCGAGAAAGATTACACCAAGTCCCTCGTGCCCCGAAACCGTCCCGTAAATTACAAGCCCCCTGGCGCTACAAGTGGGCCTATGCTACGTCAGGTGCCATTGAGAACGGTACGGTCGAGCTGATTTTCCCATGAAATCCGCTGACACTTACCAGTCGTGGCCTGGTCGTAAAGCAATAAATTTGTTAAAGAGGCAATAGGAGACTTCCTTGAAAATGACATCAGCTAATGCGACCGTAGCGTAAACCCAGCCTGAACTGGAGAAGGGGACGCAACACGTCTGCTTTAAATTACACCTACGAATTGTTGACAGAAAATCCGCCGTCTATTAATTATAGTGTTACAATAAATACATCGAATCACCTGAATCAGTATGCAACACAGCGTGAACATCGAGAAGACGGTTCTCTGAATCTTCGGCAAGACGGACTCGTCGAAGGGCCATAGTCCGGTGAATCGTAGCATGAGGTAATAAGTATTATATTTCCCTCGAAACACGTCCATTGCGTGCGAACGCGAAGAATGTCTGCCTAGAAGATGTGAAGTGTCATCCGTTCACAGCTCGGCGCCATATATTTTATTCACCTTGCTATGCCTCCCTCGGGCAGCACTGTAATTCGCTGAAATTGTTGCCTTCCGCTCGTAATCGATTCAAAACATTAGCAAGGGGTAGTAATATTAAAACTGTAACGGTTCTTCCTGACCGATGAGACGTCTCATCCGTGTTTTGTTTTGTCGCGGAATAGGCTCGTCGAGCCAGGGTTCGTGTTATCCGAGGAAGCGGTCGGTGCTGAGGGACGTGGTGTACTTGGAGAATAGCAACTCGGTGATTCTATTTTAAATAAAGTGTCGCTATTTATCGCGGAATCGGCGTGTGGGTGTCGGTACCCTCGGAGCGACGAGACGGGGCACTGCCGATGATAGCAGCCGCTATATAAACTGTAATAACTGTACTAATGAACTAATAATTGTAATAATTATCATCATCTTCAATATCTTCATTTTTTCGAGTGTTTCTCGCTAGAAAGACAAGTTTCAATGCGTCTAGTGTCAATTTTTTAATTTTTTTTCTCCTGGCGTTTTCCTAAATGTGAAATGTATGGGTCGGTGATACCAAGAGCCGCAAGAATACATATTTCATCGTTTTTTCACGAGAACATTTGCGAGAAAAATCTTGGCGATATTTTTTTAGATATTTATTCGTATGCTCTTGAGCTTCTTCAGACATTTGTCCAATAGGTAATAATGCCGAACTTATTATCTGTGAACCATGAATTTAAATTTTGTGAACTGAAGTTGGCATGTAGTACCACGAATATAAACTTACGAACAGTTTAGCTGTTTCAACGGCATAATTTTTAAATTCAAATAAATTAATTTCGTGACCGCTTGAAATAGCTTGGAGAATGGCATAAAACCTTCTAATTAAACGCTCGTCGACACCAGTAATTAATGCCGATATCTTATGATTTTCAAAAAAAACGACGGGCTGTATTCCCATCGTTCGTATTACCAAACCCAGGCTTTGGACGGTCCACTATTAGCCCTAACCGAGCCTGGAAACAATATGGACTTTCAGATATTATTTGTGTGCCTTAATAGTATATTGAAATTAATAATAAACTGATGCAAAACCATACAATATTTATTTGAAGAGTTTTTAAATATCGTCTACACTTCCCGAGAAAACACGCATGACGATGCTTCATTCTGCATTTACAAAATGGTCTTACAAAACATTGTGTGGCACAATTTACGCCCCGAAAACGTAAAAATTGGGCCATTTGGCGAAGATCGCGCCCTAGATTTATCTTTTATCTAGCGATTGTGACTACTAAGAAGTCTTGACTTTGCATTAGTGAGGCATGATTTGCGGATCCTTGCAATCCCCATGTACGTATACGGTTGACCTAGTGGTGTGTGTCTGCACACCATGCTACCGTTCCAGCGTTACAAAACAGAATTTTAATCTGTCACATTCCGGGAACACTAGAGCGTCCCGAGATATCTTATTCATTGTCTTCTTTTTTTTCCTCTTTGTAGAAAAAAATATCGGAATTGCATTCATCGGTGGAAATTCTCCGCAAGGACATTGCGGCATTGCGAATTTGATCTAAGTTACCGTAGCTGTGGAGTGAACTGCTCGGACGAGGAAGTGCGACAGAACCGAGGGATCGATCGAGATTCGAACGATCGTGGATCTCCGAGCATTTCGATACGGATCGCTTTGCCAGAAACAACGGAAAAGGTATGGTACAAAGGAATGTCAAGTTTTATTTCATCTCACACATGTCCTATACAATCTCTCTTAAGAATCCTTACTCGCTCGAAATTCGATTGCCACTGAATTGCACCCTGAACCATTCGCGTTTGTTTCAGATTATCAGCGATGATGCTTCAACTTCCAGCCCGAACCTCCGCGTGGTGCATTTGCTACTTGATGAGAGTTTACTTGACGATAGTCGTTGTATTTACGGGACGCAATTAACAACGGCTGCGTAAAACGTCAGTACTTAATTAGCAGGCGAGTAATTTTTCGACGAAAATTCGTACAATCGGCGTCGTTCAGTTTGAACCCCTTACCCAGACCGCACGCGATGTCTTGAAGACGTCCATTTTAGGATGAAAGTCTTGCGTCCTAAAAAATCTTACGTGCAATCTGGGAGGACACCGGAACGGAACGAATGCAGCAATGCCAATTTCGCTGCATAATTTCCGACAGAATTTAATTAGTTATTTACCTCGGAGAATGCTGATTAGTCCCGCGAAGCATATGAACCGCGGCACGCCTAATCGCGGTTCGGTGACGCTTGTAGCAGGACTCGGAATTAAGTGCTCGCGACGGCCAATATTCGAAGGCTACGCATCCTGGGCCCTGCCACGAGTCTCGCTCCTCAGGCGCGTAAAATACGAGCTATTCGTGGAGCTCCGAACGCTATTGCCGTCACGGGGAGCGAGACGCGCGGCTGGATCCAGGTGGCGTGAGCCTTCGAAAATCGGCCGTCGCGAGCACTTAACCCTTAGCACTCGAATGGCGACTCAGAATCGCCATTAAAAATTGTACCATTATTCAAAATATTGTTTACATTATTAAATAAGTCGCTATCTAATCAATTACTGAAAATTAAGTGTGTTACGAGATATTATATTTCATATCTATAAAATGAAGAAAAAAAATATAGAATGGAATTATTCTAGATTGGAAGAAATTTCAAGTTAAAATAGCTCCGAGTGCAAAGGGTTAATTCCGAGGCCTGGCTTATATATAGTATAGCGTTTGCAATGTATGGCTGGCCTGAGTCCTCTATGGTTACTACTATGGGAATGATCGTTACTAATTGTTCGACTAGACGGAACAGAGAACAGTGAAGTAAGAGAAGGACGAGCTCATCATCTGAAACGAAAGATTTTCGGCTAGATCGTGATAGGTCGGAATTGTTTTTAAGAGAAAAGATTAATAAATAATTTACCGTGGCGAAGCCCTCGTAACATGGAACAAACAAACCGGCTAGGTTGAACTGTACTTCGGTGGAACTTTTCATCAATATGAATAGCAACATTTTTTGGGACTCGAGTGGTACACAGTACCACAACGAATTATGTCTGTTTCATTCAACAACTTCGCTGTATTATTTTTCTCTTACGTATTAAATACGGAGTGTACCATATAATTTCCCATAATTCTACGCTCTAAATTGACCGTTCAATTTGCAATTTATATCTATTTCGCTGACACGAATATAGCACATAATTCTCCAGCTACGACCAAATTCCATGTACATTCCGTGCACGTGCTATACAAATCAGAACAGGAACGCGGACTTACGTTTCCTTGAAAACCTCGCTACTATTTTCGATCAGAGCCTGGCCCGAGTAATTATCTACAAATATGATGAGCACGTGGACCAGCACCATCGCGATAGCGATAATCACCTCCTCCGTCGGACTCGCCTCTGTGATTGACAGGAATGCCTGTTCCATATCGAAGATCGTTTTATAGTCGTTAATACTTACGAGTTCTATCGATACACTTACATGATACAAATTCACTGCAAACGACAAGACAGCTGCCAGAATTGTCGACAGAGAGGAAATCATCATATCGGTGCCCACGGAATCGGCACGCCTTTCATAAAAAATTCACACGATGAACGATCGAAAAATATTCAGAAAAAGCATATTTAATTGAATATCCGAAAGGTTATTAAAGGCCAACCTAAAAGCTCTCTGATGCATGATGATAGCGGAACGGATGTCTATCGAGCATGGCTTAATCAACATGGCTGAGTCGTCGACTGCTGTTCGTATTCTATAACTGCGCGAAGAACAATATGTTGTCATACGCTTGATCCCGTCGGACCTGCCCAACATGGATCTTCGTCGCGAGCCACACGGTCCACATCGATCAATCCCACTACTTAATTCTGGCGGTAAAGTAATGGAGGGACGCGCCGTATGCGGCTCGCGGGACGCGGGTTGGACAGACACGATTGAGAGCAAGTGTACGTTGACGAGGTTCGTCAACGACATTATTGCAAAACGTACCTGACGATCTGGAACAACGCGGACAGGTAGAAGCCGTA
The DNA here is from genome assembly GCA_028454225.1 of Lasioglossum leucozonium. NCBI lineage: Eukaryota > Metazoa > Arthropoda > Insecta > Hymenoptera > Halictidae > Lasioglossum > Lasioglossum leucozonium. The sequence continues at coordinate 5,346,815 of CM052213.1, forward strand.
GACACCGAACGTCGCTTCCGTAGACGCTATCGCCAATATCCCTACCAAGCCCGACACTACAATCTGCAGACACACCAGATCATGCGTCCTGCTCTGTTCGTAGTAAAAATATCCGAGGAACTGAAGGTGATGCAGCTGATAATACTGCGACTGCAACAACGTAGGAACCACCAGGAACACAATGTAGATTATGAATACTATCACCACTTGGCCTGAAATTCGGAATTATTCCTCCATCAGGCTTACGAATCCGACGATACGAAAGATCGAAATTCTCGAAAATGTCATTCGATCTTTCAGATGAAATTTCATTCTTATCATTGAAGAAGCGATTTACCGCAAACTATGAAACTGAGGCGATTCGAATTCTGGATCTGCTTCGAGAGTATCGCGAGTTCCGTTTCGTTCTCCAGCCCTTTGTAGTCCCTGTCTATGTCCTCCAGGAAAGATTTCAGCTGGACGGAGAATTTATTTACAGGGTGAATTCGATAAAGCAGGACACCTAAATATCTCCATTACTTTTCGTTGTACTTCGTAGGACAAAGTTACACTGTTTGAAGGGCCACATATAACGGTGTAAGGGAAAAAAAGTCAAGGTCATTTTTATGAGATTTCAAGGTTATCGATGTTTTTTTAAATGGAATGATATATTTTCGTTAACGTAATGTTGTAGCTGACAAAATAACGAATTCATGCATGTAACACAATATGACCTTCAAATGACTTTCAACCCAGAAAAATGGTATAAATAAAATTCAACGTGTAAGGTTCATTTGATGTATTTCTGTTACGCCAAATGTTCAAAAATATATCCCTTGAGCTGCTATATATTCAAATGTATCGCAATACACAACATAATGACAGATTCGGTGTTGACAGGAGGACAATTATGATATACCTTCACCTATACGTTCGTACAGAATCGTGTTTATCCACTACTAATTACTCAGAAGACCTTCTTGCTATCAGATTTCCACAGTTTCTAAGATTTCTCGATCAGTTTATCGATGAACGTTTCACAATGCGTTACTCGAAGGAAGATAAGATTGATATGATTTTCATTTATGGAGAAAGTCGACAGTGTTTAAGAGAAGCCGTGCAGTTGTACAAGGACCGATTTCCTAATCGTAATTGTCCATCAGTTTCCGTTTACTCCAATTTGATAAATAAATTCCGTGAAACTGGTAGTGTCGAAAATAAAAAACGTACAAAGGTGAGGACTGTAAGGAATGCAGCAAACACAATTAATGTTCTGGCAGCAGTGAATACAAACCCTCATGCTAGTGCGAGGCAAATCGCACGAGGAAGTGGCATTAGTCAAAAATGTGTAGTGCAAATACTCCAGGAACACAAATTTCACCCCTTTCACCTATCAATTCATCAAGAACTTCATGGTAGAGACTTTGTAAATCGTGTAAACTTTTGCCAGTGGGGATTGAGACAATTGATAAACGATAGAGCATTTTTTAATCAAGTATTATTTACCGATGAAGCTTCGTTTACAAATCACGGGGAAACAAATTTAAAAAACCTACATTATTGGTCATCTGAAAATCCGCGGTGGTTACGGGCAGTCGACAAACAAAGACCATGGTCCGTCAATGTTTGGTGCGGAATTTTAGATAACCAAATAATTGGGCCTCACTTTATTACCGGAACATTAAATTCAGAAAAATACATTGCATTTTTACGAGAATCGTTACCAATTCTCCTGGAAAATACACTCTTGAACATTCGTGAAAATATGTGGTATCAACATGACGGATGTCCGGCCCATGCTTCCCGTGTCGTAACACAATTCTTAAATAACAATTCTTAAATAACAAATGTCGAAAATACAAAAACGTACGAAGGGAATATTTTTGAACATTTGGCGTAACAGAAATACATCAAATGAATCTTAAACGTTGAATTTTATTTATACCATTTTTCTGGGTTGAAGGTCATTTGAAGGTCATATTGTGTTACATGCATGAATTCGTTATTTTGTCAGCTACAACATTACCTTAACGAAAATATATCATTCCATTGAAAAAAACATCGATAACCTTGAAATCTCATAAAAATGACCTTGACTTTTTTTCCCTTACACCGTTATAGTATGTGACCCTTCAAACAGTGTAACTTTGTCCTACGAAGTACAGGGTGTATAAAAATTATATGTCACGAATACCATGAAGGGATTCTATACCTCTGGATTGACCTTGACCCTTTCTTTTAAGGTTAAAAAATTTTTTATCATATTCATCGCAAGGAACAAAAGTCTCAAGGGATCAATGGATCTCACGTGAACAGTTCTCTTTAAAAACGACTTTGAAGTTTCGTGAATTAATTTCTTCCATATGTCTACAGGGTTTCCCAAAATGGTATAAACGTGTAGGGAATGATTCTACATCAGAAAATAAATTGAAAATATAGAATAAATTTTTTTTCGTTTGACGCCTCGTTTTCGAGAAAATTCACTTTAAAAATCCTTCAAGTTCGCATGCCTAACGTTTGGAACAAGTAGAATCGGTAGGTCATGAACAGACGCGTTAAACGATCGCCATTCGAGAGCACGCGTGTTCGCTGAGTTTTCAAACACTAACTTCTCGAAACCGAGGTGTCAAATGAAAAACATTTATTCTCATATTTTCAACGAACCTTTCACTAAGATATTATCAATTTATTTTCTCGTGTAGAGTCATTCCCTCCACGTTTATACCATTTTGGGAAACCCTATAGACATATGGAAGAAATTAGTTTATGAAACGTCAAAGTTGTTGTTTAAGAGAACGGTTGACTCGAGACCCATTGTTCCTGTGAGACTTTTACGATAGGATAAAAAATTTTTTAATCTTAAAAGAAAGGGTCAAAGTTATTTTTGCGGTCAATTTTTTTAACAGATCTCCAGCGATCCAGAGGTATAGAATCCCTCCACGGTATTCGTGACATATAATTTTTATACACCCTGTACAACGAAAAGTAATGGAGATATTTAGGTGTCCTGCTTTATCGAATTCACCCTGTATAACAATCGACGCCTAGAATTTAGCATGGTCACGACGTATCCGTGCGTACTTACGAGATCGAAATTGGCGATAAAGCCGGAGTATCGTAGAAAGTAAACCAGCAACACGAGGGTGTACGACAACATCGAGACCGTGTTTTTCAATGTACGTTCTACATTTTGTAACGTGAGAAACTGGAAAAAATTTGATTTTCATTCGGAACCTGTCTGCAAAAGAGTAAATTCAAACTCCACATAATACCGAAGGTAATTCAATGGGCGATTCAACCAATTAGAAAAGTCTTTTCGCAGTCAACTTATACGACTACGCAACAGAGAGAGATAAGTGTCCGAAGAACCAATAACTAATTGAAACTCGAAGCTTTCGATTGTGCTATTAGGATCGTATCGCAAAGTAGATGTATGGGAAAAATTTCACTAGATCCTGGATGTCGAATTCGTATCACCTGGAGCACTATACAGCTGATCAGAAGCACGTTGAAAACAACTCTTTGGACTCGTGCTCGGATAGAATGGTCGTACGGCCAGAGTCCGGCGTAATACAACATGCTGTAATAAATGCGACAGTTTTTTCGTACCGTTTCCATCCCGCTGAATACTGAACAATGTCTCCATGAAAAATCGTACGTACCCTCCGTCGACACTTTAATTATGCATCCACAGATCGAATAATACATATTTGCTACGCTGCTCCCTCCCATAATTTCATTCTCGTGTATCTGCATAGAGATACACAAACGCATCTATAGCTTCCGCTAATATACGACTTCCGTTCGAAAATGATACATGATCGACGCGTTTAAAAATTTCCATTGTCGAGGAGGACATTCGTCGAATCGCAATGCCTTGTTCTACATACACTCCGTGCGAATTTCTACATGGAAGACGCTGGAATTGTCGTGAACAACATACTTCTAGAAGTTTGCACGAGCATATAATGGGACAATTTTGACGAGGCCGCTGCAACATGTTGAAGTTAGCACTACTGCTTCCTGCGTAGTCTTGTGATTATTAATCTGGTGATGTGATTCGAAATTCGGCGCTCGAAATGTATAAAGTGAAAACGAAAGATTCCTCACGGAATTTCCTAGATTGGGAATTTCTTTCAGCGAAGTGGCATTCTCAGTGGGGGCACAGAGAGCTATTAAGAATTGCAAGAGCGAATTTTTAATCAATCCGCTCACTCTTTAGGAAAGTGTTCGATCCACATTTTATTTAATTTTCTTGAGCAAGTGCTGGTGAATTATGTTGTCGAGCAGAAAGATTGACAACAAACTGATCGACAGACAAACTGGAGCAAAAATGAAAATTTTGGCCCTGTAATCGGAGGGGGGCCAAAATTTGTACATTTATTGTCTTATGTTTTACCAAAATTATCCGTAATTTAAGTTAAATTGAAAGTACACTGACGAAAAGTTTTTTTCTGGTGGCCCAAAATTATATTTTGTGGAAGAATCGAAAGTTATATTTTGCGAGGGGGTCGATAACACTGTCCAACAAATTTCAACTTTTTTTTAGGATTTCGATTCTCACTATGAAATTCTTATAGAGCTTTTTGCGCTGATTCCGAATCTGACCTTAATTTTTCTCCTGGACGCACAGTTGTTCCGTCACCGAGCAAAAGTTGATTTCCAGTTTCGATAGATATAAAACAAGCAGTTGATCGATCGGTTTTTAAAATAAATAAAGTTTCTCGGTAGAGTGATTTAAACAATATCCTTAGTGGGTAAATAACACAGGCAGAACGGATGCTACTCAGTTGCGTGTATTCTATAATCATGTTTCCAACGATCGTCGATTAAATATTGTTTTACATTAATATTCTCCAAGTGCTTGCCAATACGTTTTATCTTCCTTTTATCGGCCGAAATATATTATGTTTAATCGTGTCGGATTATTGTTGGATTTATTTGCTGTACATTATTCTTGTGTATGTTCAAAGATTCCAGCCTTCCGGTGTCTTTAAACGAAAATGTTGTAAGCTGAGTTTGGTAGCCGGGCAACGAATCATTATGGAAAAATTCCAATGTTTGTTATTCTTATGAAAAAAGAAAAACAGAAGAAACGTTCAATCCGTTCGAGCGTTCACATATGCATCATTAACCTTTGAAAGAGCAAACTATTCTGCAAGGTAATGCCTACAACTGCGACACGATTAATCGGACATCGACTTTGAATCGTGCTGTATGTTACTTGCAATACTGGATGCCTCTGAATGCTGATCCTCTATGACGTCTACTAACTGAATTGGTTGTTTTTTTTATTTTTTTATTTTTATTCTGAAATGTTCTACTGGAACGAATACAGAACGGTAAAATAGGAAAAGGATGAGCTCATCATCTGAAACAAAAATTTCACCTGTCTTACCTAGGCGAGATCGTTATACATCCCAGATAGCACATGACGTCTTAAAGACGTCCATTTTAGGTCTGAACGTCTTACGTCCTAAAAAGACGTCTTTGAGACGAAGACATCCTTCACGGGACGTCGTTTTAACGTCTAAAATAAGACGTCTTTTCTGGGACGTTTTAAAGACGTCTTATTTTAGACGACTTAAAGACATATTTTCCGGGATGTTTTAACGACGTCATACTTCCAGACGTCTTAAAGACATCCAGCCATCTTTGGGACGTTCATAAAGTTTTACGGGTCCAGCAATGTTAATTAAATATACATATGTAATTTGTCGTGCGAAAACGGACTGGGACCCTTCCAGTCTCTTATTTTCAGATGACAAATCCCATATGTATATTTAATTAACATTTCTGGTCCTGGAAGACTCTATGAACGTACCAAAGACGGCTGAAATAAGACGTTTTAAAAACGTCTTGAAAAGTCGTCTTTAAGTCGTCATTAAGTCGTCTTTAAGACGTCTAAAAATTGTCTAAAAGTCGTCTTAAAGTCGCCTAAAAGTCGTCGAAAAGTCGTCTTAAAGTCGCCTAAAAGTCGTCGAAAAGACGTTGAAAGGTCGTTTAATAGACGTCTTTAAGATGTACAGTTTTGTAACATAGGCCGTTCAGAAGACGTTCGCAGGCCGTTCAGGGGTCGTTCGTGGGACATTCAAGACGTCTTTAAGACGTCTTCTAGACGTCTTTGTGCTATCTGGGATATTGCGCGGTCGATATACTATAAATCTGTGTGGAATTACCATCGACAAGCCCTCGAAACACGGAATGAACAAACCGGCGAAACTAATCTGCACTCCGTTCAAACTCTTTAGCAACACCAACAGCAACATTTTTTGCGAGCTCGGTGGTATGCGGTACCACGCTGAATTGTATCTGCTTCATACAAATAACGCCGTTTCGTTATTACTCTTATCGAGCCTTGATCTGAGAAAACCGTAGGGGAAACGAGATGGTAAGAGAAACGGCGGAGTTACACGATTTAAGAAACAGCACGGACCCGACGGTTTTTCTTAGATCGAGGCTTCGCTCTTTAGTCGCTGAATGTCAGACTTACGTGTCGGTGAAAATTTGAGAACTAGTGTTTACAACCGCCTGGCCGCTGTAATTGTTTAGAAAGATGACTAGTAAATGGATGCCCGTCACCATGATGCAGAGGACGATCTCTTCCGGGTCTCTGTCCTCGATATCCATGAACGATAGAAAAGTCTGTTGTGCATGAAAATCCGTCAGAATTGTAATTCGAAGTATGTATATATCACGGTTCACGGCCGTTTCCAGGATAGCACTTACACGGTATAAATTGACGGCGAACGAAACGACAGCTGTTATGATTGCTATGAGATACGACATGACCATACCTCTCCCTAGAGCGTCGGAGAGCCTTTTTTTTAATTATTATTTTCCAAGAATCGATTGTGCGTTCATCGTCCAACGAGACACATGGGGTGCATTAATACACGTAATAAAGCATTAATAAGCATACACAGACAATAATTTAACAGTAACACGCGCGTGTAAAGGTACCGACTCGTAAGCTCTCTGGTGCATGTCCACGGCGGGGCCAAGCTTTATGAGGTCCGTCGAGATAAGCACAGCTGCGTTGTCAACTGTGCTCCTTATTCGATAACTGGACGAACACAGAATATAATTAATCTGTAAGGCTGCCTACGACGATGGGACTGACTCGAAGCCTGTCCGTGGAGACGGAGCAATAAATAATTAGACAGGCCACCGAACCGATTCACACATCGATTCCCACAAACGAATGTTTCCATCATGTACAGCGACGGAACTACCAATTTTCGCCCCACCCCCTCAGCATATAATTTTTGGCCACACCGCAAAATATTATTTTAGGCCACCCAGATGAAAAACAATTAATATTATTAAGGAGAACTTATATTGCAAAATTTAATTGAATTTAAGGATAATTTAAGTGAAATTACAAGATATTATTATAAATGGCAAAAATTTTGGGCCCCAAGGTAAGAAACAATTTATATTATCAAGGAAAATTTATGTTACGTAATTTAATTGCAACTAGGGACAATTTTACTGAAGTTACAAAATGGTACAAAAACTTTGGGCATCCAGATGAAAAACAATTAATATTATTAAGGAGAACTTATATTGCAAAATTTAATTGAATTTAAGGATAATTTTAGTGAAATTACAAGATAATATTATAAATGGCAAAAATTTTGGGCCTCCAGGTATGAAACAATTTATATTATCAAGGAAAATCTATATTACATAATTTAATTGCAACTAGGGACAATTTTAGTGAAATTACAAAATGGTACAAAAATTTTGGGCACCCAGATGAAAAACAATTAATATTATTAAGGAGAACTTATATTGCATAATTTAATTGAACATAGGGATAATTTTAGAAAAGTCACAAGATAATAAATGTGAAAAATTTTCGGGCCCCTTCGATCATGCGATATTGTAGTTCCGCCTCTATGTAGAAATATTAATTCGTGGACAGAGCGAACGAATGTCGCCGATTATTTCGGGAATGTATCTGAAACGGCTACAAATGAATTCGAGGATCCGTTGTATGATCGTTACGAACGTACCCGACGATCTCGAACAGTCCGCAGAGGTAGTGCGAGACGACGGAAAACAACGCTTCCGTGCACGCAATGATCAGTAAACCAACGAACAACGTTGTCAGGATATACGCGTATAGAATGTTCAGGTGAACGTCCTCGACCGTGTAAAAGAATCCGATCATCTGTATGTACTTCGACAGAGTTTTCGTTTTCATCACAACCGGTACCAACAAGATCGTTATCGTGGAACATATTCCCAACGTTGCCATACCTAGAATTCAGTGTAATATTTCTTTCTTTTTCTTCAAATTAACGATCAACCTGTTAAAATGCGATTTTCCGCCGAGTCATTCTCACCGAGAAACACGAAAACTATGCGTTTACCCTGCTCGATGTGCTTTATCAAGATCTGCGTCTCGATCGGATTGTCCAACATGTCGCAATCCTGTTGCATGTTTCGCAAGAAGGACTTCACCTGCAGAGAGCAACCGCACTGAGACATTTCACCCTCCCGATTAGGCCCGCTACACACATCCGTTTTTAGAGACGCAAGATCGACGCGCGACGCCGTAATTACGATTCAAACAAATCTGCAGCGTCTAATTGAATTCATCGTATTTCAGACCGCAATTCTGGTACCGGACGGTCGCCGCACGTTAAAACAACGGTTGTGTGTACCGGGCCTTAGTCATTTCATCGAACCAAAAACTATTTTGTAAGTACTTACTACTGCGAAATTTGCGACCATGCCGATATACCGGATAAGGAACAACATCATCGGACAGGTGTACGATAACATCGTGAGAAGATTGTGCAACGTGAATTCCACATGCGTTATAGAGGATATCTGGAAAATATTTCGTCCCCTCTTGAAACCCCCGAGTCGACATTCGAATAGATAGGCACCGTACGTCCATAGTCCATAGTGGAGGACGTCCCTGGGACGTCCATAAGACGTCCTGGTGCTATCTGGGTTACTCGGATCACCATTATTGAATCGAAACGTTTTTATATTTAACACGCATTATAATTAGACAGTGGATCTTTATGCAAAATAAAATTCTTCCATCTGGATCGAAACAGAAATTTATTTTCGATGTTTTTTTAAATGGAATGATATATTTTCGTTAACGTAATGTTGTAGCTGACAAAATAACGAATTCTTGCATGTAACACAATATGACCTTTAAATAACCTTCAACCCAGAAAAATGGTATAAATAAAATTCAACGTGTACGATTCATTTGATGTATTTCTGTTACGCCAAATGTTCAAAACTATTCCCTTGAGCTGCTATACATTCAAATGTATCGCAATACACAACATAATGACAGATTCGGTGTTGACAGGAGGACAATTATGATATACCTTCACCTATACGTTCGTACAGAATCGTGTTTATCCACTACTAATTACTCAGAAGATCTTCTTGCTATCAGATTTCCACAGTTTCTAAGATTTCTCGATCAGTTTATCGATGAACGTTTCACAATGCGTTACTCGAAGGAAGATAAGATTGATATGATTTTCATTTATGGAGAAAGTCGACAGTGTTTAAGAGAAGCCGTGCAGTTGTACAAGGACCGATTTCCTAATCGTAATTGTCCATCAGTTTCCGTTTGCTCCAATTTGATAAATAAATTCCGTGAACCTGGTAGTGTCGAAAATAAAAAACGTACAAAGGTGAGGACTGTAAGGAATGAAGCAAACGCAATTAATGTTCTGGCAGCAGTGAATACAAACCCTCATGCTAGTACGAGGCAAATCGCACGAGGAAGTGGCATTAGTCAAAAATGTGTAGCGCAAATACTCCAGGAACACAAATTTCACCCCTTTCACCTATCAATTCATCAAGAACTTCATGGTAGAGACTTTGTAAATCGTGTAAACTTTTGCCAGTGGGGATTGAGACAATTGATAAACGATAGAGCATTTTTTAATCAAGTATTATTTACCGATGAAGCTTCGTTTACAAATCACGGGCAAATAAATTTAAAAAACCTGCATTATTGGTCATCTGAAAATCCGCGGTGGTTACGGACAGTCGACAAACAAAGACCATGGTCCGTCAATGTTTGGTGCGGAATTTTAGATAACCAAATAATTGGGCTTCACTTTATGACCGGAACATTAAATGCAGGAAAATACATTGCATTTTTAACGAGAATCGTTACCAATTCTCCTGGAAAATACACTCTTGAACATTCGTGAAAATATGTGGTATCAACATGACGGATGTCCGGCCCATGCTTCCCGTGTCGTAACACAATTCTTAAATAACAATTCTTAAATAACAAATGTCGAAAATAAAAAACCTACGAAGGGAATATTTTTGAACATTTGGCGTAACAGAAATACTTTCTTAAATAATTTCTCTGGGTTGAAGGCCATTTGAAGGTCATATTGTGTTACATGCATGAATTCGTTATTTTGTCAGCTACAATATTACCTTAACGAAAATATATCATTCCATTTAAAAAAACATCGATAACCTTGAAATCTCATAAAAATGACCTTGAAATTTTTTTTCCCTTACACCGTTATATGTGGCCCTTCAAACCATTTTTATCGAATTCACCCTGTATAGGAATTGGTGACAGATCAGGTAGAAGCGAGAAAGGTCTTGAGTATCTGTCCATCTTGTGGCAAGCGTAGGAGGTAGCCGCCACATAAGTTTTTACTCTATTAAATTACACCAACTCATTATCGCCATAAATGCATAAAATATCCGTTGTCTAATTACAACATATAGACGACACCGGATCTCTATGGAAAATAAAAATTTTTTATCTAAATTGGCATTTATAAAATAGACATTTATTTTCTGTCTTGATATGTTTAATACATTGAAAATAAGACACACGATATTTTTAAATTCTTCTTCAAAGTTTTTATTCTATTAAATTACACCAACTCATTGTCGCCATAAATGCATAAAATGTCCAATTATAAATGTAAAGTCCATTTAAAATTCGGTTCTGTAATTCTCAGACGGCGACGCATGGTATTTATTGTTAAATTGCAAATAAAAATGTCGAACGAGAGCTTGATCACCGTTATATTATAACAAAATTCGGTTCTGTAATTCTCATACGGCGTCGCATGGTATTTATTGTTAAATTGCAAATAAAAATATCGAACGAGAGCTTGATCACCGTTATATTATAACAAAATTCGGTTCTGTAATTCTCATACGGCGACGCATGGTATTTATTGTTAAATTGCAAATAAAAATGTCGAACGAGAGCTCGATGAAAATATTCAATATTGTTATAATACAATTATTGAAAACTTTCATCGAGCTCTCGTTCCATATTTTTATTATGAGAATTACAGAACCGAATTTTGTTATAATATAACGGTTGAAAATTATATGAAATAACGTGTTGTATATTGCAATTGTTGTTCGTCACCTGGACCACTATGCAGACAAATGTGAGCAGAGACACCGCAACTCTGTGGATCTTCGACAGTATAGACTCGTTGTAGGGCCATAGACCGGTGAGGCATAGCACACGGTAGTAGACGGTATAGTATCTCCGGAACGCGTGCATGTTCTCCGAGGCTGTCGAATGTTTGTATGAAAATACAGCGAAACATCGTTCAACGACAGCTCCTCCTCCAGCAGCATATTTTATTCAACGAGCTCTTCCGTCGTGTCAATTTGCGCCAGCTGGTCACTTTATAAAATCCGACGTGAAATCATTCAAATTGCCACCTTCCGTTCGCGCTACATCCTTTCTTACATTGTTCCATTTTTGCGTTAAAATCATACAAACATTCTTCCTTTCTGTCTAGCTTCTCAGTCTCCGCAAGACCTCCCGCCTGGCTGGGTCGTTCGTGCACGTGTACTCGGTGATTTTAAGTGAAAATATCTTTTCAAAGTAGTTTCCCCGGTACTAGGTAATCCATATTAGTAACCATACAACAATTATTCATTTATTTATTAATTTTATTGTTTAATCACAGTTTTTGTGAATAATTACCATTACGAGTACAAAATTTAAATATTTTTGAAAAATTTCGTCATGTGTCGCAGTCTCTAGAGAACAAAAATCGCGTAATATTACATTATTTGTAGACGATTGTTACAATAATAATTTTGCTTAATGGACACTGCTCACCAAGGTGCATTCTTTATACATCTCTAATAGAGTAGATTTACTTGTTGTAAACGTTTTATTATAATTTTATTATAAAACAAATACGGCGAAACATATCCTGAGATGTCAAAATTTCCGAATCTGTTGCTTATTATAGTTTAAGAATTTTTTAGTTTTGTCCGCTAGTTGGTAAGATACCCGAATTATGGCAACCGAGAATGTCGAAGATACTGTCGCGATATCATCGGTATAACGCGTACACGAACTTTTTACCTTCTTTTCTTAGTTTAATATAAAATTTCATTTTTTCTCTATTTTTTTTTTGTTTTTCATCGAACATAAATGTTTAGAAATCTTACTTCAACTACTATCGTCACCGTTCATACTAAAAACACTGTACGCTACACCGAATACAGGACGGTAAAATACGAGAACGACGAGCTCATCATCTGCAACAACAACAACAACAACAAAATTACTCTCCCACTTTGAATTCGAAGAGCATTGCAAAAATGAAAAAAAAAACTCGAGGGAGATAATTTCTTCGTTTACCATCGAGAAGCCTTCGTAACACGGGACGAACTGGCCGGCGAGATTGATCTTCGCCCCGTGCAAACTGTTCACCAGCACGGGTAACAACATTTTTTGGGAGTTCGGCGGAATCTGGTACCACTCTGAATTGTATCTGTATCAATCGAATCCTACTGTTATTTTCTATGTACTCTCCCGTTAATATTCGGACCCAGATAGCACCGTACGTCCGTAAGACGTCCGTTTTATGTCCTGTTTACGTCCAAACGTCCTATACGTCCATTTTTTTCCCGCGAGACTTCAATTTTGGACGTCTCGGGGTCGATCAATTTTTACGTTCTAAGGACGTCCGTGGAATCTGAATTTCGGACGTAAGATCGTATATATTGTTATAAATAAATTAATATTACTCGATCAACCCAAAAAATTAATTTAAATTAAGTTCTAATTCAATAGATCCTTTAACGCCTCTTAACTAATTTATTTAATGTTATTAAAATTTTAATCATTATTAATTTATACTACAAATATTTAAAATTAATATGTAAATAAAAATTTATCTTTTCCCGATCAACTTAAATTAATTTTATCATATATTCATTTAAAAATTTAATATCCTGTCGACGTCCTCAATATGTCCAGCCGGATGTCCATAAGACGTCCGAGTGCTATCTGGGAATGCTCTTAAACAAACGTTAACTTTATCTGATATTCGACCACACGATTTGAACTTTTCTCGAGAAGTTAGGCCAATTAGGTACACGATGTGAAAAGTAACTTTCGAGAAATATTGCAATTGAAAGAAATTGTAGAGAAAATACTACAAGCGGGATTTCGCAGCTTTTTCATGCTGGTCTGTATTTTCTTAGATCGTGGAGATACAATTTCTATTCGACAGAGTCCCGGACTTACGTTTCAATGAAAATTTGGGAACTGGTGTTTATCACTGTCTGGCCGCTATAGTTGTTCAGAAACATGATCAACAAGTGAATCCCTGTCACTAGAACTGGAACAGCGATCTCTTCCACGCTACAGCGCTCCATGATCGATAGAGAAACCTGTTATTTATATATATATATAAATATATAAATATATATATATATATATTTTTTTTAATATTGGGTATAGTAACCTAACACATTTTTACGAGTATCGAAATACACTGGTGGAATTAGTTCTGGACACTTCGAATAAAAAATATTCTTTGAATATTCTGCTATGCTCGATATCGTAATATTGTTCTTGTAATCCGTAACGTTTCTACTTAATATATTTCACGCAATTTCTGAACGTTTGAAAATTTTCATTAAAAAGGAAAATCCAAACTGCGCGTACGATGTGAATATATAATAATAAAATATGCATAAAAAAGCCAAAAATTGTTTTATGTACCTCCTTTGATGCGTTGAAATTGTAATTTTTATTCTATATTAAACGGTACGGCTGTAAATGGTAAACGGTGTAAATTTTTACCGAGTTATTTTTTTTTTCTGTTTACATAAGCGACGCCCTAAAATTAGAAAAGAACAATTAGATTATAAAAGTTGAAAACTGCGTCCAGAATTAATTCCGCCAGTGTAATTACTTACGCGGTATAAATTCACGGCGAACGAGCCCACAACTGCTAAGATCGCCAGCATGTACGAAATAAGCACGTCCTTTCCTAGGACAATGATGAGCCTTTTTTTTGTTACGAATGTCCATAACGTTCCCGCGCGTTCGTAATCGCAGAATCGTGGGACACGTAACATGCACGTAATGAAGCAACAATATAATATACGAATAAATGGTTAGGGGTCACGTGTGCATAAAGGTACCGACTCGTGAGCTCTCTGATGCATGTCCACGGCGGGGCCAATGTTAATGAGATCCGTGGAAACCAACCTTGCTGCGTTGTCGACCGTGCTTCGTATTCGATAACTGGATGAAGAAACGTTTATTAGCGCAGGGAAACCGTGAACAATGATTTCGATGCCTACCCGAGGAGTCGAACACGCTGATAAATAGACAGCGGACGTTTGTGCAAAATAAATATAATTTTGCATCGATCGCGGGAAAGAAGGCGTTCAATGAACATCGATTTAATAATTTTGATTTGTTAGGTCCAGGTCAAGTGAATGTCTTTAGGACATTTTGAGTGGTAGCATAAAGATTTTAGTTGATAATTAACTTGTGTACAGATTAAAATTTATTTGTAGAATATCGGTATTATTGGAAAATAATTTTATAAAAGTTTTAGTTGATTATTAATTTGTATACGTTCTACAAAGACGTTTAATGAATATATCTAAGACTTCAAATAGATGTCTTTAAGACGTCTAGTGGACCCAGATAGCACTCGGATGTCCGATGGATGTCCCAAGTATGTCCGTAATCGGACCTTCCTATGTTCCAGGGACATCCGAATCATGTCCGTATGTCCGAGATATGTCCGATATATGTCCGAGATACGTCCCAGAAATGTCCGAATGATGTCCGTGTTAGGAAGTGTAACGTACATAGGACGTCCCGTGCGGACCTATCTAGGGCGTCCCTGGGACGTATGTGGAATTTTTCTGCGACATATCTGGGACATACGGACGTTATTTGAACGTTCGTGGGACATACCTGGCATTATTTCAAAAACAGTAAATCAAAAATTATGAAAATTTAAAAATACTATAAGGTTAGGTTATTGTTAATTATTCCCCTCAGGGTTATAATTCCATTAACAATGCTCCACCTTTTTCCACCTTCCATTAATTTTTTTTATTTATTTTATTTTTTATTAAATAATATTCATCGTATTGGACCTACAGTTTATTAAGGTTGATTCCGAACCATCCCGGTGTGTCACGTTTTTTTATATCACTTGAGCCACTGGGCGCTTTCAAATTTAAGAAAAAAAAATACTATATACTGTTATATTATTTTTGACCTATTGAACATATTAATTAAGAAAAAAATGCCTATTTTACTTCTGTTATTTGTTGCAACTCAAGTAAAAATTTTTTATTTTGTATAAAGATCCGCTCTCTAGTTCTTAACTATTATAATATATATATATCATTAAGGTATTCGAAATACATAAGAACTGAGTACTCCGACGACATAAAAAATTGAAGTTCTAAGTCCGAAATTCAAGTCCTACGGATGTCCTTAAGACGAAAAAAGCGAATGTCCCTGGGACGTCCGAAATCTAGGTCCTACGGATGTCTTTAGAACGAAAAAAACGGACGTCCCTGGGAAATCCGAATTTTGGTCCCACGGACGTCCTTAGGATGTAAAAAAACGGACGTCCGTGGTGTTGTCAAAATTTAGGTGTCAGGGACGTCCGTGGGATGTCCGAAATTTAGGTGTCAGGGACGTCCGTGGGATGTCCGAAATTTAGGTGTCAGGTACGTCCGTGGGACATACAAAACGGACATAGGACGTGTGGACGTAAACGGTACATAAAACGGACGTCCCATGGACGTACGGTGCTACCTGGGGATGTCGTTAAGACGTCTAATGGACGTATGCTATCGTGAACGTACCCAACAATTTCGAACAGCCCGGCCAGATACTGCGAAAAGACAGCGAGCGACGCTTCCGTGCACGACACTGTTAACAAACCGAACACGGTCGTCACGGAGATGTGCAGGCAAATCAAGTCGCTCCTGCTGTCATGCTCTGTGTAAAAGAAACCCAATAACTGAATAATGCGCAGCTGATATTTGAAACTTAGCAACGTGGGAAGCAATATCAGAGTCAGCACAGCTAATATTCCGATGAACGCCATACCTGCGGATATCCGAATTATTATTATTCCCTGAAGCTACGGTAAACCCGACTACAGCGAACGGTAAACGCTGTGCAGCCGCGATAATAAAATACAAGCTTAAAGAATTGAAATGATCTGTCACGGTGTTTAAAAAAAAAGTTATGTTTGAAAAATATCTTTGTGACGATAAGCGGTATAGTTTATGCTCGACGAAATCAATTTTGTCCTGTGCTAATGCTGTCCGGACCGGTTAATATGTGCAAAAGATATAGTAGAGTCGATGTCCTTTCCAATGCAGTTTGTCCCATCTCGATATCTCGATCCGTTTTCGAGCGGTCGAAGTCCATTCATAAAATAGCGAATTTGACCTTGAACTTACAGTGCGTAGGGCTGGTCAGTGATCAATGGTCAGAGGTCAGTGACCAGTAAAAAGAAGGAGGCAGTCAGAAAATGATCATTGTCTTTACACGACGATATCTCAGGAACCAATGGTCGCATTGCAATGGAACAAACACCGTTTTTAAGCACAGACTTCGCGGTCGCCAACAGTACAAGGTTCATTAAAATACCGCGGCTGATTAAAAAAATTACAGCGATTTAAATATCGACTAATTTCAATACGACTTCGTCGTGATTTCGTGTGAATTTTGAATTAATGAAAAATCGGGCGATGTAGTAATCTTTTCGTCGTAAACATATACAGTCTAACGATCGGCATGAAATTATTATTCACCATTCTTACCGAGAAATATAAAAATCATGAACCTCGACTTTTCGATATATTTCAACAGTATCTTCGCCTCCATCGGATTCACCAGCGAGTCGCAATCGTGCTGCATGTTCTCTACGAAAGTCTTCATCTGTAGTCACAACACGAGGAAATTACCGAGACTGCGTTAGTTTTGCGCGAACTGTAAAATGTACAGGGTGTCCCACGTAACAGTTTTCATGATTTTTTAAGTATGTACTTGCGATAATCTGACAAAAAATATTTTGAACGAAAGCTGATCAGTTTTTGATTAGCCATACACTGCAATAAAAAGAATATTCGAAAATTTCTTTTTCATTGTTGTCAAGGCCACCTTCATTTTTTTAAATGGCATTTCAAGGTCATCCGAAGGTCATGGTATACTAGATCGTTGAATTCGTCTTGGGCTGCAATATTGTTAAATCAAACATACAAAAATGAAGGTGACCTTTGACAATACTATAAAAATAATGTTTTTCGAATTTTTTTATTGCAATATATAGCCAATCGAACAGTGATCAACTTTTGTTGAAAATATTTTATCTCAGATTATCGCAAGTACTTTAAAAAATCGTGAAAACTGTTACTTGGGACACGCTGTATATGTATTCGCCGGAAAGAGGGAACTCGTGTAACGCCGTTGCGTGCGAAATTCTCAGTCCGGCTGTTGCACGAGTTCAACGCCAAACCTACCGACCACTGAAACATTTCAGCTTATAGATATAAGCTGAAAAATCGCCCATTATTTTTATCACAATGTCTGCTTGGATAAAAAAAATACATTTTCTCGAAGCGACTCCACCGTTTAGATAGTTATTGTCAAACTAACACTTTATCGACCGCTCGTTTTTGAGGCTGCCACTCACTAAGTACAGTAATTCATCTATAACTGTCTAAAATGTCTAAACGCTAACTGTCTAGTCGCCTACCCATTCACTAAGGGGCATACCCCGTGAGGGGCCGTGAAACTCAGTAGGCCTCGGCCGCCGAGCAATGTAACCCGATACCGGATCGGGTGTATCGGTGTGAGACCAGGAGACCACTACTAATCCAATGACAAAACTTCTTTATTTTTTATTATTTTTTTATGAAACTTTCACCTATATATTCGTGGCATTTTTCTAATGAAAATTATACCAAATATGAAATAATTCCGATGATATTTACCCGTGTAATGGACGAGGAAAGTTTCGGATGCAAGGAAGGGAACGAAAGATACGCGGATAGTCGCAGTCGCCGGCATAGTTCAAAGGCCCGCGTGTCCTCACAAAGTAATGCCAATAAAAAAACTTTTTTATTATTACTTATTTTTTTACGAGACTTTCACCAATATATTTGTGGCACTTTTCTGATTAAAATGATACCGAACACGATATAATTCGGATCCTATACAGATATGTATATGGTCATTTATAATACAAGTTAGTTCTCTTGACAGGGACAATTCGCGAATCTTACACGGGTAAATATC
>CM052213.1:5365885-5390667 GCA_028454225.1 Lasioglossum leucozonium
AAAGAAACTCGCTGAATCCTAGAATAGTAGTGACTGTCGTTATAGACGGCGGTTCTTTGAATCAAATGTAAAATATTTGTCTACGATTGCCGATCGTTTCAACGAGATTGGAAGTAGCGTAGGAATATTCTTAAACGTGCTTCCGATTGTATGTATAGCTTCTCGGTGTTGCTATGAACGCGTGAAATCCGCAGTCTATTGAAGAACGTAATTAATTACCATGCTGAAGCCCTCGAAACACGGGACGAACAAACCGGCGAGATTAAATTGCACCTCGGTTATGCTCTTCATCAATACGAATAATAATATTCTCTGCGACTTTGGCGGTATGCGGTACCACAGCGAATTGTATCTGTCGGACGGGAATATATCTCGTGGATGAATCATTCTCGAAAATTTCAATTTTTATATTTTCACTGAATTTTCATATTTTCGTGCTGATTCACATTGGATGGGAAATGTATATTTTTTTTTTATGCGAAAAATTTGAACTTACACCGAATGGAAAATGTGGATGCTAGTTCACATCAATTTCTGGCCGCTATGATTGTTTAGGAACATAATCAGCACATGCAACAGAAAGATTTGCATAGAAATGATGAAGCTGTCCACTTTTTCCAACTCCAAGAACGCCAGATAAATCTGTTACGAATCAAAAGTGCTATTCTTTTAGTATGATCATTCCTTGATTTCCTTAGACAGAGTGAGTCAGTCACCTAACGTTTCCGGATAGTACAGAGATGTCTTCAAGACGTCTTCAGCTCTCAATTTCTTACGTCCGGAATAAACGTCTTTCCGGTGACGTCGTTTGATCGTCTGAAATAAGATGTCTTGAAGACGTCTGTGTTCTATCTGAATTTGTACCGAAAATATTCTTATTGTCTTTAAAGATACGTCGAATGTTTAATGGAGCATGCACGATGTCATAAGAATATCTGTTTCGTATGTTATACAGTTATTCATCGATAATTGTCTAAAATGTCTAAACGATAATTGTCTAGTCACCTACCCATTCCACTGAGGGGCATACCCCGTGAGGGGCCATGATCGGGTATATCGGTGTGAGACCAGGAGACCACTACTAATCCAATGACAAAACTTCATTATTTATTTATTATTTTTTTATGGAACTTTCACCAATATATTCGTGACATTTTTCTGATTCAAATGATACCAAACACGATATAATTCGGATCATATACAGATGTATGATCATTTATAATACAAGTCGGTTCGCCTCTGTAAGACACACTCTCTTGACCGGGACAATTCGTGAATCTTAAACTAAAATCGTAAATATCATCGGAATTATATCATATTTGCTATCGTTTTCATTAGAAAAATGCCACGAATATATTGGTGAAAGTTCCATAAAAAAATAATAAAAAATAAAGAAGTTTTGTCATTGTATTAGTAGTGATTCACACCGATACACCCGACCCGGTATCGGATTTCACTGCTCGGTGGCTGAGGCCTCTCGTGCTTCGGTGTCCTGTTCTACGTTCAGCGAAAGTCAAAGAATAGTATCCCTTCACGATAATTGTCTTTGGCCAGACCCGTTGTATAGACAATTATCGATGAATTACTGTACTTTATTTTTAGAGATCTCAAGGTCAACACCATTTTTTTTAACGGGATCACCTCCTTTTAAACACCTTGTCTGTGACCTTGAATGACCTTGAGTAATTATGGTCATTGAATTCCTACTGAAAGCGGCCGTCATCGTAT
This sequence comes from Lasioglossum leucozonium, assembly GCA_028454225.1. Taxonomy (NCBI): domain Eukaryota; kingdom Metazoa; phylum Arthropoda; class Insecta; order Hymenoptera; family Halictidae; genus Lasioglossum; species Lasioglossum leucozonium. The sequence continues at coordinate 5,367,614 of CM052213.1, forward strand.
GCGTTTAAAAAGGGATGATCCCGTTCAAAGAAATGAGAATGTCCTTGAGATGTCAAAAAAAGAAAATTAATAACAAAAACAAACGTTTTTATGGCATCGTGTGTGCCTCACTGGATCATTCACCTTGTCCTTAAGACATTTAACGAATCTTTCGAAACAACAAAAATGTTTGAAGTGCAAACACGTTCAGGTGACTCATCCTGTATATACAATACACACTACACACATATAATTCGAACAATACTTACACGATATAAATTTACTGCAAACGAGATGATAACTACTATAATCGCCACTAAATACGACAACAACATGTTGTCAGTAAGAGATGACGAGAGACTTCGCTCGTGAAGTACGTAATGTTTCAGCATGTTCACGACCACGGAGATGATAAAAGATAAAATAAACATGTAATGAATGTTCAGTTGATATACCGATAATGTTACACTGATATCTGAATACATAAATGTACCAACTCGAGAGCACGCTGATGTAGCAGCACAGCTGGTCGTAAGTCGATCAGCTTGTTCTGATCTTCTGAGTGCGCCAAGTTATTGATAGCAATTTCCATTCGGTGACTAAAGAAAATAAGGTAGAAATATGAATGCCGAATTTTTTTATAGGTTCAATTTAACCCTTTGACTACGGCAGACTTTGGCACGCGCTGGCCGTACGGTACGGTACGAACTCACTCGCGACGTCCACCGGGTACGGCGAAATTTTTCGTTAGACATGCATTTCTGAGGAAGTAAATTAAAATATTCAAAATACTGAAATTTATTACATTAGACGAATATTACTTGAAGTGAACATTAATTTTAAGCTTTTTTTAGATAACAATATTTTATTTTTTTAAATAACAATGTTTAATAATAAAATTTAATAATATAATAACGTATGATATATTTCAAAACATTAACAAATATATAATATATGACTAACGGAATATGTAATTGTTGAATTAACATTAACTTACGTCTGTTTCAAATGAGATTTGTTACAATTATTATCGATAAAATTTCGCTAGCTCCTATAGGCGCCTCTCGTGGCTGCGAATCAAATTAAGTTAATCGAAATAGGTAATCTACATTACCATTAAAGGTCTACATTACCATAAGACCAATTATAAAATTTGAAAACTGGCGAAACAAGCGAAATTTAATTTGGACGCCAATAGGCGTCAACAGTACCGGGAAGCCAACATGTGTCGGACGCCAATAGGCGTCAACAGTAGTCAAAGGGTTAAAAACCCGGGCATCCTACCCGGAATTATCTTATTAACCCCTTGCCGTATTTTAACGAGTCAGAGTCCTGATGAAGATTTTAAACAAAGTCTAACAAATACGAATGTTACGCCTTTCTTTTTAAATGAAATAAAATTTGATTTGTTTGTAATCAATATTTCAGCATTAAAATCAATGCAGCAACACAAAAAACTTCTACGACATTTTTTGGGGGTGAAGACGTTTTAATCACTGTAATCCTAAAGAGAATGGTATGGCAAGGGGTTAAAAGTGAAGGAGAGAGAGAGAGAGAAAGGGTGAGAGAAAAATCCTATTACTGCGAGAAAAAGGATGCTGATGCATCGAACGAAGATGCCGATTCATTCTGCGAACCGTGTGTGTGATGGAAACGGTGTACACGTGCGTGATAAAAGTTTTTGTCGGTATACATTAGGGTGGACCTTATTTTTCGACCATCTGATTTTTTTATGCAACCCCCTAGATCTGTTCCAGATCAAAAAAAAATAAGTTCTGCAAAAGAAGAACTCAATTGGACAACAGGAAAGGGTGTCGCAATCGGTTTGAAGTTTGAAAATTTCAGTAATTTCCCTTTAATTTTACATGCAACTCAAATTTTATGTTTTAATGATAAGAGTTACTGTTATAACATAAAAATATCATCTTTTGGTTGTATAATAAGAAATTTTACTTGAAAGTTTCAACAATATTGTCAATATTTTGGTTTATTACATTACGGAGTAGAGCTATGAGCGCGCGATTTCATTCAAAATGCCTGGCGCATTTCACCATGCGAGGTGGATGGCTAAAATAATATACACTTTAAAAATATTTATTTTTCGAAACGAATTTCCTCTCAACCAGGAAGAGTATAGTAGCATTAGAGATACATGTGTATTTCTAATTAACATTTATATTGAGCCGTGGATTTTGACCCCAATGGCTGCTATGGCGCCACGTGTAGATCTAGAATTCATCAAAAATATAATTCATTACAAAAATGTTAACGAAGAAATAAGCGATGTGGCATTAAAAAAAATTGTGAACCATTTATGGTACTTGTCACCGGAGAATGCGGCGCTATCGTTTTTTGATAAAAAAGTTTCAGTAGAAACAAAAAGATCGATGGTGCAAGCACTACAAAATGTAAACAATAATAATAATTATAAGAGATACATGACAACGACTATAGAAATTAAAAATCTTGCAAATTTGGAAATACAACATTTCGTATCATCTGAATCAAATAATTTTTTCAAACGGTTCAATATAAATTCAGATTTTCTTTTAATTGATCCAGCACTATGGGAAACTAATAATAATTATACCGAAGCGATAGGTATTATAACAAAATTAGAAGTTGTGAATGACGTTGCAGAAAGAGCAGTAAAATTAATGAAAGATTATAATTTAACGTTATGCAAAAACGAAGAAGAAAAACAATTCATATTACAAATTGTAACCGATTATAGGGAAAAATACCCAAAAATTGATAAAACAACATTAAGTACAGATTTTTAAAAATTATTTATACTCTTATTATAATTAGGCCTATAAATAAAATATTTAATTATAAGTATTTAACTGTCTTTTTCTACTTTTCCTTATATTAATGTGAGATCAAATTTTATATTTAAAATAATAAATATTAAAAATTTTGCTTAAATAAATTCATTAAACAATTTAATTTTTGCTTTGATATAATAAGAATATTACATTAAAATAGTAATGACCAGTGGGATTGAAAAAATGTGTACTTTTTCATTTTTCGCAAAATTAAAATTTTTTGCATAAACAAACTCGTTGCGACACGTCTTCCCTTTGTTCGATCGACTTGAAATTTGGAGGGAATTAGTTTTTTACCGAGTAGAACAGATTGCAAGGGTCGCATCAAATGAATTAAAAAAAAAATTTTGCACAAGAGCAACTAAGGTCCACCCTAGTATACATACGAACGCTAACGATGTTTAACTGCAGTACATTCGGAACCACGTGGTTCGCGGAAACAAAACAGAAGCACGCAGCGGAACTATTACAAGAATCACGTTGACACATTGTTTGAACAAGCAACTACGTACCTGGCGACGTCAAACAATCCACAAAGATAGGACGAAAAGACGGCGAGTGACGATTCCGTACACGTTACCGTTAACAAACCGAACGCGACCACGATGCAAAGCTGACAGGAAACCAAATCAGTTTGATGGCTTCTCTCGAGATAGAAAAATCCTAGAATATTTAAATAATGTATCTGGAGGTTCGACCGGAATACCGTGGGACCCAGGAATACTGCAACTGCGAAGAATATGCCTGCGTACGATAGGCCTGCGAGCAACAATAATATTATTTCTCGTGTATCGTTTGTACAGGGTGTCACGAAATTATGCCTTTCGCGGGCACCGTAGCGCGATTGAACGTGAATAACATGGTACTTAACCCTTAAGTGGGCGCGCCTATTTTTGTTACATAACTGGGCTCGCGGAGCATTTTGCGCACCATCCTTTAAAACTACGTATATCGTTGTTCATTATCAGTTTCTACTACATTTACACTACATTAAACTACAAACGGAGCACTCGGTGCTATTGCGCGCCCACTTAAGGGTTAAACAAAAAGAAAGAAAACCAAATTTATTTTCTTTTTTAATCGTACAAAACACAAATTTTCGTTTTTTTCTTCACTTTGTTCAGCGCGTTCAAGGTCAATTTTGTGGGGCTGGGGGGGGGGGGTCTGCTTTTCGACTAAATCGTAGAATAGCGCTACGGTGTCCGCGACATGTGTATATGTATAATTTTCTGACACCCTGTACGTGACGAATTTCATGGTTTCTAGTATAATGTGTAAAATATATTTTGGATAAAATTTTGTCGATTTTTCTATTCGAAGGAAACGTTATTCGTTTACCGAACGTGAACGTCAGAAACTTATTCCAGCATTGAACATTCATTTGTCTATTAATTTGCCGAGCAATTAGTGCCCGTCAAACAGATTTACCTAGTAATATCATGACCACAGGTTTGGCCCCTCTCATGTGCTCCATTAGCATTTTCGCTTCGACAGGATCTTTCAGTTCGATGCAATCATTCTCAATGTTATCGAACGTTCTTCGAATCTAAAGCAACATGGCAGAAAACAGAGGAAAGAGAGACAGAAATGTTAGGTGGGGCAGTTGCAACGAATGCTGTTGCATAAACTGCACCGTACGCAAAAGTGTGTAGAACGCTTCCGAAACTTACTACTGGGAAATTAACGACGAAACCGACGTATCGTAAAACGAATAACACCATTGGAAATCCGAACGACAACAACCGCAGCAGATTGTACAGCGAGATATCTATCAACCGTAGCGTCGATGTCTGAAAAACATTGTGTTGTACGGGCGTAAATCATTTGCAGGAGTAGCCATTATTTAAAAAAAAATTTTTTTTCAAATTTTAAGTGTTGCGTTTCCATCTTCAATTCAGTCTGGGTTTACGCTACGGTCGCATTAGCTGATGTCATTTTTGAGGAAGTCTCCTATTGCCTCCTATTGCTTTACGACGAGGCCACGACTGGTAAGTGTCAGCGGATTTCATGGGAAAATCAGCTCGACCGTACCGTTCTCAATGGCACGTGACGTAGCATAGGTCCACTTGTAGCGCCAGGGGCCCGTAATTTATGGGACGGTTTCGGGGCACGTGGTGTAGTCTTTCTCGGATCGACTTTATCAAGTGTTTACCCTTAAAACAGCGTACCAGTTCGTGGGCGTTGCATAATTTCAAAAACTCCCCTAAACACGTTTATTGGTTCCCCACTATTCTAACCCTATCCGTGGAGGGAATCTTCTAGTCTAGGTTTTCCGATTCTTTTCCGTTTTAGTTAGATAAATTCGAACTCCCGCTCCTTCAACATCGCTCTATCGCATTCATAACACTGTGAAGTAACCATTCTGTTTTATGGGTGTTTAGCTACAGGTGGGAGAAATTTTAAGGGGTGGTTCTCGACGATAATATAAGACGAAAATGAAGAATAAAGAAATTTCGATTTCGGCTTCGTTATTAACAATTAAAAATCCGCCTAAAATGCTGCAAAACTTCTAACAAAAGTGTACGTTGCATTCGTCACACAGGCGCGCGACAGTCTCGTATCAAGTGACAAACGCATGCATACCTTGGTTCTCATTTGGGGTCCCAGCGAGGTGAAAATGTTTAATATATCGTTGAACGACATTGAACCTACTAGTTAAAATCCACAAGGGCAGTTCTAATATCCGCCCTACGGAATTATCGAGTAGAAGGGGTCAATGCCCTTTCACTTTTAAACTGTTCTCACACATATCCACAAATACTTGAAATGTTGAAACTTTATTAAACTTGATTTACGTTGGTAGACTCGCTCAAAGACCGAACGGACATCTTGAGGTCGTGTGATTTCTGCTGTCGGATCGCGACGGAGATCTTGAGCGGAGCCTGACCGGGCGCCGCCGCGACCGGAAATCTTCGACGCGTGCGACGGAGATCTTGCCGCGGGCAGAGGCACGACACGCGACGCGAATAGAGCATAAGCGAGTCGACGATTTTACAACCCTTTGCAATTGCAAATGGTTTTCAATATGACCACTTTGAGGACATGCGATTTCTGCGAACGGAAATCTCCGACGCGTGCGGGAAGAATCGTCCGTACAAGCTAGCATCCGTGTGCACACTGATTCAAGACAGCTGATGAGGTCAATGCCCGAGCCCGGTCGATAAAACAAATGCCGATCTACAACAGCAAACGCCCGCCGATTTACAGCAAACGCCCGGCCAAACATCGCGCATTACTATGCCAATACATTGAGTATCCCATTTCCACGAACTTCGCGATTCTTTCTCATTCTGGCTTATGCTCTGTCCGCGTCGCGTGTCGTGCCTCTGCCCGTGACAAGATCTCCGTCGCGATCCGGCGGCAGAAATCACACGACCTCAAGACGTCCGTTCGGTCTGGGAGCGAGATTCCCAACGTAAATCAAGTTTAATAAAGTTTCAACATTTCAAGAATTTGTGGATATGTGTGAGAACAGTTTAAAAGTGAAAGGGCATTGACCCCTTCTACTCGATAATTCCATAGGGGGCGGATATTAGAACTGCCCTCGTGGATTTTAACAAGTAGGTAGGTTCAATGTCATCCAACGATATATTAAACATTTTCACCTCGCTGGGGCCCCAATTGAGAACCAAGGTATGCATGCGTTTGTCACTTGATACGAGACTGTCGCGCGCCTGTGTGACGTATGCAACGTACACTTTTGTCACAAGTTTTGCAGCATTTTAGGCGGAGTTTTAATTGTTAATAACTAAATAACGAAGCCGAAATCGAAATTTTTTTATTCTTTATTTTCCCTTTTATATTGTCGTCGAGAACCACCCCTTAAAATTTCTCCCACCTGTACCTAAACACCCATACATTGTGTAGGCGCGAATCGGTAGTCAGGAGATTGGCGACTGGCGGCCATCGCCATCTACCGACGAATACGGATTCCGCGTAGTTTTTGGAAAAAGGATATTGTATGTACAGAAAGCAGTGTGAGTTTATCTCTTGACCACGAAGGACTGTGTGTCTTGTAGAGTACCGACGCGCACACATAATTATATAGATATCTCCAATATAGTACCATTTGTTACTGTATAGATAACAGTGTATTATTTAGACGCTAATATTCAGTGTAAACCAGGTATAAACCTAAGATTGAGTGTGGATTCGTCTCTTGGCCACGAGGGACCGTGGGCCTTATAATAAACTGGCGCTTACAATTGTTACTAAAAGGTGTTTCGATTATTGCCGTGACAAAATATCACGAGAACCTGAAATTAGCTCGCATACATTTTAAAGATTGTGCGAGCACGCGTCACATCGCGATTAATATCATCTTCGCGACGTTGGTGACGCCACAACATTAAGTTTAGTTAAAAAATGTATTTATTGCTATGTGATAGCGGTCGTTGAGACGACTTCGTCAAGCTATCCTTGAAGTCGTCTCGACAGCTGCTATCGCATCGCAATAAATAAAACAAAATACAGCATTCCGTAAAAAAAAATCACGGTCACCTTGAAATCTGCTCTACACCTCCGCAACCACACGAGAAATGTTTGTATCACAACACATCCTCGTCTGAACTCTATATCAGTGCAAATGACGTATTTATTCAAGGGTGGAAACAGTTATTGCCCCGTACTATATATTGTATATCTAAAGGGTGGTCCACTTAAATGTAGCCGTCTAAATATCTCCATTATTTGCGATGGCACACCAGAAGTTTTCTAATGTAATATATAGTATCGCAAGGTGAATTCTTTGCAGATGTTATTTTTTCTCAAGGTTATTTTTTCCGGAGTGTTTGATTTAATTTTCAAAAATCAAGGTCGATTGAACGTCATGTTATTATTCATATTTGAATGTATCTTTCTTTTAAAAATGAAAAATGTAGCTATCTATAAAAAAAAGAAAAAAACACCGGTGACCTTGACAAATCCGAGAAAAATTACCTTGGTGGGAATAAATGTTGTTACTAGAGATATTGGTCTATCGACACCATGCACGTTACGTAAGAAATAGTTCTCGCAACGTAATAACTTGAAGAAATATACAAGCGGTCTCACTTAAATGGACCATCCTGTGAAGTAATATCACCGGGCAGATCTCCAGACAACAGTGAAAACATTCACGGACGCACAGGCGCTTTCTCGTTCGATCACGATACACGAGCTGCCGCCTCTCGTAATACATAACGCCGACGCGGCGCGGCGCGGCGTCTCGGGCAGGACAGCGAAAATGTTTATTCGATGATTTGATTATAACAATACCCGGCCGGTGTTCGGGGCTTCATCACCTGGAACCAGATGAGGCAGACGGTGAGCAGAGTGAACCCGACCCGCTGGAGCTTCGTTAACAGAGTGTGGTCGTACGGCCAGAGTCCGGTGATGTACAATATTTGGTAATAGGTGTTGTAATTTTTTCGGAACATCTCCATGTCGAAAGGCAATGGTGAAATACGACGCACGGAACAACGGAGAATCTGATGTGTCCGATCGATTGCTCCTTGCTACCGTGTATATATATTATTCGGTGCGCGCCGTTTCCCCCGTCCATTTCCGTCGATCTAACCCCTTCTATTCGGTGGAGGGTGATTAAATTTAATTATGAACTTCCTGCCGTGGTTTGACGATTGCAACGACACGTATTCAACGGAAACAGTATCGATTGCCGTAACCCGCCCGGCAATTTTCTATCTTACTAATTCTCATTCACACTGTGCCGTTCACACGGAAAAGACCCACCCCTGAGCATTTTAATTCACCCGAACGAGCCCACTCCTGCGCACTTTGATTCGCCCGTGTCCCCTCGCAACTACACAACGAGCTCGAAGCGTTGCTGCACAGCGAAACCAATCGGATTTAACGCGCAAACGTGTCAAACGCGTCGCGACCAGTGTCAGATACTCGTACACTCCTACCATCTTATACCTGCTCTAGCCCATGCCTTCCTAGCCATAAGGGCCCGAACCACCATATAGTAATTACTGCGAGTCCCATCGTTACGTTGACCATAAAAAACCAACCGTCTCTTCCTTTTCCCTTCGTCCTCTACCTTCCCATTGTACAGGGTGTATAAAAATTATATGTCACGAACACCGTGGAGGGATTCTATACCTCTGGATCGGTGGAGATCTGTTAAAAAATTGGACCGCAAAATTAACTTTGACCCTTTTTTTTAAGGTTAAAAAATTTTTTATCCTGTCGTAAAAGTCTCACAGGAACAATGGGTCTCGAGTCAACCGTTCTCTTAAAAAACAACTTTGACGTTTCATAAACTAATTCCTTCCATATGTCTATAGGGTGTCCCAAAATGGTATAAACGTGGAGGGAATGATTCTGCAAGAGAAAATAAATTGATAATATGTTAGTGAAAAGTCCGTTGAAAATATGAGAATAAATGTTTTTCATTTGACGCCTCGGTTTCGAGAAGTTAATGTTTGAAAATTCAGCGAACACGCGTGCTCTTGAATGGCGATCGTTTGACGCGTCTGTTCATGACCTACCAATTCTACTTGTTCCAACCGTTAGGCACGCGAACTTGACGGATTTTTGAAGTGAATTTTCTCGAAAACGAGGCGTCAAACGGAAAAAATTTATTCTATATTTTCAATTTATTTTCTCACGTAGAATCATTCGCTACACGTTTATACCATTTTGGGAAACCCTGTAGACATATGGAAGAAATTCATTCACGAAACTTCGAAGTCGTTTTTAAAGAGAACGGTTGACTTGAGGTCCATTGATCCTTTGAGACTTTTGTTCCTTGCGATGAATACGATAAAAAATTTTTTAACCTTAAAAGAAAGGGTCAAGGTCAATTTTGCGGTCCAATTTTTTAACAGATCTCCATCGATCCAGAGGTATAGAATCCCTCCATGGTATTCGTGACATATAATTTTTATACACCCTGTACAACCAGATGACTGCTAAACCCTAACACATCTTTGACTTAGACAAACTCCAGACAACCTCACCAGCGACTATCCCTTGACCCACCCCGACTTTCACTTTTCCTCCCCCTAAATTCTCCTACCCCGAAATCCTCTCTGTTTTTTCAACATCAGGTCGTCAGATTTCGTTCTCGCGTCGAACAGTACGTTTCGCTCTCTTGTATTTGGGAATATAAGCTTTCGCAACCTCGACTTCGTGTACCTTCTCTCCGGTTCCACACACCAGGAAGACGAGGGAGATCTTCGCGACGACTTGATCTGGATCACGGCATAGTCGAGGTTGGTTAGATCAATTTCGGGCAGTCGCACAAATATCGCTATGGATCGCACTTGTTCTTCCTCCGCAAAATCGACCTCGAACGTGAGAAACAAGGTCAGCAGAGACACCGAAAGTTTTGTGAACTTGGTTTTTTCACGCTCAAGGTCGATATTCCCGGGCGGGGAAGTCCTCGTGTAATTTTCGACTGAATCGGAGGCGTATAATCGGAGGAGGGATGAAATGAAAATAACGTAACGATGGCGTTCGTTTGACTATGAACATTCAGTCTATGAGCACTCAGTTACTAGAAGGTAGCGACAGATACATTGACGCGATCACTAACGTCACGTGACGGCCTGCGAAACTTCATCACTGGAACGATAGTAGAGCGGTGAAATACGAAAAAGACGAGCTCATCATCTGGAAAAAAGAAACTCGTTGAACATCAGAATCGAGGACTCATTGTCGTCAGTAGACTGCGGTTCTTTATGCAGAAAAAGAAAACGAAACGATTTTTTTCCAGATCGTTCGTGTGAAACAGATTCTACATAAAAAAAGAGGAAAAAACATTTATTTGCTCTATCGATCGTTTCAACGAATCGAGAAATAGGGTAATGATATTCTGAAGCTCTTCTAACGACCGCCACAGGATCTTCTGTAGACGCATAAAATCCGCAGTCCATTGATGAGTCTAATTTAATTACCATGCTGAAACCTTCGAAACACGGCGTGAACAAACCGGCGAGATTAAATTTCACCTCGTTGATACTTCTCATCAGTACGAATATCAACATTCTCTGCGACTTTATTGGTATCTGGTACCACAGCGCGTTGTATCTATTGAATCGAATATCGGTGGATTCATTATTATTCTGAATCGCGCGTGATTCCCGCGATGAAGCTTTTAAACCCTTGCCCTACAGTATCGTGTCACACTCGCGATGACGATTTTTAACAGAGTCTAATAGATAGATTGCGGATTTTATGCATTTATGACAAAAATTAGTGTGTGTAACTTAAAATGGCAAAAATATTAGAAAAATTTGTACATACTATTATATTATTTTCAACCTGCTGAACCTAATAGGGAGGAAAATCTATTTCACTCCTGTTTGTTGAAAATTCAGCTGAGAAATTTTTATATTGCATAAAGATCCGCAGTCTACTAATAAATATGTATGTTATTAATTTCCTTTAAACCGAAATCAAATTCTACTTTGATTTTGTTGATGTGCAACTATTGGAGAATGTGTACAGGCATACAATAGATATAAATTTTCTCCTTTCTTTTTTTTTTAGAATTTTTCCAATTCTTCTGTTATCTGTCCACGGTTTCATTTCCCGTCCTCGGTGACAATGGAAACGCACGTTTACGATGAAACATTGACTTACGTTGTCTCAAATACTTTCATACTGGTGGTAACAATTCTCTGACCGTTATAATTGTTTAGGAACATAACCATTATATGCAGCAATAAGATTTCTAAACCAATGATGAATTCGATCACGTTTTCCATATTCGTAAATCCCAGATAAACCTGTTACATATCAAAAGCACTACTGTTGTAGTTCCTATTGGTAATTATTCGTATACAAATGTCGGACGATTATTCCTTGATTTTCTCTCTCTCTCTCTCTCTCTCTCTCTCTCTCTCACACACACACACATACACACACACACATCTATATAATTCGAACAATACTTACACGATATAAATTTATTGCAAACGAGATGACAACTACTATAATCGCCACTAAATACGGCACCATCAGGTTGCTAGTAATACTTCCCGTGAGACTTCGATCGCAAAGTACATAATGTTTCAGCATGTTCACGACCACGAAGATGATAAAAGGTAAAATAAACACGTGATTAATGTATAATGTTGCACTGATATCTGAATACATAAATGTACCAACTTGATAGCACGCTGATGTAGCAGCATAGCCGGTCGTAAGTTGATCAGCTTGTTCTGATCTTTCGACTGCGCCATCTTGTTGATATTAGTTTCGATTCGGTAACTAGAGAAATCAAGGTAAAAATAAGAATGCCGAATTTTTTTATAGGTTCAATTGAAAAACCCGGACATCCTACCCGGAATTATCTTATTAGCCTCTTGCCGTATTTTAACGAGTCAGACTCGCGATGAAGATTTTAACCAAAGTCTAACAAATACGAATGTTACGCCTTTCTTTTTAGATGAAATAAAATTTGATTTGTTTGTAGTCAATATTTCAGCATTAAAATCAATGCAGCAACACAAAAAATACATGCATTCTTTTCTCTTCTACGACAGTTTTTGGGGGTGAAGACGTTTTAATCACTGTAATCCTAAAGAGAATGATATGGCAAGGGGTTAAAAGTGAGGGGGAGAGAGAGAGAGAGAGAGAGAGAGAGAAAGGGTGAGAGAAAAATCCTATTACTGCGAGAAAAAGGATGCTGATGCATCGAATGAAGATGCCGATTCATTCTGCGAACCGTGTGTGTGATGGAAACGGTGTACACGTGCGTGATAAAAGTTTTTGTCGGTATACGTTGTACATCGAACGTTAACGATGTTTAATTGCAGTACATTCGGAACCACGTGGGTCGCGGAAAGAAAACAGAAGCACGACAAGGAAACTATTACAAGAATCACGTCGACACATCGTTTGAACAAGCGACTACGTACCTGCAGACATCAAACAATCCACACAAATAGGACGCATAGACAGCGAGGGATAATTCCGTACACGCTATCGTGAGTAACGAAAACGTGGTTACGATTGCGAGTGCAATGCAAACCAAATTAGTCATCAGGCCTTGATCGACATAGAAAAATCCTAGGGATCTTAAACCTATTAGTTGAAACCTTAATTGTAATATTGTAGGAAGCAACAGGAACAGAAACAAAAGAAGTATCCCTGCAGTCGTCAGGCCTAGAATGAGGAATTATATTATTTTTCGAGCACTTGTTGTACACATTATATATCAGGAATTTTTTTAATGCATATACAGGGTGAATTCGATAAAGCAGGACACATAATATCTCCGTTACTTTTCGTTGTACAAAAAAACTTCGTGGGACAAAGTTACACTGTTTGAAGGGCTACATATAACGGTGTAAGGGACAAAAAATTTCAAGGTCATTTTAATGAGATTTCAAGGTTATCGATGTTTTTTTTTAATGGAATGATATATTTTCGTTAACGTAATGTTGTAGCTGACAAAATAACTAATTCATGCATGTAACACAATATGACCTTCAAATGACCTTCAACCCAGAAAAATGGTATAAATGAAATTCAACGTGTACGATTCATTTGATGTATTTCTGTTACGCCAAAAAAATCATGCGCCAATGTATGTATAGCACCTCAAGGGATGTATTTTTGAACATTTGCAACAATCGATTGATATATATATATATATATATATATATATATATATATATATATACAGTCACACACATATATTATATATGAAATACTTTGAACAAAATTTTGTCGACCTTTCTACTCGTACAGAGCTCATTTATTTACCAAATGGACAGCTGAGACCTATTCCAGCATCAAACAATTATTTTCTATTAATTTGCCGAGAAATTGAAGTCCATCACAAAAGGATTTACCTAAATATAACGCAATCACACGTCTGGCCACTATTATGTGATCCATTACCAATTTCGCTTCGGTAAGATCATACTTTAGCGCGACGTAATCATTTTCAATATTACGGAACGTTTCTCCAATCTGTGGCAACATCATAGAAAGAAAATAACATAACAGTTAATGCATTGTAAAAATATTAGGTGGGACAGCTGCAACAAATGCTGTTGCATAATCGTAACTGCATTCAAAGCAAGGTGAATAAAATGCTTCTGAAACTTACTATTGAGAAATTAGTGCTGGTACCAATGTATCGTATAGCGGTAAGCATCATACAACATGTGAATGATAACATCTGAAGCAATATGCCTATCGTGATACCTACGTTCCATAGCGATGATATCTGAAAACAACGTTTATGGGTTGTAAGGATTACAAACCATTGCGACAGTAACCATTTTTATTGTAAAATGCCATGGGATGAAATTGTTTTACGAATTTAATTATCGAAACGTACTCTTTCTATACTTCGCTGTCGTCTATTTTACGTCTGAAAGTCTTACGTTCCGAAAAATACATCTTTTTCGGGATGTTCTAAAGACATTTAAAAGATGTCTTAATGACGTCCAAAAGACGTTTAAAAGACGTACAGTTTTGTAAGATGAGACGTTCGTAGGACATCTTTTTCGGGACGTTCTAAAGACGTATTTCTCATGACGTCCCGAAAACACTTGAAAACACTTATAGTTTTTGAGATATGGAATTTGGTACAAAAAAAAATAGTGAAATCCGACGCACTGCGCGCCAGGGTACAGTAATTCATCCATAACTGTCTGTACCACGGGTCTGACCAAAGACAGTTATCGTAAAGGGATACTATTCTTTGAGTTTTGCCGAACGTAGAACACGACACCGAAGCTCGAGAGACCTCGGCCGCCGAGCAATGTAACCCGATACCGGATCGGGTATATCGGTGTGAGACCAGGAGACCACTACTAATCCAATGACAAAACTTCTTTATTTTTTATTATTTTTTTATGGAACTTTCACCAATATATTCGTGGCATTTTTTCTAATGACAATGATACCAAATATGATATAAATCCGATGATATTTACACGTGTAAGATTCGCGAATTGTCCCGGTCAAGAGAACTCACTTGTATTATAAATGACCATATACATATCTGTATATGATCCGAATTATATCGTGTTCGGTATCATTTTAATCAGAAAAATGCCACAAATGTATTGGTGAAAGTCTCGTAAAAAAATAAGTAATGTAAGAAATATATTAGGTTAAAAGGAGAGAGAGAGACCGTAACCCGTAACTATATATATGTGGAATAGGATGAACGGAGCGGGTGTTAGAATAATACTAGTATTGACGGTGAAGCCGTCCGCCAAAGAGTGCGATTTATTATAAAAGAGGAAAGGTCGTTACAAACTGAGCGTCACCCGAAGAGTGACCGCTCCGCTAGCTTACAGTCATGAGGGCCCCCTGTTGCTAGTATTCTTTTTACCTGACGGTACACCCCCATGGGTTTTCCCCGCGAAGGGTACGCGTCGCGCTCTCGAACCGCACGCTGCTCATTCTCGACATTCCTCAATTCGATATTTCTCACAGTAATGATAAAAAAGTTTTTTTATTGGCATTACTTTGCGAGGACACGCGGGCCTTTGAACTATGCCGGCGACTGCGACTATCCGCGTCTCTTTCTTTCCCATACACTGTCCTTCCTTGCATCCGAAACTTTCATCATTCATTACACGGGTAAATATCAACGGAATTATTTCATATTTGGTATAATTTTCATTAGAAAAATGCCACGAATATATTGGTGAAAGTTCCATAAAAAATAATAAGAAATAAAGAAGTTTTGTCATTGGATTAGTAGTGATCTCCTGGTCTCACACCGATATACCCGATCCGGTATCGGGTTACATTGCTCGGCGGCCGAGGCCTACTGAGTTTCATGGCCCCTCACGGGGTTTGCCCCTCAGTGGAATGGGTAGGCGACTAGACAGTTATCGTTTAGATATTTTAGACAGTTGTGGATGCATTACTGTATTTTGCATTTATTACCTGTACCACAGTAAGGACGCCGAGCATAAGTATGAATACGACACGCTGGACTTTCCTCAGGTAACTACGCTGGAACGGCCAAAGTCCGACGATGACCGACACGTTATAATACAAACTGTAAATATCCTGGAACTTGTTCATATCGGAAGGTGATGGTAAAATGCGCACGGGAACAGGGAATCTGACATGCACCTTGCTGTCATATATATGCATATATATTATTCACTGCGCTCTGTTTACCTCGCGCATCTATGTCACGCAGCCGAGGGCCAAATGTTTAAACAAGCTCGAACGGTGTCCAAGGAACGTTGCATTATGCATCGTTGTTTTACGCGTCAACGTCAGTTAGGTCCGGTTAACCCTAATACGTGCCACACTTCGCGATCCGTTGCGCTTCGAGCCGATTGACGTTCGCATAAAACTGCTTTCGTTTCGCGAGAAAATTCACGCTAATTTGTTTATCACGCGTCTCCGTTTGATGTTGTAAACGCCAGGTCAGGGGCATTGACTTCAACTTACTCTCTCTCACACTGCCAGGCACGGGATTAGTCAGGTGACACTGCGAGACACACGCGCGACGTTGACGGAACGCTTGTCACGTGACCGAGAGCGGTGGGGGAATGGGCGGCGCAGAAGGGGGACCGGTAGAGTGGGAGGCCACTGAACTACAGTGCTCGTCAAACTTTCAGAGAACCCGAGGTACAGAGCGCGGATAAACAATAATATCATCTCTGTTTTGTCGCGAATATTCCGGATCTGTGCCCGCCAAGTTAATCTTGGGCAAGTAGTTCGAATGATAAGTTGATATACAAGACGCAAAAGACAATAATTGATTCGCATGACAAAAAAATACGTTAAACGAAGCGTTTCGTCCCGGACCTGCTACTGGAATCATCGGTAAGGCTGATCTAGCAGGTCCTGCCTTATACGTGCGCAGATGATAAAATGTGTGATTCCGTACGCGAGGGATCTCGACTGATGCGATCCCGTTAGTCGGATGGTTTGATTGCTCGACAACGAATTATCGCGATACAATTACAAATATTAAGAATGATTGACAAGACAACGGCTCGTGCGTTGTCTTGTCTACCCGCGGACTGGAGAGTGTCGCAGCGCGGCGTTAGAGCGTAAACTCAACTGACGAACGCGGTCTCAACGCGATGTTCGTCAGGCTTCTCGAGCAGGAAATAAGATGCACTGATTGGTTCCTGCAGAAAGTTGCATTTCCCAATCAGCATACTTTTGACAATTAGGACCTCCTTCCCGTAGCTCTGAATGAGGCCCTGGGAAGGAGGAGTGGGGCGATACCTAAACTCGGGCGACGACTGGTCCCGGTAATTCGACACCGTACTTAACGGTCGCGGATGGTCCCTCGGAAGGACTAAATTTATGACACTTTCAAGAGTGTAGAAAAACTAAACATTAGGCCACATGCCTCGACTGGTCGTCGAGTGACCCTAGTTTGTTTAATTCGCTATGACGGTCTTTAGGCACGAACGGACTACAAATATTGACCGAAAGACATCCACGTATATGGTTCTTACGCGACGGAACATCTCGCTACGGTGTGAAATTGAGAAAATTTTTTCTACCCGGTGACACCCTGTTCGATTCCACAAGCGTAATAGCCGTTCGTCGCGTAAAGGCCTCTTTCCGATTTTTAGCCGTCCTTTGAATAATTAGAAGAATGCTAACCCTCGACTTGCCCCAGGGGACACTCGAGGGTTCGAGCTGATGGCATTGGAAAGATGGCCATAAAGTCAATCCGTGACACTCGCGTGCCGGTCACTAGGTACGTGAGGGTCTCGGGTTCGGACGCAGTGGGCCTTATGGTCCGCATATTCGGCGACTCGGGGCATTGTTTCCTTGGGTCGCATGCGTACGCCACTTAGGCTTTTTAGATTATTTATGATGCCTAAGCGTGGCACCCTGAGGTCGCGTGCGGATCGGATAGAACACTTGGCCTTCGTCACCGGACCCAGGCCAAGGAGTGGTAACCATCTGCGGGCCACTTGGGTAAATCAACTCGTTCTGCTCCGGGGTCCTGTATTTTGTCCATTTCGGGAATTCTCGGATTTGACTTGAGGTGGAGGCTTCCTCCTCCAACGGTGAGGGCGGTTACGGAAGATCCTCCTCCCTCAAGTCAACCAGCGAATGGGGATGATTTTCTCCCCCAGAAACGGGCCCATGTCCGAACTTCGTGGCGAATATAAGAAGGTGCGGACTCCGGGGCAGAAGGTTGGTTGGTTTCATGAAGTTCGTCTTCATTACGCTTATAGAAGAGACATCGTTTCGATCTCAAAGTCTGTCTCATCGTTTCGGAGACCATTACGCACGCGCTGATCGCGACAAGTCGCTATATGCGCTATAACCTCCGCTTTACCGCAACAATCCGCTGTCTCCGGGAAAATTAGTTGCCCAACGTTAAATCCGCCGGCAACAGACTTGTAAATATACAATAAAAACTGTGATATATAAAAACCGTTTACAAGTCAATATTTCGACATTCGAAATAAACACACCCTTTTCTTCATTCTTGCGAGCACTCGGTTATTTTTCTCAATTGCTGAATCCGGCGAATACGGGAAAGTGCTGAGAGTCAACGACCAGAGGATTTTTCTCGACACAGTGTGAACCGCGGCGCGGCGGCCGCCTTCCATATTTTAGGTTTGCGGAACGCGCTATGGGGGCGGGGGAGAGGGTCGCGCGATCAATCGGGGCGAAAGCTATTTCGAAAATAGGGTCTGATAGCGCGTTTTTCGTCGGGGTTATTCGACTGGACGGCTCGCCGGATTACAAGAGACCGAGGGTATGAAAAAAAAAAAATAAAAATACGATCGAAGAGGGCCGTTGCAAGTATTAATCTTCGACCGGGGTATGCACGTTGCCCGGGCCGAAATCAATTTCAATGCAGGCGCCTATGCAAAAAGGATACAGCTGCATAAAACGCTGAGCCCGCGACTGAATATATGTACTATTTCTCTGTCGATTTCTCTTATGTACGAGGGAGAAAAGCAAAATTATTCGGAAAGCGAAAAAAAATCCGCGCTTAAGTGCTCCAAAACTTAGCTATTAGAAGAAGCCTCCAAAAATGTGTCAGCCGAAACAGTTCGGAGCACGCTAAGGCAAGCTGGTTACAATGGAAGAGTAGCTAGAAAGAAACCATTTATCAACGAAAAGAATAGGATTAAACGAAAAACCTTTGCAAGTGAGCTAATTTATAAGGATGAGACATGGTGGAAGGATGTCGTATTTGCTGATGAAAGCAAATTCAATCTGTACAATTCCGACGGAAGAACTATGGTGTGGCGGAAAGCGAATAAAGAGTTTAAATTTGAAAATACAAGAGGTACAGTGAAACACGGCGGAGGCAGCGTAATGGTGTGGGGTTGCATTTCGTCATATGGAGTCGGTAACCTAGTGTTTATTGACGGTATCATGGACAAAAATCATTATTTAAATATACTCAAAAATAATTTAGTTCAAAGTGCTGAAAAAATGGGGCTTAATAATAATTTTAAGTTTTACCAAGACAACGATCCACGAGTCACGTATTGTGCAAGAATTTTTATTATACCGCTGCCCCAAAATTTATGGGATGAATTGGATAGAAAAATTCGAGAAACGCCAATTACATCGATAGCCGAATTAAAACAAAGACTTGCAACTGAGTGGTCGAATATAACTGTGGAATATTTTTAAAAATTACAAATAATATGCCAAACAGGTTAAGACATGTTCTTAAACAAAATGGTTATTCCACGAAGTACTAACAAACTTTATAATGCTAAATTACATTATCTAAATAGAAAAATTAATATGAATATTTTTGTGAGCCACAAATAGTACATTATTTCGTTTAATAATTTTTATTATGAATCGTATGTATATTTTTCAAATAAAGCATACATGTATGTAAAGGAAGTATACCTCCTTTAGTTTGAGTTTGCCGCGCTTCTCATGCTCCGCGCGCCTTTTATGTTAATCACTGATAGATGGAGCGATGGTTGGCGGAAGAATTGAAGAGGGAGAGATATAGGGATTAGGCAATAGAGCGCACGTGCAAAGATAACAAAGATTTATTTTATAAACTAAATTAGTAAAGTAGTGTAGATAAAGAAGCGATAGTTGTAACTTTAATTGTCGTTTCTTTGTTTACAGGTAAGGTTGTAAATAGTGTAAATATTTGTTGTTTATTAATGAATCAAGAAAAATTTTCTTTGTTCACAGAGAAACAGGTTTTGTTTACTTTATCACCCTAAGTAATAATTGACTTATATGTTTATCAACATTAATAAATGTTTTATTGCTAGAAACAATTCCCAGGGTGTAGGTTTATGGAAGCAAGTATAAAAGAAATAAAACACGATTTACTATATGTATTTCCAATTGCTAGAACCGCTCTCTTATGCTTCTCGAAGTCAACTAACTCAAAATAAAAGAAAACCCTGGCCAGTCGGACTGCCAGTCCCTTAGCTTTATCTCGTGTTTAAAACACATGGCCTTTTGGGTATTGTATTACCGATGCCTTTTTGGGTCTAAGAGGCCTAGCTATAAAATAAACGGTTGACCCTCGGTATCTACAGTAAACACAACAGTGACGCAATTAGTTAATCTTTGCCTTATATCAATACAGGGCGATTGCTTTATCAACAATCGAATTATCAAATCATAAAGTTAGTTATACCTAGTGTCCGAATATTTTATGTAAAGCTGAGACTTCTCAGTAGTCACAATAGCTAGATAAAAGGTGAACCCAGCGCGCGTGTGTCACAAAACGGACAGTTCAGACTTGAAAAGGACGTGAAAAGGGCGTCCTTGATCGCGCCATCCGGGAGTAAATTGTCCACGCGAATGGACACTGCCCGGTGTCGCGGAAGTAACAGTATTTTTGTTGCCAAGCTCGCCTGGAAAAGGCGAGAACGCTCGGAAGTTTAGTCGCTGGTTCTGGGCCCTCGGAGAAGCGCCGGGGACACTGATTTACATAACGATTAAGTTAATTAACGAGGTCCGCCGGGCGGATTGTTAATCCCGCGCACGGTAGGACGCGTCACGTCGCGTCGAACGTCCCCATGGTGTGTTTCCCATTGCGTCACCCCTCCCCGCCGCGCAGAACGAGAATTATTAGCGGTCCGGAAGTGCGGGTTGTTTGACTTGCGATCGTAGCAAGTTAAACGAGCCCGACCTTCGAAAGTGTTGTTCTTCGTTGGGGGCACGCTCTCGGGGATTGATCTCCGTCGCGTCGGGGAGTTCTCGAAAGCTAGATTTACGACGAGTGGCGGCGGTGGAGAAGCGTAACTGGTTGAAACGCTAATTATTAGGGCATGTTGGAATGGCCTCGCAGTAAGTCGATCGATTCGACGCGTACTTGACGAGGTGCGATCGCAACATTCGTTTAAGAATTGGATATTGTGGAGGCCGAGTGACGTCACCGAGCTACAGCGCACTCAGAGGTTGGGGCCCCTCGAACGCTCGGGCCCCCCCTCCCTTGTGACGCCACTGGTTACCCCCACCATTGATGGGGCAGGTCTCAAAACGTGACGTTTCAGTGACGTCTCGGTGACCTTGCCGTTTCCCAAGGCGACAGTAATCGACGCACGTCGACGAGACGAAACCGGTCTCGTCGCGCGAAAATAAAATTGGTACTCACGATATCGAAGTCGAGGTTCTCCGCGATCCAGTCCCGGCCCTGCTTGAACTCGTCGTGAAGCCCCATGATGTACAGGGTGTCCAAGCCGTCCACGATCGTCGCTCCCATGTTCGCCGCCCCGAAGATGCTCGCGCTGTGACCCTTCTTCGAGATCGGCTTCAGCTCGTTCTTCCCCCACGCGTACCTCACGTAGTTGTCCCAGCCGTGCTTCATCATCTGTGCGACACCGTAAAATCGAACCATCAGTCAGGCCCACGGACCGGTTTTCTCAGGAAAAAAGGGATTGATTCTCGGCGAAACCTTACGGTCTCGCTTCGACAGTCTCGTAGAGCTCGAAGAGACGAATCCAACGACCACGAGAACCGTACACTTCGATCTCGAGGCATTCCTGTCTGAAAGATAGGACCTGCCTAACTTTTAGACCGTACCATTCAGACAGGAATATCTCGAGATCGAATGATCGTCTTTGTACTCGTTCGACTCGTCTTGTCGCGGTCTGCAAGAGTAACAAAGAAAACATTCCGTTTAAATAAATATCGAATAGTGGGTGATCGTGCTGCAAAAGTTTGTTTCCTGCAGAAAGAACAAATTACGATGTATACGAAGAATTAATGGCGGCGATCGATTTTCTAATTACGAGTATTCCTGTCCCGGCGGGATGTGCAGTAAATTCTACGATTTTATACGGTAATTTCGTACGACCGTAATTATCTGGTTATTACACGTTACGCATTAACGTAAACAGTTTAACCCAGCGCGAAGTAGTTTAAGTGCTTTATCACAACAAAGGATGAGAATCATCCCCTAAAACATTTCACGTGCACGTAGTCGGACGCCCGGCAACACGAGCCTTGATGCGGTCGGCTGATACAGATGTTCGGATCACAACACATTATCCGACGATCTTCCTTCCTGTGTGCTCTAACGAGAGCCATAATTATCGGCGTTCTAAAGTAATATCGGGACGGCCGCGATAGCAACACGCCGCCATTACAGGCCCGCAACTATGCACGATTTACCTGTGTCTACACGTCGATAATTATGCGGCGAGACGAGTTCCCGCATAAACACCGGGAAACGCTCTACCACCGCGTGCTTCACCGAAAGGATACCCCGAGAAGCGGAGGCCTAACGATCGGGTAGCACATTTTTCTCGTCGAACACGTTCCACGGAATGTGTGCCACCATCCAGAACAATTACCGGACCACAGATGACGCATGGAATTGTTTAATCCTTTGCGGACGGAGTCATCCGACGAACGTGCGTCGCTCAGGACGAGAAAATTTGAACGTTTGCGTTAGAATAACTAAAACTTATTCTATTTGCGTTATAACTTTTATTCAAATTCAAAAAAATTTGTTTTCAAACAATTTTTTGTCGGTTATCTGCCGACATTCGTCCGCAAAGGGTTAAACAAATGAGAAACCTCCGAACCTACCGAGCGCTCATAGCGATTAAAATGTTTATAAAAACGACAGGACTGTATTTATTTAGATTTCGCGCAATTTTTATCGAAATATTTTACCATTATTGGAATTATAGGTATTGGATGAATTAAAAAAAAATTCTAAATTCATTTGACAATTATTGAAATTATAAATATTGGATACATTTTTTTTTATATTTTTCATTTGACAATTATACATCAAATATACAGAAATACATCAAATGAATTCGTTATTTTGTCAGCTACAACATTACGTTAACGAAAATATATCATTCCATT
>CM052213.1:5390767-5420488 GCA_028454225.1 Lasioglossum leucozonium
ACACATATATAATATTAAATTACGATCGATAAAAACCTAACATTATCGAAATTATTATTGTAGATTTTATGGTCCTGAATCGGTGGTCCTGAACATCGCGTAAAATTATGGTTTAATACGGCTTGTATCGGAAAAAAAACATTTTTTCCGTCTATAATGTTTAAACACTGGCCAAAGAGACAGAGAGAGAGTGAGAGAGTATGCGTTCACCGAAGTGCCTGCTCGTAATTCGATCGTGTCACGAGCATCCTCGGCTACGGGCCCGAACGATTTTGCAATCGAAAGGTCCATGGGAAAAGGCAATTGCGGCCTCGTTCTCCCCCTCGGATATCATTATATCCGGTAACGAGTTGACGCTATAATTGGGCTCGGCCTAGCGTGACGATGAGAGTTCCTGCTTCAACGCCTAGGATGATCCTTCAGGGCGGCGCGGCGAAGGAGCACTCTCTCTCTCTCTAGCGCGCGAGTACGCCGCAGCCTGCATGCCACCGGTGCAGTTTTGTACCGTGGTGCACCGGAGAGCGCCCTCCCTCGGGGAGCCGAACCAGCCGAACGTAATTTTACGCTGAACGGGTAAGAAAAATTGACAGTACTCAGGGACCGGTGATCGAGTTTTTCCGGAATTCAAACGACGCTCTTCCCTCGCGCCGCAGGGAGGCGACGCGACGTTCCTTCGCTGGAATGGAAGTTAAATTGCTTCGAGGAATTAATTTCAATATTCCCCGAGGAATGATCGGGCCACTTTTTAGCCCCGCCGCGGCTAACCAACCGTGTGCCTTCAATCTTTCGCCGGGATCCGTCACTCTCTTTTCCAATGAAAATCTCGCGTTTCCGCGCGAACATGTAAATTTCGCATAAACCGGTGGTGGCTCGCGTACAAGCACCGTGGAACCGCGGCATCCCCTATTTCCTTTATCCTGTAATTCTTTCTTTATGCTTGCACGATACACTTGGTACCACCCCCTTTTCGCTTGTATCATCAGTTAACGAACACCCTGTATAATCATCAAGCTTAATGTCAGTAGCCATCCCCCTTTTAACCACAATGAAGAGGCCACAATGGCCGCGTGGTGCGAACGCGTCGCACACAAGCTGTCAACGAACATTTTCATGTCTTGCACGTATACTAACCGCACCAAATAATTATTATGAATGGTTTCTTTACCAGAAATGTCTGTAGAATTCAATGCTCTATAGTAAATTCCTGCTAGATAAAGGATTTTTCTCATAAATACAAAAATAGAGCGTATAAAGTCCCCGCGTCAGCTCTTTTTCAAACTTCAACAAGCATTTGCAACAATTAGAAAGTTCATAAAAATATAAATGACCATACGGACATGTAAAGGAGAGTCCCCTCTTTCTTTTGACTCAAACCTGAACTTCCTCGCATGTTTAGTTTTTGCGTAACATTTCTTTTTTTATCGAAATCATGCATTTTTACAAAAATCAATGTTTCTCGAAAACGTTGCGTGATAGAGCAATTCTGCTTTCGGATTCGGTTTTAGGACGGCAATGTCTACAAGAATCACCCAACAGTAATTGGTGCACACGAAAAAAGTTCTCATTTGTTGGATAGTGTTATTAGATGAAGACGAAGTTAAGGAAAGAAAGAGGTATCGCCGTTTTGGAGTGCAAAACTGTTTAAAAAGAAGAAAAACTGAAGGTGAATTTTGGACACTTTACAAAAGTTGAATAGGACGACGAAGAAAATTTCTGCCAATATTTCAGAATGTCTCAAACTAGTTTTAATACTCTTTTGGGAAAAATTGAAAATGCGTTAATGAACTGTACCTTGCGTAATCAGAAATTTTTGCCTTTTTCTCGTGTAATCCTGTAGATTTTGGCGAGAAAATGCAAAAGTCCAAGTTTTAATCCTAGGAGATGGGTAGTTCAAAAGCTATGAGTGTTTAAAGTTGAGTGATTTACAATGTTTTTGACAGGTAAGAGTGCCGCTAAGCCTACTATTTCCTACAGTGGTAAATGTTGCAATAATCTGCAAACATTTGCCTCATGATTTTCAGCCTAGTCTGAACAGAGTCAGAACGCATGCATACTACTATTCGCACCGGTACCAACCGCTGAAGTATTCTTTGCGAGAATGTTGGATGGTCAGACCGGTGCCGATACGTGTTTGTGCCGTTCCTATACGGATAGTATAACACTTGTACCCAAATGCATTGAAGAATATTTGCCTGATCGGACACGCTCCGTGTCTATGCTGATAGTATAAATCGACCTTAACCGGTAGAAACTGATTTATTTTTTTTAATTGAAACTTCAATCGTACCGTAAATAATAGTGAAATCGCTCACCACTCGCGAATTTCGAGTACAGTTCCGGGAGGCACGGGGAACGTTCCTCAACAGCCGGGGGAACTTCTCTTTGGCCAATTAAACGAGCATTAACTCAGCGGGAACGGAACGAGATCGACGGATCGAACGGGAAAGCCGATAGCGCGGGGTGGTATCATCGACCGCGGAAGGAAAATGTATCGACGGGGATTCCGGGTTAAAGAGGACGCGCGGCGCGGCTGTGCGAAACTTTGCCAAGTCGAAGTCGAGACGCCTTCGCCCCCGTAGTGATTAATTTAGCGGAGAGAGCGGTAAACTGGATATCGTCGATAATGCCCCTCGCGGAGCAAGATCCGAAGCGATAATGACTCAATCACATTAAGACTGTTTGGAACCTATCACTTTCAAACTCCCCTTCGGCTGTTCTCTACGACTCTTACTTGAAAATTGAAAATTCGTGCACGCCAATTCCCCTCCCTCGGCCGTTTCCATCGAATGACCGGTGTGCAGCCGCCAACTTCACACTAGCCCGCGCTAGAACCGCGTATTCCCCTCTCGCACACATTGCACGCGACGCACAGTGCGGCGGACGAATGCCTGAAAGTCTAACATCCACTTGATTCTACGTTGAAACGATGCTTTAACCCTTTGCACTCCTATGTTTACTGTATTTTGTCGTGTTCAAACCAATAGAAAAATAATAAAAATCGTTAAAGATAAGTATCAGTGAAGGAACTGTCCTTTAAAGTAAATTTCAAATAAAAACTGGTGCCCAAACTCAATGCCCAACAGCTGTAGTGGACTAGTTGAGTTCACGCTTCCCAATGAGGGATAAATAACTGACAGTGATATTGGATAAAACACAAAAACTTGTAACTTTAATAACTTTAACAATCAACAACAAGCAAACGAGAAGGAACGGAATCTTAATTTTAACTTAGAATAAACGGAAAAGACAAAACTGTCTCCACGATGTGGTTCTTATAAAATTATTTTTAAAACAGCCGCGATCGCAATGTCCTTAGTCTATTTATAACCGAGGGTCCTTCGTGGGCGTAAACATTATTAACCAATAGAAAATGAGTGGGCGGTTGCTTTCCCAACCAGATACTTCTGGTGGGTTCGGCGGTGACACGAAGAGGTAATATCATAAAAAAATACTGGGCCCAAAGGTCCTCTCGCGTTCGGAATTACCAACAGCTGGTTCGTGCGTGGATGTTTATTACTGTCAATCGCCGTTATGCTAAGACCCAGAAAATCTGCAAAAGCACGTTTTTTACAATCGTCTCCTAATAAAGGCTTGCTGGGCTTGACTCCGAGCCTGATCCGAGGACGGCCAAAGCTACCGCTGGTAAAACCTCCTCAAGATTAGCTGAAGTCGCTCGTGCCATAAAAAGGGCCTTTAATTAGTCAAAAATCTGCCTTCGCGACATAACAAAAACAGTTGGAAGATGCTGGTAGCAAAATTGAGAAATCATTCAGAGTGCAAAGTGTCAACATGTAAATTATCATGCTGATCAATAGAAAATACATTTTTAAAATTATTTTTGTTCCAAATTCCCAGTTGGGAGCTGCTGGTAGCAAGATTGAGAAATCATTCAGAGTGCAAAGGGTCAACATCTAAATTATCATGTTGATCAATAGAAAATACATTTTTTAAATTATTTTTGTTCCAAATTCCCAGTTGGGAGCTGCTGGTAGCAAGATTGAGAAATCATTCAGAGTGCAAAGGGTCAACATCTAAATTATCATGCTCATCAATAGAAAATATATTTTTTAAATTATTTTTGTTCCAAATTCCCAGTTGGGAGCTGCTGGCAGCAAAACTGAAAACTCATTCAGAGTGCAAAGGGTCAACATCTAAATTATCATGCTCATCAATAGAAAATACATTTTTTAAATTATTTTTGTTCCAAACTCCCAGTTGGTAGCTGCTGGTAGCAAAATTGAGAAATCATTCAGAGTGCAAAGGGTCAACATCTAAATTATCATGCTGATCAATAGAAAATACATTTTTTAAATTATTTTTGTTCCAAATTCCCAGTTGGGAGCTGCTGGTAACAAAATTGAGAAACCATTCAGAGTGCAAAGGATCAACATCTAAATTATCATACTGATCAATAGAAAATACATTTTTTAAATTATTTTTGTTCCAAACTCCCAGTTGGGAGCTGCTGGCAGCAAAATTGAGAAATCATTCAGAGTGCAAAGGGTCAAGATCTAAATTATCATACTGATCAATAGAAAATACATTTTTTAAATTATTTTTGTTCCAAATTCCTATCCAAATACCGCACTGTGCCACGTCTTAAAGACGTCTGTTACACGTCCATTTTAAGCATGAAAGTCTCGCGTTCTAAAAAGACGTCGAAGAGACTACTAATGGACGTCTTTAAGACGTCCATTGGAATTCTTTAACCCTCCGTTAAGACGTTTTCTATCAGATAAAAAAGAAATTAGACGTTCAGAAGACGTTCTCACGACGTTCGTGGACGTCTTCAAGTCTCGAACGTCCGACAACAGGCGCCTTTAAAACTTCTCCAGCATCGGCAGCCCGCGAACAATCAGTTCCCCATCATTCTTATCGCAGAGAAGAAATGTCGCGCATCACTTTTCTGCGGAGGTTTAATTCGATTTGAGAAATCGTCGCAAGTTTTCGGAGGCGTTTACAATTTTCGTGGGGCGTTCGAGTAGCTCTCGAACTTGCTTCAGGAACAATTGCGAACACCGCCGTGCGGCGCTTGACGTCCAAATATCCCGGGACTCCGGTTTATGGTTATTTGATAGCATCCGAGGAGCCGAAATGGCCGCACGGCGCGCAGCGAGTCTTCGCTTCTGAACACAACTTCGGGGGCCGTGGTGGGAAGGGCGGTGGAACACGAGGCGCACATTGTCGTTTTATATCGCCAATTCCGCGCGATCATATTGTTAAGAACCCATGCGCAAAATGGGACGCGAATAGGTAAATTGAGTTCCACTTCCGGAACGCGGTTTCCCCGTTTCGTGAATTATGCGAGTCCACTCGGAAAGCAAATTGCTTCGTTCGGAACGTACGATAGGTAACTTTGCTTGAACATTTCGCAACGGTGCGGCGCGACGCAGCGAGCGTGTGCTCCGGCCGGGCCGCTTGCTCGACTATATTCGCCCGGGGATCCAATTACAGAACTAATTATATTTCGGGATCGTAAAAATATCTCCCTATTAGCCGAAACAAAACTGACGTGGAATTACTATTCATACGGATTTAAATGTCGCCTTTGTTCCTTCGGAGCAGGGGAGGTAGGGGGGAAACTCGAAAATTATTTCGGACGTATCGTCGCGGATTAATCTGACAAAATTCTGCGAATCAAAAGCCTCGCGCAAAATCTCATTTACTGTGTCGCTAATAAACTAATCCGATTACGCTTCCGATCCTCCTTTAATATTCTTGTAAATATCGAATCCCCGGGTCTTCGCTTTTCATTAATTTCGACGAGCTTCCCCCGTTCATAAACTAATTTTAATATTCTCTCAGTGTCCGTATTTCCGTTAGACAAGTAAGACTTCGCGCGTAATGCTCGTCTGACCCATTCGCCAAGAAACCATAAACGCTCGGGCAGAGCGAAATATTTTTATTGTTGCGGATATTCGCGAATAACAGAGGTTCGATGGTCTCGGTAATAAATTATTTTGCGTCTGTGCGCGCCGTGCCGCGCCGGTCGCAGCGATGCCGAGGATTTCAATGGCGTGTCCTCGAGATCTCGCGGCGCGAGTAGGCGTATCAATGCCGACACCGAACTGCAACTCCTCCGAGAAGCCCCCGGGGAGATCGATCGGGCTCGATCGTTCGTTGTTCCCGGCTCCGGAGGATTTCATTTCTCATTTTAACGATCGCGCGAGATCCGCGGATCTATGTGCGCGCGTAGAAAACTTTTAGTCACTTTCCGCGAACAATTTTTATTTTCCACAAATCATTCGTTGCAGAATTAATTTAATCGAATTAACTTCGCCTCTAGCAGGATTTCAAGCGCATGAATCCAGATCTCGATTAAATTAATTGATACAATAATTAACAGACTCTAACACTCTATATAATCGTATTGTTTTTCGGTGGGTTTACACACTTTTATTTTTTTCATTGTACGTAAATTAATAATAAAATAATAATAATAATTTCGGCATAAACTTTTGTGCGCAGCGGCACGACGAGCCCCTCCGGAGCGTCCCGGAGGATCGGCACGACCGTGCTCATCTTCACGGCAGGACGAGCCCAATTACAGCGTCAACTCGTTACCAGACATAATGATATTCGGGGGAGGGAGCGATTGCTTTTTCCAATGGACCTTTCGATTGGAAAATCGGCCATAAACTCGGCCCGCAGCGTCAAGGACACGGTGAAGTACCAAGGAATTCCTTTTTTACCGCGATATTACTTCCCAGCGGTCCGATTTAAGAAACAGCGCGGTCCCCAGGGCATTTCTTAGATCGAGGCTTCGCTATGAAACCACGAATGCACCTTCCAATTGTAAAATTGCTCGGCCAGTAGCGTCAAGGAATCGAACTCCTCTTTCACCAAAATATTTTGTTCCAGAGGTAAATCTCGCGATCTAAGAAACAGCGCGGACCGGAGGGCATTTCTTAGATCGAGGCTCGCCCGTGGAACCAAGAGTGGACGTTTCAACTGGAGAATCGCTTGTAGCGTCACGGACAGGCAATGCATAAAGGAATCGAATTCCTCTTTCAGTGTAATTTCTTTCCCAGCGGTCCGATCTAAGAAACAGCGCCGTCCCCAGGGCATTTCTTAGATCGAGGCTTCGCTGTGAAACTACGAATGGACCTTCCAATTGTAAAATTGCTCGGCCAGTAGCGTCAAGGAATCGAACTCCTCTTTCACCAAAATATTTTGTTCCAGAGGTAAATCTCGCGATCTAAGAAACAGCGCGGACCGGAGGGCATTTCTTAGATCGAGGCTCGGCGGTGGAACCAAGAGTGGACGTTTCAACTGGAAAATCGCTTGTAGCGTCACGGACAGGCGATGCACCAAGGAATCGAACTCCTCTTTCACTGAAATTTCTTTCCCAGCGGTCCGATCTAAGAAACAGCCTGGTTCCATGGGCATTTCTTAGATCGAGGCTCGGCCTTGGAACTAAGAGTGGACGTTTCAACTGGAAAATCGCTTATAGCGTCAAGTACGCGGCGATGCACCAAGGAATCGAACTCCTCTTTCACCAAAATATTTTGTTCCAGAGGTGAATCTCACGATCTAAGAAACAGCGCGGACCCGTGGGCATTTCTTAGATCGAGGCTCGGCCGTGGAACCAAGAGTGTACGTTTCAACTGGAAAATCGCTTGTAGCGTCACGGACAGGCGATGCACCAAGGAATCGAACTCCTCTTTCACTGAAATTTCTTTCCCAGCGGTCCGATCTAAGAAACAGCCTGGTCCCGTGGGCATTTCTTAGATCGAGGCTTCGCTGTGAGAGAAAAAGAATCCGACCGAGTCGTTTTCGTCGGGGAACACCCGGTACACACGGAACCGAAGGAAAGCATGAGGGTGGGGGGAGGGGGAGGTGACCCTATTGAGAGCAGCTTTCATTCACAGATCAGAGAATAAGATTCGCGCCGGAGGGTGTCGGTTTTCCGGCAAAGAATAATTCACAGCTATTAGTCCGCGAGCGCGGTACAATGCAACCCGGCCCACTACAATAAACAAAGACATAATTATCGTGAACCTCTCCTGAGCGGCTCGTCGTCGGCCGGAGAATTCCGGTCGTCTCTTCTCTTTTATATCGTCTCGCCCACCCCCTCCCCTACCCTCGTGCCAGCAAACTCTCCGCTCTTCCGTCGGTCGCAGTCAATCCCTGCAAGACCTTGTTGTATACATCGAGACGTTGCTCGCGCGCGTAAACCTGTGTGCGGCGTTGTCAGGCGTCTAAGACCGGGGGAATTCCGTGTCTCGCGGCCTTATGCCGCGTTCCCATGGTGTTCCCATGGTGTTGCCGCTCTCACGTCCCGCGTGACCAGCCTGAATAGCGTGCTCTCGCTATACCCCGACGCTGAACGATAGTCCTCTCTGCATCTGGAGAACCACTCGGGGTTTCAGAGGATTCCCCGACTCGTCCGTGCAAAATCGCCGCTTCAACCGGAGGCCGTCCATCGGTCCGTCCCAGATTTTTTATGGAAAATTCGAGAAGCAGATGTTCGTTTCCTCTTTTAAGGCGCTGGAACGGTAGCATGGTGTGCACACACACCACTAGGTCAACCGTATGCGTACTATCCATCCGCCGAGAGTTGGCACGATTTTCTGTAGTGGGGTGCAGGGGGTCTGCGAGTCCCCACTCTTGCCGCCAAGCGGCGGACCCCACTCTCGCACTTAGGTTCTGGCGCGAACGGCCGGCATAGGTGCTCAGCGTCGCCACATCCCTCTGTTGCAGTTACACTCACGCGCTCGTTTGCTGTCTTCGTCGAGCGATTCGGCCAATCGCGGAAGACGTGGAGCGCGTAGTAGGAATATCACGTGGTACCTACGAGTTTCTCCGTGCCAACTCTCGGCGGACGCATAGTACATGGGGATTGCAAGGATCCGGGAGGCCGCAAATCATGTCTCACTAATGCAAAGTCAAGACTTCTTAGTAGTCACAATCGCTAGATAAAAGATAAATCTAGGGCGCGATCTTCGCCAAATGGCCCAATTTTTACGTTTTCGGGGCGTAAATTGCATTATTCGGCAGAATGTAGCCCTCGTAGCTCTATGAAACGTATTACTCGACAGCTCCGACAGCGGCAGCACTGTAGCGCCGCCACATTGCTTCTCGCGGTTCCGCCACATGCTGTCGAATAATGCAATTTATGCCCTGAAAACATAAAAATTGGGCCATTTCGTGAAGATCGCGCCCTAGATTTATCTTTTATCTAGCGATTGTGACTACTAAGAAGATTTTGCATTAGTGAGGCATGATTTGCGGCCTCCCGGATCCTTGCAATCCCCATGTACTATGCGTCCGCCGAGAGTTGGCACGGAGAAACTCGTAGGTACCACGTGATATTCCTACTACGCGCTCCACGTCTTCCGCGATTGGCCGAATCGCTCGACGAAGACAGCAAACGAGCGCGTGAGTGTAACTGCAACAGAGGGATGTGGCGACGCTGAGCACCTATGCCGGCCGTTCGCGCCAGAACCTAAGTGCGAGAGTGGGGTCCGCCGCTTGGCGGCAAGAGTGGGGACTCGCAGACCCCCTGCACCCCACTACAGAAAATCGTGCCAACTCTCGGCGGATGGATAGTACGCATACGGTTGACCTAGTGGTGTGTGTGCACACCATGCTACCGTTCCAGCGCCTTAATAATTTTGGCGAGTTGAACAGCGCCACTACCCAGATAGCATCCCTATGGACGTCCTACGTCCCGGATACGTCCCTGATACGTCCTGTAAAGGGCCCAGGGACGTATTCAGGACGTTAATGGAACATTTTTAGAGTCCTTGTAGAATTTCATAGAATGTTTGTCCATAGAACACAAATCTGTGTACGAACTGTTTTGACCGCTACTGAACTCCTCGTTGCGATATTGAACCGAGTCAGTTTCTCTGGATTCTGAGTTTTTTTTTAAGAATTGTTTAAGGTTAATTTGTACAGTGTGCGTTAGTGATTGGAGGCAACGTTAAAGGGCAATCCCCAATATCGGAAGATTGGTAGCCGTTCGAGCAACGTGATCAGATCGACATTATTCTAGATCGATTGCCACGCAATTCGAGGCGCACCCGATTTTCGAATATGTGAGGGATACTGGATTGGAAATCTAGATTATGGTAAGCTTCTGAAATAACATCGTGCATTTGAAATATCATCTCTGGGACAAATACATGTACAGGTCGCGTTTAATTAAATCTAAAATGAGTTTGCTACGAGAAATTTGTTGCAGAAAACTCTCGAGCAATTTCGCGTCGAAGATAACGTAGCTTATCAAGCACCAGCTGTCAGATTTTTCATTTAAAATCGTTCCGCGTGGATTTTATTTTCCTTTTTTTTTTTAAATGTTTTCACCAGCCCGCAGGGTGTATTATGAATTTTTTACCGTAGCATCCTCTCCATGCAACAACGCCGAAGAACTGTCGGAACTTCGATTTTTGCTAACTAAGCGACTCGTAAAGCTGATCAAAGTTCGTAATAGCGTAACGTAGCCTCGAGCCGCTACTGAAGATTTTTAAAAAGTGCAAGCAAGCATTTTGTAAGTTTAAAACGCTCGTGTATATATATATAGTCCGCGCTTGAAAAACAACAACCTGCAAACAATCGATGCGCTACAAATTTTTAATTCTTCAACTTCGCGAGCAGAATCAAACAGTTAAAGGAGCTGTTGCGAGATCGTTAATTACGGTATCGACGATGGCATTAATTTCAGAAAAATAAATTTCAGCACGAAGCACCGGCATTAATGAGGGATCAATTCCACAAACGAAATCGAGGAAGGCGTGCTACAGGCCTGGACAACTTGCGGCTCGCGACTGCTCCCCCCACTACTGGCTCCTCCCCACCAATGTGAAATAGTTGGTAGGGGGGGAACCTGTACTGGTGGTGCGGGAACGGTAAATTAATAGTGGGGGAACCGGTACTGGTAGTGGGGGGGGGGGCCGATACTGGTAGTGGGGAAACTGGTAAATTAATATTGGGGGAACCAATGCATCAATAGTGGGGGAACCGGTACTTGTAGTTGGAAGAACTGGTACTGGTAGTGGGGGTACCGGTACATTAATAGTGGGGGAACCAGTACATCAATAGTGGGGGAACCAGTACATTAATAGCCGGGGAACCGATACATTATTAATGGAGGAACAAGTATATTAATAGTGGGGGAACCAGTATATTAATAGTGGGGGGACCGGTACTGGTAGTGGGGGAACCAGTA
This sequence comes from Lasioglossum leucozonium, assembly GCA_028454225.1. Taxonomy (NCBI): domain Eukaryota; kingdom Metazoa; phylum Arthropoda; class Insecta; order Hymenoptera; family Halictidae; genus Lasioglossum; species Lasioglossum leucozonium. The sequence continues at coordinate 5,401,941 of CM052213.1, forward strand.
AATTAATAGTGGGGGAATCGGTACTGGTAGTGGGGGAACCAGTAAATTAATAGTGGGGGAATCGATACATTACTAGTGGAAGAACTGGTACATTATTAATAGTGGGGGAACCAGTACATTAATTGTTGGGGAACCAGTACATTAATAGCCGGGGAACCGATACATTATTAATGGAGGAACTGGTACATTATTAATAGTGGGGAACCAGTATATTAATAGCCGGGGAATCGATACATTATTAATGGAGGAACTGGTACATTATTAATAGTGGAGGAACCGATACATCAATATAGGGGGAACCAGTAAATTCGTACTGGGGAACCGGTACATTAATAGTGGGGGAACCAGTACATTAATAGTGGGGGAACCGGTACTGGTAGTGGGGGAACCAGCATATTAATAGTGGGGGAACCAGTATATTAATAGCGGAGGAATCGATTCATTACTAGTGGAGGAACTGGTACATTATTAATAATGAGGGAACCAGTACATTAATTGTTGGGGAACCAGTACACCAATACAGGGGGAACCAGTACATTCCTACTGGTGGAACCGGTACATTAATAGTGGGGGAACCGCTACTGGTAGTGGGGGAACCAGTAGTGGGGAAACCGATAGTGGGGGAATCGGTTTTGGGGGAACCGGTAGCGGTGGAATCAGTGGAGAATCAACAGCGAGGAAGGGGTTGCCGGGCGCGCTATCATCGCTGGCGAAAATTAATGTAATTGCGGAATTTCCATGCGGAGACGTGGAAGTTCGCCGAATTTAAAACGCGTTCGTCGTTCTCGCGTAATTAATTTAGCATGGAACGGTAAACTGGGTATTGACGATAATGCCGTTTGACGAGGAAGATCCGAAGCGATAATGAGTCAATCACATTAAGTCTGCTCGAAACTCTGTCGGTACGATTATCTCTTTGTAAGGTGGCTCTCGTCCTTTATCCGTATTTCATTCCGCGAATCTACTTCGTCCGATCGATTATAGTTTCCCCGCATCGAGCACACGACGTGTCGTCGAGCCGAATCCGCAGGCTCGAAAATTAGAGCGAACCCGATGCATGAAAATGGTTCGAAAAATCTTTTATGCATTAAAATGGTAAAAAAAGGCAAAAAGAAAAAAAATAGAAAAAATTGCGGATTACCCTTTGCGGTTTTGCATCGATGCCGACCGTTAATTCGTCGGCAGCTTCTGGAAAAATGACAACAGATGGCAGGATATTGATCGTTTCGGTGCGCCCCGTTGAAAACGGGCTACGGCACTCCGTGGGAACACGATCGAACGTTATTTTATATTCTGCCCGGGCTTAATTGAACCGTATACAATTGTCAAAATTATCGGCAGGTTCCCGCTGAATACGCAATTTGTTTATAAACGGTACTGTTCCCCGGGTACGTTTTTTTTTTATTGAATCGATAAAATTGTAAATGTAATATTCACACGTAACTTTGCAATTGTGAAATCAATTATTTCCACGCACCGCGAAATCCAGTCGGGAAAGTCGTAGAACGGTGTTCGTCGATAATTCCGTGGGAAGCGGGCGACAATTAAAAATTTCCCATCGCGTCCGTTGTTCCGCCGTCTCGGTAACAGAATCGACCGTAAACTCCGTATAAACAGCGGTTCCGCACCGTTCCCGTTTCTATTTTTACGATCGCGAAATATAATTAGTTCTGTAATTGGATCCCCGATGCGAATACACTCTGCCACGACCATACTCTCGCGAACGGCGAAATGTTCGAGCAGAGTTAGGCGCGCGTATCGTTCATTCGGAACGCAGCAATTTGCTCGGCGAGTGGACTCGCATAATTCACCAAAAACGGACGAACCGCGGTGGCCGTTGTTCGCTCGTTCTTGACTATAATTGAAATTACAACCGTCGTGGCAGCTCGAAAAACTCTGCCTAGAAATTCCCTAGGAACGTTCCAGGTAGCACGCGACGTTTCAGACACGTCCATTTTAGGTCTGAAAGTCTCGCGTCCTAAAAAGGCGTCTGACGGTCGTCTTTAAGACGCGCAGTTTTGTAAGATAAGCCGTTCGGAGGACGTTCGCCGGACATTGAAACCGTCTTTCCAGACGCAAAGAGCGTCGGTTGATCAGAGCGGAACGAACCGTGACAGGCCGCGTGTAATAATCAGGTGTCGGAACGCGGAAGTCCGGCAACGTAGAAACGGAATGGCCGCTTACCTCTTTGATCTTCTCGCGGCGCTGATTAGTGACGTCGTCCAACGGCGGATTAGGCGGTTTAATGACATAGGGTCCGGGCACCGGGATGGGCGGGGGACCGACAGCCGACGGTTCCGACTGTCTATTCGCGAGGTCCGCCCTGGGCCGATCCCTGTCCTCGGTCTTCGGCTCGTCCTGGCCCGGTATCGCGTTGTTCTGCATCACCCAGGCCGGGTTCAACGGCTCGCTGCGTTCTTCGGGGGCGACGCCGCGATCCACCACGTTCGCCAGGCTACGGCGTGTCACGAACGTGCCCGTCAGGAGGACGATCAGTATCACGGACAACAGCCCGCTAACTGCCAGCCTCTGCATCAGCCTCATGTCGTCCAGGCACTTGCTGCACTTCGACAAGCAGCCCGGAGTTTCGGTGGTTGCGCTCGTATTGACGGAGCTGCGCTCACACGCCGGCGAAATCCCCTTTGCTACCCGACGAGCGTTCTCTTGCTTCTTCTAATGTGTTTCTGGTGTTTTTTTCTTTTTCTTTTGGCTATTTTTTTTTTTCGTTCTGGCTTCGCTCGTCGACCGGGGCGTGTCTGTTGGCGGAACGTTCAGTGGGCTACAGTTCTGGTCTGCGCGTAGCGCGACGATGTGTCTGATAGAAGGTGCTCTAACTTGTTGGTACGTTATTTTTAAATGCTACCTTCTACTAGACACTCGCTCAGGGATTCAGGTCTCACACTGGGACTACCGAGCACTGGGCTATCCAGATAGCACGCGACGTCTTGGAGACGTACATTTCGGGTCTGGAAATCTTACGTCTTAAAAAGACAGCTTCAACACGTTTTAAAGATGTCTTTTTCGGCACGTTTTCCTAGAGACCCCGTTTGAACATCTAAAATAAGACTCAAAGAGGTCTCGAGTATCCTACGAACGTCTTTCGAACGGATTATTTTTGTGCTATCTGTGTAGTTACTATCCAGCATTCACTCGGTAGTCGCAGTGCCGAAACCATTCCTGGGTTCTGAGAGGACGTTTGGGAAAATGGACCGAAGGATAGAAAGCTCTGACGTTACGTGTCTCAAGAAGAAGAACGGTATAAAAAGATCTGATTCGCGCAAATTCCGAGTTTATCTTGGAGCAGAAGTAGCAAATTTAATACGATTTCCACGAATTCCGATCGAAAAGAAAAATTTTTCCAAAATTGACACGTAAGATCTCGATCGGATCCAAGGGGGAGGGCTATCAAAGTCACTTACTTGCGAGCCACCTGTTGTCGATAACTCGAGCACCGTGACGACGAGTGCTCGATGATCGTTTTGAGTATCCTCGAACGATGACGGGCTGCTTGTCGCTGGCTAAGCCTCGAAATTACTGGCAGCTGCGGATAGAAATCATTGATTGCGTTCAGCTGGGAACGTCGATCGCAGTGGGTACAACACGCCAAGTAGTAAAATCATTTCTGGGGATTTTGCTCGTTCCTTGAGTTCGACTCGGTCTTGTTTCCTTTTTCGTTTCTCTTCGGGGATTCCTTCGAAGAATTTCATTCGGATCGTGATCCCTCGGTCGCTCGATTAATTCGAAAGAGCACTCGAGTAACATGTCGATTTGAACAATCGGTTATTCTTTAAAAACACTAGCAATTGGCGAGAGGCCATCGATAAAACGAACTCCCGGACGAGTTGGAGCACGCATCGAGCGCAGCTCGCGATACAAACCTGATTCGCGGACGGGGGGATGGCGGGGAGGGATACCGATTACCGGGACCGGGGTAATCGGATTTTCAAATTAACAAATCAGGGCCGGTTATCAACTTAACTTTTAATTGAGAACAATAGCACCTGCGTACTCGGCCCCCCCGGAGCAGTTCCCGGGTCCGCGGCCGTAACTCTCTCCGCTGTATTACCGGAACGGTTGTTTTGCCATTACACGCGGGGAAATTCAATTCAGAAGGGAACGAACGGGCTCGGCTAATTGGAAATGTTTGAATTCGCGGCGAATATTAAATCGCCGCCGTGAAATTATTCCTCTCGCGAAAAGAGAAGAAAAAACAAGGGTTCCATTAAACCGCGGCTACAGTAACCGCTTCGAATAAATTATCACGTTAATTCCCTATTTTTTCCCCCCCGAAAATCGGCGAATCGTAAGCGTAACTGTCGCAGAGGCGTGTTCCGTAACTGTTTAAAAAGTGATTTTCGACTGACGTTAATCACGTTAATTGCGATTTTATCGAAAATCGAGTTCTTCTGAAAGTTCCTTCCAAGCGTGGTCGAACGCGCGACACAAGCGTCCTCTGATGAAACGCACGAAAATCCGGCAATCGTGGACAAACCGACGCCGCTCGAGCGCAACGGCGTTCGCGAAGCGGGAATCAGAAGAGGCGCGGAGGCAGATCAGGAGATTCCGAAGTCTCTGTCGAAACGTGATCGCTGCATTTTTTATCGAGCCCCGGGCATCGCGAAAGGTTTCTTCCTCCTCTACCTTCTCGCTCTCCCTCCCTCCCCATCCGAGCCTCGTTCCATCGAAAGTCCGCGCGCATTTTATCACCCGGTCGCTGCGGGCGTTACACCTGCAGAGTTCCGATTTTCTTTCCTTTTTGCGGGCCGGCGCGGCGCGGCGATGCACCACCACCGCCAGCAGCAGCATCGTCGTGCCCGCTATTTCGAAACCTCCGACGGCTGCCGCGATTCTCTCGCCCGCCTGTATGGTTCTCCACGCTTCGGAGGATTTTCTGCATTCGCGCGACGAAATCGACGCGGCGAGACCGTGTCGCCCCTCGCCTAACGCCGTCGTTTTCGCTCGCTTTGCCCCGCGCGATCCTCCAACGTGCTCGATTCCGAGTCGCCGATCTCTCTCGCCCCGGAGAATTTTCGTTTCCGCGCTAAATAAAGAAGCTCCTCACCTTTTGACCTTGGAACTGATTTTCTTAGATCGCGTAGACGCACGAAGCAATTTTCGTTTGTCTGTCGGAATTGATTTGGAAAGTCTAGACCTTTTGACACGTGGAATTGATTTTCTTGGATCGTGTGCATGTGACGCGCGAAGAAATGCATTTTCGACTGTTCCTCGGAATTGATTTGGAGGTTCTTCGATGTTGGGATTAATCTTGCATCGTTTCTTAGATCGCGTAGACGCAATGCGCGAAGATTTTCTTAGCTCGTGTAGCTGTCACGCGCGAGAAATACATTTTCATTTGTATCGCGGAATTGATTTAGTATTTCTCGAGACCTATTCACCTGGAAATTAATTTTATACCGTTTCTTAGATCGCGTAGATGCAACGCACGAAGAAATTTTCGACTGTTGTTCGGAATTGATTTGGAAATTCTTCGACCTTGGGATTAATCTTGCATCGTTTCTTAGATCGCGTAGACCCAACTCGCGGAGATTTTCTTAGATCGTGTAGCTGTCACGCGCGAAGAATACATTTTCATTAGTATCGCGGAATTGATTTAGTATTTCTCAACACCCACTCACTTCGAAATTAATTTTACAACGTTCCTTAGATCGCGTAGATGCAACGCACGAAGAAATTTTGGACTGTTGCTCGGAATTGATTTGGAAGTTCTTCGACCTTGGTATTAATCTTGCATCGTTTCTTAGATCGCGTAGATGCAATGCGCGAAGATTTTCTTAGATCGTGTAGCTGTCACGCGCGAAGAATACATTTTCATTAGTATCGCGGAATTGATTTAGTATTTCTCAACACCCACTCACTTCGAAATTAATTTTACAACGTTCCTTAGATCGCGTAGATGCAACGCACGAAGAAATTTTGGACTGTTGCTCGGAATTGATTTGGAAGTTCTTCGACCTTGGTATTAATCTTGCATCGTTTCTTAGATCGCGTAGATGCAATGCGCGAAGATTTTCTTAGATCGTGTAGCTGTCACGCGCGTAGAATACATTTTCATTTGTATCGCGGAATTGATTTAGTATTTCTCAACACCCATTCACTTCGAAATTAATTTTACAACGTTTCTTAGATCGCGTAGATGCAACGCACGAAGAAATTTTCGACTGTTCCCCGGAATTGATTTGGAGGTTCTTCGATCTTGGGATTAATCTTGCATCGTTTCTTAGATCGCGTAGACGCAACGCGCGAAGATTTTCTTAGATCGTGTAGCTGTCACGCGCGAAGAATACATTTTCATTTGTATCGCGGAATTGATTTAGTATTTCTCGACACCCATCCACTTCGAAATTAATTTTACAACGTTTCTTAGATCGCGTAGATGCAACGCACGAAGAAATTTTCGACTGTTCCCCGGAATTGATTTGGAGGTTCTTCGATCTTGGTATTAATCTTGCATCGTTTCTTAGATCACGTAGAAGCAATGCGCGAAGATTTTCTTAGATCGTGTAGCTGTCACGCGCGAAGAATACATTTTCATTTGTATCGCGGAATTGATTTAGTATTTCTCAACACCCATTCACTTCGAAATTAATTTTACAACGTTTCTTAGATCGTGTAGATGCAACGCACGAAGCAATTTTCGACTGTTGCTCAGAATTGATTTGGAAGTTCTTCGACCTTGGGATAAATCTTGCATCGTTTCTTAGATCGCGTAGACGCAATGCGCGAAGATTTTCTTAGATCGTGTAGCTGTCACGCGCGAAGAATACATTTTCGTTTGCCCCTCGGAATTGATTTGGAAGTTCTTCGACCTTGGGATTAATCTTGCATCGTTTCTTAGATAGCGTAGACGCAACGCGCGAAGATTTTCTTAGATCGCGTAGATGCAACGCACGAAGAAATTTTCGACTGTTGCTGGGAATTGATTTGGAAGTTCTTCGTTTTTGGGATTAATCTTGCATCGTTTCTTAGATCGCGTAGACGCAACGCGCGAAGATTTTCTTAGATCGTCTAGCTGTCACGCGCGAAGAAATACATTTTCATTTGTATCGCGGAATTGATTTAGTATTTCTCGAGACCTATTCACCTGGAAATTAATTTTACACCGTTTCTTAGATCGCGTAGAAATGCATTTTCGTTTGCTCCTCCCAATTGATGTTTCTCGCAATTACCCGGTGATCAAGAGCCGTAAACGGTGATCAGAGTGACAGAGGCGGACGAGCGAATCGGCTGCGTTCGTCGTTCCTGGTACGGTCGGTACTTTTCCGGTGCGGGTGAGGGAGGGGGAGGTGGAAGCAACGAGTCAGGCTTCAACGTCAACGAACAAAGCACTAATTACTCGTGAGTTACGTTTCACCGGGGTTGGTCGGCCCGTCGTAAACGCGCGCGAGGATAAGATATCAAATACCAGATGCAATTTGTGTTTCCTGCGATTCCGGTTTCTGTTTTCATCCTACGCCCACGGTGTTATCCCCACCCCTCATTCGTTTTCGCGCGCTCAGCCCTGCCGCCGCCGCCCCCCTCTCGCTGGGTGGACGAAGGAAACTCGGATTCCGGCAGCCCTGTCTGCTACTTTAATTAAGGTATCGCCGCGATTAAGCGGTCGTAATTGTAGATCTCGCTAAGGTTACCGGGGTGACGAGTGACTCGAACGAGATTGAAGGGATTAGGGCTGGGAGGGGCGGAGGCAGGGGGTTTGGGGAACGGGCGGAAGGGCCGTCCGTGATTCGTTTGTTACGCGAGCCACCGCCGTTCCGAGATACTTCCGGCGCCGATGTTTTTAATTAGTTCGGGCACCGAGGGATGTCGGTGGCGCGCGCGCGGTTTAGGGTGACACGTAATTGGAAGGGTTGCCCGGGTAGTTTTCTTTGCTGTTTGTTGATTAGTTCGGCTCTCCGGTTCTGCCGGAATGCTCGGCAATTCCGTCGGACTGAGCTGTTGCGGACGTGTGATTTATTATTCATTGTCTTGCCGATCGGGCGGACCCTTCTTAACACTTGGAAATCTAAGACGGTTTTTCGTTTGTTCATTTATCAGGCGCATTGGGTTTGTCGTGCCTTTTTTGTTTTCTCTCCTGAATCTTCTAACTAGACCTCATCGACACAATTTTTACGGCGACACCCGGTAGATCCTCCTCGATATTCTTGCGGAGCGCGACAAGACGAGTCCAACGAGTACAATCACCGTATACTTTCGATCGGTCAGTCCGGAGATATACCTCCCTGAAGACTATAGTTTTCGGTTAGGTTCGTTTTCTTCGGACCCGAATATCTCCGGACTAAATGGTCGAAAGTATACAGTCATTGTACTCGTTTGATTCGTCTTTCCGCGCTCTACGGCTATATCAACTGACCCGTGGGTGAATCAGAGTTGGGCGAAGCAGCGAACCAAGAAATACGCGTAAACAGGGTGCAACATAGAGGAGGGAGAACGACAAGACGAAGGCAACGTGGAAACTGTCCGGACCGGTGGAGAGGGGAAGGTGTCGGGGATGGGGATCAAGAAAAAGACAATGGAAAGAGAAAAACCGAGTGCGAAGAAACCGGGTGTGAAAAAAGTATCGGTGGTTCACCGCGAGAGAAGATGAAGAGGAGAGCACGGTGAAAGAGGACGGCGCGCGAAGGAAATAAGGGCGGCAGGGCGAGGGGGGAGGAGGAGGTAGAGAAGATAAATCGTCGCGGGTACACTCGGTAGCCAATAAATCGTGCACCGGGGGCCCCCGAGGTTACCAAGATTGCTACGTGTCACATTCTTGCGGAAAATTGGACCGGTGGAAGTGCTTTAAAGCCAGGCAAATTCGTGTCGCGGACGGACACATACGCGGAACGTGCGCCGCGACCACCCAGCGGACGATTCGAAGGTGAGCCCCGCGCGGACGGTAAAGCGGAATTTTTGTCGGTTCGACGCCGACAAAAATTGCGCGAAATCGAATTCAAGATGGCCGCGGGAGGCTTATCAAGCTTTTATTTCCACGGCACATCGATCTGAACGACGCGACGACGGCTCCACGCGGGCCGATAACGTGACGCGCCTCGTCGACGTGTCCTCTGGCGGGCCTGGGACGAACCCGCTGCTCTCCTTCCACCTCGCCGCATCGGCCGCCGTCAAACGCACTCCCTACGATAACGAACCGAGAGCCGCGCCGCGCTCACGGAGACACGCGCATATCCGGAGATCGCGGACGGAAAACTTGGCCCGCGGCGCGGATAATGGCTGGCGGTTGGAGCGGGAACCGCGCGCCGATTACGCGTGTCTTAGCGTTTATCAGCGAAACGGCGGAATAACGACCCCGAGGGCCCAGAAACCCGGCGCGCCGGATTGGCAAGCTGTTCACGATTTCGCGACCGAAACAACCGTGCGATAATTTGTTTCGCGGATCGTCGTCGTCGGACGCGCAACGAAAGAAAGAGAGAGACATGCTTAATTAGATTCGCCCGGGACGTCGGATAAGATCTCATTAAAATTCCATCGCGGCATCTGTGGCCCATTCGAAACTGCCTGCCTGTGTGCGCTCGCTCGTTCGCCGATGCATGATAATACGGGTTTTCTCCTAAGGGCAGGGGAACACGCACACGCGAACGCGCTCGACCGACAAGGACAGTTCCTTTCCTCTTCCTCGACGGAACCGCGATTATTTCTCGCTCGCTTTTCTTTCTTTTTTCTCGTGTTCCGAAAGGTGCTGCTGGCGCAACCACCGGATGCACCACGCGCTCCCGCCTCATATCCGTAATGAAACTGTTGCTCCTCGTGGCAGGTAATTACCGTAATCTCGTTGCAAGGGCAATCGTAGCTGCGCTTTCGCCCCGATCCGCGAACTTATTACGACCGCGGACGTAAGACGTTGCATGCTAGCCTCTGCCTGAAACCCCGTGGCACACGGTCCTTCATTGATACCGCCAGCCAATTCGGTCACGTGACCGCGAACCAATTTAATCAGTGACCGCGACCCCATCCAATCGCGTAACCGTGGTCCTATTTGGTCCAGTGACCGAGATCCAATTTGGTCAGTGGCAGAGATCCAATTTGATCAGTGACCGCGATTCAATTTCGTCAGTGGCAGAGATTCAATTTGGTCAGTGGCCGTGATTCAATTTGGTCAGCGACCGTGATTCAATTTGGTCGGTGACCGCGATTCAATTTGGTCAGTGGCAGAGATTCAATTTGGTCAGTGACCGCGATTCAATTTGGTCAGTGACCGCGATTCAATTTGGTCAGTGGCAGAGATTCAATTTGGTCAGTGACCGCGATTCAATTTGGTCAGTGGCAGAGATTCAATTCGGTCAGTGGCAGAGATTCAATTCGGTCAGCGACCGCGATTCAATTCGGTCAGTGGCAGAGATTCAATTCGGTCAGTGGCAGAGATTCAATTTGGTCAGTTGCAGAGATTCAATTTGGTCAGTGATCGCGACCCCATTCAATCACGTAGCCGTGGCCCTATTTGGTTAGCGGCAGAGATCCAATTTGGTCAGTGACCGCGATTCAATTTGGTCAGTGGCAGAGATTCAATTTGGTCAGTGGCAGAGATTCAATTTGGTCAGTGACCGCGATCAGCTTTGGCCACACAATCGCGATTTAATTTGGTCAGTAACCGCGATCAGATATGGTCAGTGATCGCGATCCAATTAGATCAGTGACCGTGGGTCAGTCTGGTCACGTGACCACGTTTAGAGCGCCGAGGCAGCTGCACGGTGACTCGCGACGGCCGATTGTTTCCATTCTATACGATATGACATGATGAAAAATCGAGAAAATTTTTTTTATTTACCGACTTTCAATTATCAGAAAGTCTTTCGAAGGTAGATTTTCTTTCATCGTGGAACGACCTCGGTCATGCGTCGCGGAGACGGGAGTCGTAGCTCGTCGTTTTCGTCTTATTCTTCCCGAAGAAGGAACGGACCGGGTCGGGTCTGGCCGGGCCGATCTCACAAAAGGTCGTATCTGCCGGCGCATCGAGTTCGACGCGCAGCGGCGCGGCGTTTGCAACCCTGCCATGGCGAATTACGAGACGAGGAAAAAGAATAGGAGATGGGAGTGGGGAGGGTGGTCGAGCGGATTAAGGATCGACGGGGAAATAACAAAGAGTTAAAGAGTCAGCCGGAGAGCGAGACGGTAGGGGAGAGGAGAGCGGAACAACGGGGGACAACGAACGAAAACGAAAGGGGCCACTAATAAAATGGAACATTGTGAACGCGCGCACGGCAATATGCAAATGCGGCATGCGAAAGATATGCGTGTCAAAACCGGGGACAGAATGAAATCGGATAAAATATTCCGCTCCGTGCAGTCCGACCGGTGAATAACTTGCGTCGTTCACTATTTTTTTTTATGAAACACGCTTGCTAGAAAAATATGTTCATTTTCTCAATAATTTTTTGGAACGTCACCCTACGGGGCCGCGAGCGTTATAATTAGTCAATTAGCCCCGGTGTCCGTGAAAGAACGGACGGAGCGGTGTGCGGACGACGTTACAATTCGAGACGAAGCGGAATCACGTTCTCCCCCCGCGCGGAGAATTCGAAAATCTCATTCCGCGGGACACGAGAGAAGCTTCCCTCGGCGAATTGTGTAATGACTTGTTAAACCAGTTGGACGTGGCTCTCGCATGCCTCGCCCGCCAACGACGACTGTACACCGGGAAACCGTGAAGTTTGGCTACAACTTGGTGGATCTTCGCCACCGACACGCCGGCCCACAATACACCTCGGCGACCAAACTACCCGCTTGTTTCCGTTTCCACGGTCCAACAGACGGGATTCTCGTCTACGAGCCGCGTAAACTCCTTCAATGAACCCTCCATGGCAGCCCTCTATCCGAGAATCGATTCCGAATATATCGGATTCGCTCGCCGAGCAGCTCCGGATACGTGTGAAACCGAATCTTACGTTTCTCGATAGAAGGACCCCGCGAAATTGCGCCCCGAATACTCCTCTCAAAGCGTAAGTATTCGCCACCTAACCGTCGCAACGGTGTCTTCCGCAAATGTCGGTAAGGTGATTTCCGTTACTGTTGCAAAGATAGCATTTCCGTAACTGTTAAAGAGGTGATATTTCCGTAACTGTTGCAAAGGTGGTATTTCCGCAACTGTGAAATGGGTGATATTTTCGTAACTGTTACAAAAGTGATTACCGTAACTGTCGCAAAGGTGTCTTCCGTAACTGTCGAAAAGGTAATCTCCCTAACTGTTGCAAAGGTGATATTTCCGTAACTGTTGCGAAGGTGGTATTTCCGTAACTGTTAAAGAGGTGATATTTCCGTAACTGTTAAAGAGGTCATATTTCCGTAACTGTTAAAGAGGTGATATTTCCGTAACTGTTGTAAACGAGGTATTTCCGTAACTGTTGCAAAGGTGGTATCTCCATAACTGTTAAATGGGTGATATTTTCGTAACTGTTACAAAAGTGATTTTCATAATTGTCGCAAAAATGTCTTCCGTAACTGTCGAAAAGGTGATCTCTCTAACTGTTGCAAAGCTGATATTTCTGTAACTGTTACAAAAGGTGATAGTTCCGTAACTGTTGCAAAGGTGGTATTTCCGTAACTGTTGAAGAGGTGATATTTCCGTAACTGTTGCAAAGGTGATCTCCCTAACTGTTGCAAAGGTGATATTTCTGTAACTGTTACAAAAAAGTGGTATTTCCGTAACTGTCACAAAGGTGATTTCCATGACTATCTTAAAGTCTTCCGTAACTGTCATAAAAGTAATTTCCGTAACAGTCTTAAAGGTGTGTTCCGTAGCTGTCGCGTGGTCGGGGTCTGCCGTGCGACAGTAGCGGAGAACAATATACATAATCGCACGTATTTCCCGTGGCAGTGAACGCGCAGTAACGGTGAAATAAACTTATTCTAAACTCGAGGTGAGTCGTGGGAGCGTTTGTTCCGAGGCTAAACGGTCTGACCAAGTGCCATCCCATTCTACTGGCCGGCAGGGACGACCGCATATCGATCAATTTTCCTTGAACTAGGGTCTGACATCGCGCCGGTGTTCACCACTGGTGCTGGGTACGTCGGGGAGGAGGAGAAGGAGGGTTGGGGCGGCCACCGCCGCCGCCGTCGTCTTAGGTAGAAGTGGTTGACTTAATCGTGGGACGTAAGTTAGTGGTCCCGAGTGTCGGTGACGTCAGTCGCGACGGCGGCGTCGGAGGTTTGCGGTGTCTGGGGATGCGGGAGCTGCCTCGAAAGACCCACCCACGACCCGGAGATAGTTGGACCAACCATGATAAACACGCGGTATCCTGGGATTAACACGTTGCCCGCATTGTCTTCGGGGCAGCTCCTTCATTCTGCCGCTGCTGCGCGCTCTGCTTCTATGCAAGCTTCACGAGACCCGAACCGTCGCTTCGGACCCGTACGCCGAACGATCTCCGACGACTTTGGCGGGAAACCACCGCTCCCAACCATCCCACCCCGCCGCCCTAATGGAAATTGGTTGCGCGTCCACGACGCGACTGAATATAGCGGAATTGTCATTGCAACAGATAGGCTTTCTCTACGCGACACGAACATTTTCCACGTGACAATTGCTACCCGGATAGCACGGAGACGTCTCGAAGACGTCCCCTGAACGTCTAGAAGATGCCTTTAAAACTTCTTCGAAAAGTAGGTAGCCTAAAGTCGATTCGAAGATGTTTAGACCTAAAATGGACATGAAAGTGACATCTTCAGGACGTCGCCTCCAGGAAAAATGTCGCTCTTACCCCGGATCGTTCGAGCAGACTGAAATTGACTGTTTGATTAATAATTAACAAGTTGTCAGTCACTCGGAATATGCATTCTCGCCGACACCGTTCGAGATCTCCCGCCCGGGCTCTCCGACGTGCATAACCAGCTCAGCAGGTGCATAATCATCCCTTAGAATTTCACCCTCGAACGCATGAATAACATCAAGCGACGCGAGAACCGGGAACGAGCTGTGCTGTCTGCCGATATGGAGAAGCAATCGACAGGACAAGCCTTGCGATCAACTAATACGTACACCGTGAATTGAAGCTCGGATCGGAATTAAAGACGCCGAACAACGAAGAGGGAAAAGAGGAGCCACACGCATCTGCACGAAGAAAGAAAGTGCAACGGTTCGAAGTTTGAATCGCGTTAGCCGAACGCGGAAGTCGTTCGTTTGCGTCGCGGAGAGCTCGCAAGTTTCCCGGGGGCCGCCGCTAGCCGCCCTTAACGAAGTTTCTTTTCCGAGGCGTAGTTAACCGTCCCTTACTTGCCTCACTCGGGCTTAATGTCTATTATTTTCCAACCGGGAGAGAGATAGAGAGCTAGGCGAGCGGGAGAGGGGTGGCGTGGAGGGTTGGCGGGAGACATTAAGGATTCATTGTGACGAAACGTAGCTCGAGAACGCGAGCAATAAACCCTGTCGCCGTCTACGCCGGCAGGTGTCAAGCAGACTCGACGAAAGCTTCCCCTTTCATCTTGCCCACGCCTTCGGGGGCCAAGATCGGAGGGCTGTGTGCAGCTACGGCAGGCACGGTTTCCGGCGGATGTGGACTCGTCGTTAGCCAGGTGAGAGGGGCGCTTTGTCAGGCAATAACCTGTTCTGTGACCTGCTACGTTACCGCCGCTCCACGACCACCACCTTACGATCCTTTGACTCCGGGACAATTACCAGCGTCCTCGTCGAGTTTCATTCCTGACAAGCAAACGTCCACACGGTTTTTTCAGCGTTATTCGTTATGCTTGTCACCGGGATCAGGAAATTGAAAATAACTATTGATATAAGGGCAAAAATTAATCTATCGTCACCTCGGTTCTGTTATGTTTATGCAGATACCGAGGGTCGAATGTTCATTTTTCCAACTAGGCCTCGTAGACCCAAAAGACGCCAGTAATCCTACACCCAAAAGGCCACGTGTTTAAAACACTGATGAGGCTAAGGGTCCTTAGTCCGACTGGCATGGGTACTTCTTACTTTTGATGCAGTCGGACAGTCAGTCGATGTTGAACGGGCTAAGAGAAGTCTTGTGTAGCGGCCATCGGCATGTACGGTTAGCAATATTCGGCATGCAGATGGTCGGGAGAAAGTTTATGGTACGCGTTGTCCCACAGCTGTTTTTGAGGAAGCCGTTAGCCGTTTTAACGATAATTACGGAATTTTCGCATTGGCACGTTTTGGTCGGTAGATCTTTTTAGCTTTGGCCTCGACAGTTAGTACGGGTACCATAAACCTCGAGTTTCCGAAGGGACAGCAGCGGCTAAGCAGGTAGGCGGCAGCCGCCGCGCCAGGCACCGATGTCCCGTAGGAAAATCCGCTACATTATTTAATTTCCTGGTTCGCACCCACGCCCAAGAATTAGGGGCGTCAAGGTTGCATAGGTAAGGGAGACTCAAGAAACGTCCTGATTGGTAAAAAGGCCTATGCAGGTTGAGCCAATCAGGACATCTTCGGTAAAAAGTTTGAAGCTCTGCAGGGTCCGGAGAGGACGAAAAACGAGAGTCAAGTTTTAGCGAGCAGTCGGTTAAGATCACGAACCGCCTTTTGTAACTTCACGAAAAAATAAACACGTCATAGAAAATTTTTTCTTGTAGTTATTGAACACGAAAATAACAGTAGTACCTTCATCTTGTATCTATAAAATTCAGAAACGCGTTCTATTTCTTTTAATCCTGCTTCCCACAAAAACCAACAATAGCTCGAATAAAATTAGACACGAACAACGACCCACCTCCTAAAGTCGTCCGTTTTAGGTGTGAAAGTATCACGCCCTGGACAGATCTCTTTAACACGTCTGAAAGACGTCCATTAGATGTCTAAAATGACGTTCAAAAGACGTATAATGGACGTCTTTAAGACGTTCGGAGTGCTCACGAATAAGTGGTGTATTTAAAATAAATTTGTGTAAACAGATGTAGATTTAAACAATATCGATTTTAGAAATTTTGCCTTCCCGGTCGACGCACTGTGGCGACGGGAGAAAATACGCGGGGACACGCCGTTGTATTTCGGGAAAGGCAGTGAAAATTTAAATCTGGCACGGATCGTGCTCCAATTCCCAGCGTGACGCGACTCGAGGTGGCTGACCAACCTGTTGGCCGCAAAACCACATGTGGCAAAATCCTCGATCAAAGTTCCGCTGACATGTTGAAATCGCAAAAACGACCGATTTCCCGTTCGACGGGATTTAGTTGTCGCACGCGCCGCGTGACCGGGGCTCGCCTATTTCTCACCGGGTTTAATTAATTCGCGATCGCTGCGTTTCGCCCGGGAAACTACAACCGTTACATGCGTACACGTACACGCGTGTTCGTACAACGAACTTCACTCGTTTCCAAAAACATTTTTACATCGTCCGACAGGTGGGAACAAAGAAAAAATATTTGTTTCTTCTCTCCTCAAGCTTTTGTCCATTCGAACGAAAAGCTTCTCTCGGATTAAACGGAGAAATTAATACGACAACGAGGTCGATTGTGACAGACGAAAACGCCAAGTCGACCGAACGGAGTTAATTCGATATGTGCTCTCGCACGCGACTACGAACGAACTCGAGCTTCGCTTTACACGGGAGGCTTGGCTGTCATCCAGTTACTATTTCGGGCAGAGTCTTCCGTTTATTGATTCGGGAACCGTCGAACAGGTGTTCGTTGACCGATAAATACTATTCCATTCATAATTGAAATGAATGAATCATTCGCGTTGTAAAAGTACGCAGCTCCCATCAGGGTCTGATCTACTCGAATGAATGGACCCAGATAGCACGCGACGTCTTGAAAACGTCCATTTCACGTCTATTTTTCAAGTCCTTTTAGAAACGTGTTATTTCAGACGTTAAAAGACGTCATAAAGATGACTAATGGACGTCTTTAACACGTTGACTGTCATGTCACCCACATGTGGGTGACGGAACTATTTGTCCAAGTTTTAAAATGAATTTTTACGCTAATATATTAATCGTACCAAATTTTATTAGGATCTGTAAAATGCCAGAAAGTTGGAGGACTGCTCCATGTCATACATATAATTTTTTTCAATTTTTATTTCATTAAATAACCTACATTGATGTGATGGAATTTTTTAGGTTTCTAGTTTGGCAGTCAAAGTGTTAAAGGAAGACGTTCGGAGGACGTTCGTAGACGTCTCGAGGACGTCTCCGTGCTATCCGCGAAGGGACCTATCGGAAGTAGCTGATGACTGCTCGAGATTCGGCCCGGTAACAGGCGATTTATCGTAATCCCGTGGCGCGATCTTTTGTTCGGCGATGCGCACAGCTGCGCCGAACTTTCGCCGACGCATTCCTTCGCTCTTTCGGGATAGCATGCTCACGCCTACACGCACGCATCCACTTAATCACGGTCGAGCGCGCGGGCTCGGATGTTGCGAGCGATGCAACACGATGCAGATAAGGAGAGTCCTCTTCTTCTTCCGTTGTAAGCTTCTCCCCTCGTGGCCCCGAGAGCTCGCATACACGCGGCACTGCTCTCGCCGCGGCAACACGGAAATAAAATTACCGGGACGCGATACCGCGCGCGAAAACATTCTTAATTCGGACGGGGAGACAACGTCGTCCCCGATCGAGCGTAATTGCTAGAACCGGGGCCGCGAGCGAATCGGAGAAACCGATGCAACGAATTCGACGAATCGAATTCATCCTTTGTGTGTACACTTTCGTCCTCCTCCTCCTCCTCCTACTCCTTGTCCCCCTACTCCACACGGAGTTTCAACCCCCGGTAAATTGAATTTATTGCGCTTTGACGTGCACTTCCCAGCTAGGACGCGAGCGTTGCCGCACGATTTCCTCCACCCGGTTGATAAGCAAAACCGATCTCGGAGCATCTCGACCGGCGCGGCACTGCACAGTGTGCCGAATGGCCTTTTTGGCTGGACAAAATTCTAAATCGCCTCTTTCAAATAAACAAAAACTAACTGTGCCAATATTATCTAAAATAACCATGTATTAAGACCCTTGAATATTAAAACTTAAAATTCTTTTGTTGTATGTTTACAGAGCGTGTAAACTTCACCTAAAAGGCGGACGCCTAACCTATAAGTGAATGGGCACATTGTCTTACGCACTAGAAATATGTTAAAATGCACGAAGGAGTATTTAAATTTCCTATGTATGATGGATATAGCATCTCAAAACATGTATTTTCACTTTAGTAATTCCAAATTATCGATAACATTCCTCTGTTTTTGTAAATTAAGTGTCAAAGACGGTACTTATTTTTCCACAGAAACGCCCATGTTACTCCTCTTCGTCAATGAATTAGTATATGCGCCACGTCGCGCCACGCGATGATTTTTACATTATTATAAAGTAGAGATTCTCTACTTTATTGTAGTAGCAAAATAAAATTGCTATACGTTGCTATAGCATACTAATTTTTACAATGAAGTTACGTCGTTTTACGTTCACGCTCGTGACAATCACAGCCCAGGCTGGGCGCGCGTTCCGAACGCACCCGATGCCGTCGCCACTTAGCGCTTTGTTTAGTCTACTCGTTGAGTATTAAAATAATAAACAATAATATGCAGCAGATTATTTATAAATTGAAACCTTATACTAAACCAAAGAATAATTCTTTCCCGTATGTCT
>CM052213.1:5420588-5449546 GCA_028454225.1 Lasioglossum leucozonium
CATTCTAGGTATGAACGTCGTACGTCCTCTGAATAGACGTCCGGTGATGTCGTTTCAACGTCTGACATAAGACGTCTTTTGGAGACGTTTTAAAGACGCCTATCTCGAGACGTTTTAAAAACGTCTGACTCAAGACGTCTTTCTCACGTACATTCTAGGTCTGAACGTCGTACGTCCTCTGAATAGAGATCCAGTGACGTCGTTTCAACGTCTGACATAAGACGACTTTTTGAGACGTTTTAGAGACGTCTTTTGGAGACGTTTTAAAGACATCTTTTGGAGACGTTTTAAAGATGTCTTTCTGGAAACGTTTTAAAGTCGTCTTTCTCGAGACGTTTTAAAGACGTCTTTCTCGAGACGTTTTAAAGACATCTTTTTCGAGACGTTTTAAAGACGTCTTTTGGAGACGTTTCAAAGACGTCTTTCTGGAAACGTTTTAAAGACGTCTGTCTCGAAAACCGTCTGTTTCCCAACGAAAGACGTTCAGAAGAGGCTGGAGACGTCTCTAACTCAACGACATCACATTGAAATACCCTACTGGACAAAGAATTATTTTTTCCCGGTGAAAAAAACCACGCGGCACGCAAGAAAAAAGTATATTTCGAACATCACGGTCTGTGCTTCGCTTTAGAATACACTTAAGAGCCATCTGTTAGCTAGAAATTGCTAAAAGCTCGTCATTTGATGCGATTGGGGTAAGACGTCCGGATGTCCACAGACGTCCGAACGTCCAACAACAGAGGACTCTGCCTGGGTTGTTACAAATGTATCGATCATTTTCATTCTTCGTAATTGAAAGCGTGAACGCGGGTACAGGGAAAATTTTTCGCTGGAGCAACAGCGTGCACGATAAATCCGTGGTTCATAACTTTACATGGTTAACTAGTTTGCGCCAGTTTCTGGAGTTGTCGACAGTACACAGTTGGCAAACGCAACACCGGAAAATGTTCAACTTCTCTCCATGCTTGCGTTACATCGATCCATATCGTTCTTATCGTTGCCTATTTTCAATTAGCTGCTGGTTTAATTAGTTCGCGCGGCGTTCCATGGCCGCCGATCGATCGGGCCATGCACTATTTTCAACGTAATTTATCGAATAGCGAACGCCTGTTGTTGCGCAACGTGTCATACGCAGCTGGACACGTTTTTCAATGTTTATTTATCGCGCTCGCGGTTAAACATTACTCGGTCAGGCCCCCTCGGATCTATTCCGAGAAACTTCAAGTTGTTTAAACAGAACGTTCCGTGTTTACAATTAACGCTAAACCTATGGGGCAGCGATTGAAACGTTTCAACTTGTAAAAACGACAAATAAAACAATGTTTCAGCGTAAGTAATATTAAACCGGTCGTTCGACCGCCAATGGTAGGTATTAGCGTTAAAGAAACGAGAAGAGGAATAAAACAGAAATAATCTCAGTGTGCAGAAGGTAAATATTTTCGGAATCCGGATCGAACCGTAGAATCGGGCCGCGTTAAAGCAGATTCGTTAACCGGGTAAACGAAAACAATAGCGACGGCTGAATCGGCGGAACGCAATTAGCGCAAACGTTTCATTAAATTAATAACAACCGGATTACCATGGGGCGGCGGCGGCGACCACTATTAAACATGATTAGGTTGATTAAATGATACCTGGCATCAAATTTCAGAGCGGTACGCACAACGTGTGTCGTCGGGCAAGTTATTGAAAGTCCCAGCGACCGTGGCGACAAGCACGTTTGATTAACCTAATTGCTTTCGAAGTATTTTACCC
This sequence comes from Lasioglossum leucozonium, assembly GCA_028454225.1. NCBI lineage: Eukaryota > Metazoa > Arthropoda > Insecta > Hymenoptera > Halictidae > Lasioglossum > Lasioglossum leucozonium. The sequence continues at coordinate 5,422,344 of CM052213.1, forward strand.
ATAACGCGACCAACCCTGTCCCCTATAATTCAGCTTCGCTATGGGACACTGCCGCGAATTTAGTTGCTCCCGTAAACTATACCGTATCGCTTCGTCAATGAATTTTTATCAACAATATGTATATGTACTATCCATTTATATTTCATGTTTACATTATACATAAAACACGCACCTTATTGTTTATTTAAAATTTATGTGCTGGAAAATTGTAAAATAGCAATCCAAATCTTCGGATCGGTGCATTTAAAATAATTTTAAACAAGAAAATATAAATTATTAATACGAGGGTGATTAATTCTGTGCGATGTCTTGGAGACGTCCTTCTCCGGACGTTTTAACGTCTGAAATAAGACGTGTTACGGACGTTTTCTGGACGTTCCAAAGATGTCTTTTGGGACGTTTGAAAAGACGTGTTAAGGACGTTTTCTGGACGTCTCAAAGATGTTTTTCGGGACATTTGAAAGACCTGTTAAAGACTTTTCTGGACGTTCCAAAGATGTCTTTTGGGACGTTTGAAAAGACGTGTTAAGGATGTTTTCTGGACGTCTCAAAGATGTTTTTTGGGACGTCTCAAAGATGTCTTTTGGGACGTTTGAAAGACGTGTTAAGGACGTTTTCTGGACGTCTCAAAGATGTTTTTCGGGACGTTGAAAAGACGTGTTAAGGACGTTTTCTGGAGGTCTCAAAGATGTTTTTCGGGACGTTGAAAAGACGTGTTAAGGACGTTTTCAGGACGTCTCAAAGATGTCTTCTTTGGGACGTCTCAAAGATGTTTTTTTGGGACATTTGAAAGACGTCTTAAGGACGTGGAATTAAACGTCGAATTATATTGATCTGGCAATTAAAGTATTCCTGCGGTTATTTTTTCCGGGACCACCCTGTATGTTATTGCGGCGAACGCGATGCAATGCTACGGACGAGTGCCAATTATATTTCGAGTTTCCCAGTGTACGTACTACAGTTCACCGGCTCGCTTAAATATTTTACGGAGTCCCGTAATCGCTCTGAATTAGTAATTAACCGATTACGCTCATCGCCGGGATATAGCTACGCTCTGCGCGAACAGCCTGGAAAATGCAGCCGGCGGCAAGTAAACTGCGGATTTCATTCGTTCGGAGCGGTGAAATATCTGATGTACCGATAAAAAATATTGTTCCGACAGATTCAACATCGCGACGCCGACATCTTCCTAAATAAATAACTTTTAAAAGTAGGCGAGCAGCTCGGGCAGCAGGAAATTTCTATAGAACTCTGAAGAATAATCCCGCGAATATTCTTTAGCAAGAATTTCAAGAAATGTTTCAGCATTTTTACGAAAAGCTTAGTTAAGGTTATAAGAATTTTCGTTTCAACAAACGGAGCTCTTTAAATCAATAAAATATGATGTATAATAATTGTACAAACCGCACACTTGAACCGAATGATCCGTCGCAAATTGTTTAATATTTCGTTGCGCAAGGTCTTCCGTCGTGTAAATTTATGTAAACATACATTTTCCGTTCCCCCACTCTTCCGCCACGATCACGTGACTGCCCGGGAGAGGGGGTAACCGTAACCACGCCCACCGCAGCTGCACCATTCGTCCGACCTCGCTCGTAAATATTAATTTTCCTCGACCGGCAATTAACGTCCGGAAACGAGACGTCGGTTACGAAACAGGCCGATAATTTCTCGCTCGGTGATTCTAAACAAATTGATGATTCGAACAGTACGACGCAGCCTCCTCTCGTCCGGTGTGTCCGGATAACTCACGGTTCTCGATTCCGGACCGGTTCCTTTGGGCAATTATTACCGAGCGATTTAGGGTCCGTGCACACCGTGATTTCGCTCAGGAAATCTTCGTGGTCGGACTTTGTATCACGTGGACAATACGTCGCAACGGGACGGTGTGTACGGAACATGAACATCCGGCGGAGCAGCGCGCATCGTCATCATTATCATCATCGCCGTCGGTTGCTCAATCTTACGTAACGACGACTAAATACACGTGTGCGCGGCCGATTGTTCATTAGTCACACGAATTACACGGCGTGTTGTTTGATTTCGAGCAGCGCAGCGGCGATCCCTCGATCAAATAATGACCCGGTAACAAAGATGTCAGGTTTATGCGGCGCGGTGCCGGAACAGCTGATTAAGGGGGGTTCATAAAATATTCGACAAGTATTTACATGTTAGCCGTTCGCAGTCCCCGGTCGTAACGGATTCCGCGCGTTCAGACCCCGTGAAATATTTAACAGGTTTCGCCGTGCGATCAATACATATATCGTTACGCGCCTTCACCGCGACGGAAACTCGAACACGCCCGGGCATCCTTCGTCCGGAATCCGTTTAATTAATCTTTCACTCTATCGCTCGCTGAATTAATTCGACTGCTTACAGTAGTCACGGGGAAATCCTCTTTCTGCTTTTCTTCAGGTTCCCGACGCTTCTACCGATAACCAGAATTAACCGTAAATAAAATGTAGATTAATCTACAGCGATTCAAGAACGTGAATAATTTTCATTTTCATCGACAAAAATGTTAAAGAAGCTTCCACACAGAAATTTAAAGTGGACATCCAACGTCTTTAAGACGTTACTAAGACGTCCCAGAGACGTCTGACATCGGACGTTAAAACGACGGCTCGAGGAAGACGTCTGATATCGGCCGTTAAAGCGACGTCTCGAGGAAGACGTCTGACATTGGACATTAAACCGACGTCTCGAAGAAGACGTCTGACATCGGACGTTAAAATGACGTCTGATATCGGACGTTAAAGCGACGTCTCGAGAAAGACGTTTGACATCGGACGTTAAAACGACGTCTCGAGAAAGACGTTTGACATCGGATGTTAAACCGACGTCTCGAGGAAGACGTCTGACATCGGACGTTAAAACGACGTATCGAGGAAGACGTCTGCTATCGGAAGTTAAAACGAGGCACAGTGGTTCGAAATCGCCGAAACGTGGCCAAAAATCAAAGAAATTCTACGATTTAGTTGAAAATTTGGTATTCTATGGGTTTTCGGATTGCTGATTATGAATCTGATTTCAAAATTTCAAAAAACAAAATGGCGGATCCAATATGGCAGATGTGTTGCTTAAGAAATTGTCCGATTAGCTTGAAATCTAGTATTCCCGTATTTTTGGGGTTGCTGATTATGAATCTGATTCAAATACAATAAACGGATACATCAAATTCTTTATTTTTGCGTTTTAAACAAAATTATTATAATTTTTAATTTTGACATCAGATTCATATTCAGCGACTAGAAAAAGCCCGGAGTATTAATTTTTATCTAAATTGGAGTACTGCTTGTGTTACCTATTTTATTGTTGTAACTTTGAAGTGCGCAACTATGCCCAAGATATTTTTATGTAGCGCTCTTAAGGAGGCTTTAACAAATACGTACATGCAAAATTCATCGTGGAACTGCGTGACGTTCGCTTTGTAATCGTCACTAAAGAAAAAAAAGACTGGAAAGTAGGTGTTTAGAAAGAGACAATTTTCAAAGTTGTAAAATATATATATATAATGTTAAAAGTTACACATACACATAGCCGAAAGAACGCTCTTTAACACTATGTAGTTATGATGAGACAAACATCGTCAATCTCGGGAAGAAATGCAGTCTATCTTAGAATTGCATTTTTGCTTGTTTTCAAACTGTTCTGGAACAATAATAGGTGATTTTTAGCAATTTATATTTGTGGTACAACTTAGTTTGAACATTTAAGAAGCTATTGGCATAAATTTCATTAATTTTGGACGAAGTTGAAAAAGTGATTTTTGGCCACGTTTTGGCGATTTCGAACCACTGTGCGACGTCTCGAGGAAGATGTCTGATATCGGACGTTAAAACGACGTCTCGAGGAAGACGTCTGACATCGGACGTTAAAACGACGTCTCGAGGAAGACGTGTGACATCGGACGTTAAAACGACGTCTCGAGGAAGACGTCATCGGGACGTCCGCCGCTATCCGGGAATAGATATCGCGGGACGAAACGCGAACGCGGAGCGCGGTAACGTAGTTCCACATTTCGCTCGATCGCAGTTCGAACAATGCGCGTTTCGCTTTGGCCTCTCGGATGCATTCAGTTTAATACGTCCCCCAGTTTAATATGTCCACTGTGCGAAACGAGGTTGCCAGTTCGCGCCCGGTCGCTCATTGTCTAAGTTGCGCGAAGTGCAAGGTCCATAAGCATAGTTCACGCTGAGTTACAGAGCTACGGCCAATGGGAATCCCGGCAAAACTCTAACTACGTACTCGCATAGTCGCCGCTTTCCCCCGTGTGAATAGACTCTCTCGCGCAACCCATAAAATCATATTTAAATGGGCGAACATCCGCTCGCTATTCTTTCGCAGTTCTGCGGCAGGATCGTAACAATTAAACTCCCATGCGCACCGCTCTCTCGAACCTATCACAGATCAAGTGCCGTGTAAACCAGCCTCGGAACACGTGTGCGTATAAACACGGGCGCGCGATGCGAGTCTCGGGGGGTGAGATCGCGCGATACCCCCGGTTCAAACGATTAATCGGGAACTGTGTTCGCGATGCCCGTCTGGGAATACTGTACAGGGTGTTTAAGGAATTTTGGGACACCCTGTAGGTTCATCGCGCACGTCAGCCACTTGCTAATGAGTGGTTCACCGTGACGCGCGCGAGCCCGTCATCGTTCTAGCCGAACAGCCTTTTCGCCTGAAATTTGTTCTACCCTGTGTGCCCCGCCTAGTCAATTGGCTCCGATCGGACCTGTGTGCCAATATCGTTTCGCTGGCCTAACCAGCCCTCTTAGCCTGATTGCTTCCCCCGGGAATTTCATAAAATTCTCGGCGTTTGCGAATTTATTGAAAATATTTATTCGTGCACAGACATTTTTAGGTCAGTAGAACTACCCTTTAACTCCTATGCCAATAACCGGCTAGCCCGCAGACAGCTGTTTCGAGACGTTTCGGAGACGTCTCACTTCAGACGTCCTAGAGACGTCTTGCAGACGCAAGGTTTCCGAACAGAAGTCGTTCGCAAGCCGTTGGAGGCGTCTCAGCAATTTTGGTTGGGTTGTTTCAACAATAAAGAACGTATTTTAAGAACAATTAGATACCGTGCCAAAGTAATTAAAGGAAATTGTTGATCCCGCGGCAGCTCTAGGGACTAGCTGCGTCGCTTATCGCGAAATTAATTTGGCTCGCGTGACGGGACGCGACGCGACGCGACAGCAGTCGCGAGAGAACGTCTCGTTACGGGGTTACGGATTGCAACATTCCGTACGGCTCGGAACGGCGGGCACAGTTGTTGCCGGATCCGCGTGCATTCCTCTCTGTTTTCTGCCGTTTGAACGCGTAATCGAAAAGCACGGGCCCGCTCTGTATGCATATTAATCGCCCCGCGCTGGGGCAGCATTTTATACGTGTGCGCGAACCTTTAATACGAAGAGTGTTCGCAAAACGTTCGCCGCAGACTGTTCGAAGGTTAAGGAGATCTCTCCTGCGCGAGATTACGTAACTCGAGCGGAAGTGGGATTCCAGGTGTTGCCGAATAGTTTCTTACCCGCGCGGACCATCGCGAGGAATCCCGAACGTCCCCGGCCCGGCGCCCAGCGTCGCGTCGCCTCGCCGCTTAGGCTAACTATCGCGTTCTTGTTCACGTCCCGGCTACGTCTATTCCACCCACATGTCGACGAGCGCGCGCCCCACGCTGCGACGTTCCGTCATGCTCGCGGAAATTGCACCAAGAATCTCATCATATCTCGCCTCGCAAAATGCGGGTCCGTTTCTTACCGGGTAATGCGATCCGCAGTTGGGCTGACGGAATAGTTTCAGCGCAGCTCAATAATGTATTAGGTCCGTTGCACAAATTTCTTTTAGTCACATACTCGCGCAAACATTTCGGCCAGAAACATCTCTGGACAAGTTGACCAAGTCTTGAAGACGTCTTTTTTACGTCCATCTCGAGTCTCAACGTCCTGAATAGACGTCGACAAGATGTCCAGAAGCTAATGGATGTCTTCAAGACGTCAAAAATACGTATACTGGATGTCTTTGAGACGTCTCTCTGGAGACATCGATTGGATGTTTTTAAGACGTCGAAAATACGCCTAATGGATATCTTTGAGACGTCAAGAATACGTCTAATGGATGTCTTTGAGACTTCCAAAATACGCCTAATGGATGTCTTCGAGACGTCTATCTGGAGAAATGGAATGGATGTTTTTAAGACGTCCAAAATACGTCTAATGGATGTCTTTGAGACGTCTCTCTGGGGACATCGAATGGATGTTTTTAAGACGTCGAAAATACACCTAATGGATATCTTTGAGACGTCCAAAATACGTGTAATGGATGTCTTTAAGACGTCAAAAATATGTCTAATGGATGTCTTTGAGACGTCCAAAATGCGACTAATGAATGACTTTAAGACGTCAAGAATACGTGTAATGGATGTCTTTAAGACGTCTAAAATACGTCTAATGGATGTCTTCGAGACGTCTATCTGGAGACATCGAATGGATGTCTTTAAGACGTCCAAATACGTCTAATGAATGCCTTCGAGACGTCCAAAATGCGACTAATGGATGACTTTAAGACGTCAAGAATACGTCTAATGGATGTCTTTGAGACGTCCAAAATACGTCTAATGGATGTCTTTGAGACGTCTACCTGGAGACATCAAATGGATGTCTTTGAGACGTCCAAAATACGTCTAATGGATGTCTTTGAGACGTCTATCTGGAGAAATGAAATGGATGTCTTTAAGACGTCCAAAATAGTGTAATGGATATCTTTAAGACGTCAAAAATACGTCTAATGGATGTCTTTGAGACGTCTATCTGGAGAAATGGAATGGATGTCTTTAAGACGTCCAAAATAGTGTAATGGATATCTTTAAGACGTCAAAAATACGCCTATTGGATGTCTTTGAGACGTCTCTCTGGAGACATCGAATGGACATTTTCAAGACATCGAAAATACGCTTAATGGATGTCTGAAAGACGTCTTTTGGACGTGTAGGCGACATCCTCGCGACGTCTGAAGGGCGTACAGTTTGACTACTACTCGCGAATCTCGGCATGTTCAGTATGCGAGAGCCTATGTATAATAAAATTCGTGCGGAGCTCTCTTCGCAAGAACCGGCTCTCTCGGACGATTATAATAAATGGAGTAGCATGTATTCGAGAGTCCTTATCGATCGGTGGCTCGCCCTCGACTCGAGGAACGCTCTGCAGAACGTTTCTTGTAGCTCGCGGTGGGACGCCATCGGGAGACCGCCTGCCTCTCTAAATCCTCTTTGAATTCGAGTCTTCAATCGCGACCGCATTTCCCGGCAAATCGTATTAGTCGGAATGAAAGAAAAATGAAAACGGATCGGTATCTCGTGACGAAATCGACCGGGCCACCGCTAGCCTGCATCAGAGCGCTTGTGCACACGTACGTAGGTAGAAATACGTCGTGGGACACACGTACCCGGACCCGGTACACGTTCAACTGCTCCGCAAATTTATCGTCGGCGAACGAGCTGTCAGGTGGCCGTTTCGTCGTGCTCTTGCGAAAAAACTTGCCGCAGGTAAAGATCGATTCTCGGTAGTTGATCCTTGCGTCCACCTGACTGATGTCTCTTTCTCTCTCTCTCTCTCTCTCCCTCGCTTTGTCCGTCTTCTTCCCCGCGACGACGTTGTGTTCGCTACAAAATTATTGCGACCCATCGATCATCGAAATTTGACACTTATATGCACCGAAATCTCCCTAACAGTGCCACGGCCCACGGGTCAGGGATGATCGATCGCTCTTCGTCGTGATTGATCCGCTAGCTACCGGCGTGGAATACGTCGTGGGTCGCGGGTCGTGTCCCTTCTTCAGGGACTTTCGTTGGCCATGGCTCGGGGACTCGTGACCGTCGAAGACATTCGTTCGAACGGAAACCGTGTCGACTTCAACGTCCCGGACTCGTTCGATCATGGAACCTCAAGCACCTCGCCCGGGTAGACGTCTCGAAGACGTCGTTCGAACTTCTGAAATATGACATCGTCTGTTTCGAGACGCGTTTTAACGACGTCTTCTTTCAGACGTTCTCTTTTCATCATCAAACGGACGTTCGGAAGTCGTTGGAGACGTCTCTCAGACGTCCCTGCGCTATCCGGGTTAAGTGTAGATCGAAAGCGTGTGTGAATCGTGAAATTCAGCTTGCGAGACGAACGCGCGGAATGCGTCAAAGGGGAATTTTTCAACCGGTGTACCGTCGGAGTGGTTGTTTTGTGAAAAGTGGAGTGGCGGTGGTGGGGGAAGGGGAGAAGCAAAATTGCTTCGGACCGGAGCTCGACCGTGGAGATAGGCCGGCGGAGTTTTAGCGGACCGAAATGGGACGGCGAGTGAAAAATCGTGGTTTCCAGAAACGGGTGTAGAGAGCGCGGCGCGGCGCGGCTTTCTGGAGGGAGCGAGCGAAAATTGCGGTTTAGGGCGGAGAGGCGCAGTGCAAAAACACTGGACCGAAAAAAGCCGGGCGCGACGCTGAGCGGCCCGGCCCGGAGAAAGAGAGAGAGACGGGCTTCACGGGGCCAAGCGAAATTGAGATGTTACGCGGCGGAGGCCGGCTAGACCGGGGGCTTTTAAAGGAGCGAAGAAAAAATAGAGTCCACGGGAGCAAAATGGAATTCTCGCAGAATGGAATTAGCCGGTGCGGTGGAAAAATTTAACAATTTTTCCCCGGTACGGATAAATATCACCGTGCGTGTAGATCGAAGATCGAGTGCTCGAAACTCGATCTGCGATCTGCTCTCGGCTGTTTTATTTAGCGAAACATGGGGGAGCATGATTTTTATATTTCCAAAGTGGCTCTCTGCCCGGGATCGTTGCCCGGTAATTCACCGGCCTTTTTTCGGAGCATCGCATTCGCCCGTAAGATACTCGGTTCGATCCACCCGCCTTCGCTTCTTCCCGCCGGTTCTTTTTTCGTTAGGGCGTACGGGGGGGCCGGGTGCCGGGGGACCGGGGAGAAATTATTTAGAATTACCCGAATCCGCCGAAACTGCCGGCAAGATTCGCCGCGGCATAATCCGATACCGAAAGATCTCTCGAGCGAATCGGCCGTTCACCTCACGGTATCAGCTTCCCGATCTCTTGGGGGCTAACGTCTTCGGATTCCTCGCGGCGCTTTAATCCGTGCGTGGCCCCGAAATCTCTCGCTCTTATTACCGCCCCACGGAAAGCCGGATTATCACTGTCTTTATCCCGGGCCCTGCCTCGCCGAAATTATATCGTGTGCCTTATCGATCCCGCAACGATATGTCAACCCCCGTCGATCACGGTAATCGCGGATCGACCGGTCGACGCACCCTTCGGAATAACACGCGACATTATAGACGTCTTTTTCACGTCCACTTTAGGTCCGCGCGACTTACGTCCTGAATTGGCGTCTTTCAGACGTCTTAAAGACGTCTTTTTCGAGACGTTCTAACACTGAACCTACCATTGCTGGTCGAATCACCGGTTATTTTTTATATTATGTTAATTAATAATATTATGTAATATTTTCATATTTTGTAACCAAGCAGATATTGAGATTGAACAGAAACTAAATAAATAGAGCTTTGTTACTTTTGTAGGCTACAACATTTTAATCGCTTTTAGTAGGTTTAGTGTTAAAGACGTCTTACTTCAGACGTATTAAAGACGTCTGCAAGATGTCTCTGCGCAATCTGGGAACTGCCTCACCAAATTGGTCTTTGAGACGTCTTTTTCGAGACGTTCTAACACTGAACCTACCATTGCCGATCATATGACCGGTTATTTTTCATATTATATTAATTAATAATATTATGTAATATTTTCATATTTTTTAACCAACCACATATTGAGATAAAAATTGAACAGAACCTAAATAAATAGAGTTTTGTTACTTTTGTAGGCAACAACATTTTAATCGCTTTTAGTAAGTTTAGTGTTAAAGACGTCATACTTCAGACGTATTAAAGACGTCGTCGAGACGTCTCCGCAATCTGGGAAGTGCCCCACCAAATTGGTCTTTAAGACGTCTTAAAGACGTCTTTTTCAAGACGTTTTAACACTGAACCTACCATTGCCGATCATATGACCGGTTATTTTTCATATTATATTAATTAATAATATTATGTAACATTTTCATATTTTTTAACCAAGCAGATATGGAGATAAAAATTGAACAGAACCTAAATAAATAGAGCTTTGTTACTTTTTTAGGCAACAACATTTTAATCGCTTTTAGTAGGTGTAGTGTTAAAGACGTCTTACTTCAGACGTATTAAAGACGTCTTCGAGACGTCTCCGCGCGATTTGGGAAGTGCCCCAACAAATTGATCTTTGAGACATCTTAAAGATGTCTTTTTCGAGAGGTTCTAACACTGAACCTACCATTGCCGGTCAAATCACTGGTTATTTTTCATATTATATTAATTAATAATATTATGTAATATTTTCATATTTTTTAACCAAGCAGATATTGAGATTGAACAGAACCTAAATAAATAGAGCTTTGTTACTTTTGTAGGCTACAACATGTTAATCGCTTTTAGTAGGTATAGTGTTAAAGACGTCTTACTTCAGACGTATTAAAGACGTCTGCAAGAATGTTTCGTGCGTTCGAATAGTCGATTCCCCATCGTCGAAGTCGATCGAAAATTACATTTTTTCTCGCGTAGGAACTCGGCAAACCTGCAAACAATTTGAGCAGCTCGGCGAACCGCTCGGCCCAAGAAGCGTTTCGTCATGCTGCGGAAAGCGCTTTTTCCCGGTACAGCCTGATTAGTTCTCGGACAGGGCAACTGACTGACGCGGCAGCGGTAGCAATAACTTCCCTCGAACTTCCCCGGAAACTATTTTGTGCGTCTCGAACAATAACGATGAATATGTCGGTTGTCCTCGTTCGGTGTAAACTCGCTGCGGAAACGCTCCCGCCTCGAGAGAGCCGGCTCTAATTAATTGGCGTCAAGCGCGAACTAATAACGCTGTAAGAAAGACTCGGTCATCGTGGCTCCGACGAAATTGACAAACTGAACGCCGCCTCGTAACTCCGACACTTCGCCGAGTTCTCATGCTCAAACTATAATTACGCACACACACTCGAACACGTGTTGCGGACCACTGCTTCCCGATAATCACCTGCCGTAATCGTCCATTAGTACCGAAAGTGGTTCTCTGTTAAATAGTAGGATTTTCTTTTTACGATACAAATTAATAGGTGCGATTTAAGACAATAAAAAATGAAATTAAACGAAATTTAAATATATTTTCAACCTGTTTTAAACAAATTACCACAGAAAATATATATCACTCCAGCTCGTTTTCATATAAAGATCCACTGTCTACCGATAAACACGGAGTAGTGTTATAAATACAATTGCCAGGTTCGTTAGCATGTTAACGATATTGTGCAGAACCACTCGGCCAGTTTCCGCTCCTATAGCGGGTGTCGAATATAACTTGAGCAGTAATTCAGTTGACCCAGATGGACGGTGACTAAGTCGCTCATTGAATAAACTCGGTTATTATCCCACAGTCTCGAGAGCGGTCCATTATAGTCCGAGACAGACGCTAGTCACGTGACAGATTACCATCGCATTACGAGAATCGTAGCGATTCTAATCGCGTCACCGGTGCTTCCCAGAGAGCACAAAGACGTCGTAAGACGTCCCGAGAAAAACATTTTTAAGACGTCCCGAAAAGGACGTCTTTAAGACGTCTCGAAGAACACTTTCAGACCTAAAATGGACGTCTTTAAGACGATCATGAGCGATCATCGTGCCGCTTCGTCCACAAAAGAGGAAAGAAAATGTGTATCGGTTAATTTTCCGCCACTCGGATGTTGCTAGATTTTTCGCTAAATAAATTGAAAGCCGGTTAGCCGCCCATCCCCCGGTTTACATCGAAGTTCCGCCGTTATTAAGTAGTTCGCTGTATTCGCGGAAGCTCGCCGAGGCTCTTCCGTGAATCGCAGAACGGAATTCAGTAAGACCCTCGCAAGTCCTTGAAACTTAAAACAACCAACATGCCTCTCGCACTCGGGTTCCTGCAACGTCGGGGTTGTATCTACTCGGAGGGCCGGGGGAGGGGGCGGGGAGGGGGCTGCCACACCATCGGAAATTCCGTGATCCTTCAGCTTCCGAACGATAATAAGGAAACCTCGCCAGAAGAGGATCTCAAAGCACCCGCGATTTTCTGCGTACCGGTAAATCGTAGTTAATGCGCGGTAGCCGGAAGCCGATCGGATCTAACATTTCACACGCTAATGACTGCGCTCTCGTATCAACGATGAATAATAGGACAACCCCCCCTGCGATTTATTCTATGTTAAAGGATATGATTGGAGTGGAGTTCCTCTTAATAAACTTACAACTCAGTGAATTAAGTCCCCTTATAACAACTTAATCTTTATTAAAGCGTGATATAAAATTGAACCAGGAGTGTCCTGCCGATACCGAATCTTACATCGAACTAAACTTCGGGGCGACGTACAAACCACGTCCTACCCACTCGCGTCTCATGCCGATCGTCTTTTTTTCCGATCGTCATTCCTCCGTCGATCGTCACCCTCGACCCAGTGCATCGAACGACTTTGCGACATCGCAACAATTCTACAACACTGTAACAATTCTGAGTTTTTCTTTTTCTAAATGTTTTACTTTAACATTCTATTAGACCGGTTTTGTCGTTCGCAATTTCCGCGAATCGCGACCCGGATAGCGCAGTCTTTGAGACGTCTCGAATGTCCTACGAACGTCCTTTGAACGTCTTCTGGACGGCTCATCTTACGCACTAGACATCTTTGCGACGCCTTTTTAGGACGTAAGACTTTCAAAACGTCGTGTCCTATCTGGGAACATCGCGAGAGTCCGTAACGCCTGGGGGAGGCTGCTGTAATCGAAGGGGTCCCAAAATTTTTGCATTCACTCTCTTGTTTCAATTTAATTTTCATTTAAACTGTTCATTTAAATTTGGGATAATGTTAGTGAAATTATTTGGTAAAAGTTATTCCTAATTTAAATTAAATTAGAAGTACACCGACAACGAAAGAACTCGAGTTTCCACGATCCTTCTGAAAAATCTCGATCCTATTTTGAACGTTTTGAACATTTGTCGTGACAGAAATACTTCAAATGAATCTTACACGTTGAATTTTATTTATACCATTTTTCTGGGTTGAAGGTCATTTGAAGGTCATATTGTGTTACATGCATGAATTCGTTATATTATATCATTCCATTTAAAAAAACATCGATAACCTTGAAATCTCATAAAAATGACCTTGAAATTTTTTTTTCCCTTACACCGTTATATGTGGCCCTTCAAACAGTGGGTCATTCCACGCCAAATCGATCACTTTTTGCGGCGACCATCGACGATTTTGTTCTAATTGAAATATGTTGTTGTCTATGTGAAATTAGGGGGGGTTTAAGTCATCATTTTGCCGGTTTCGAATTTTTTTGGAAATTACAAGCCTTCGAAATTTGCGATTTTTGCCCATTTTGGCGAAAATTGGCCTCACTTCCGAATTTTTATCTCAGGAACTGTTTGTCCGATTGAGCTAAATTTTTTTTTGTTTTGTTCGGAAAGGATTGGGCTATTATAAAATAAGTTTTTCATCCTCGAGAATTAACTTTATAATATCGGAAAATATAAACAAATTTTTGTTTAACGTTTTTTTCAAATTTGGCCAGTAATGTAAATTTTGAAAAAAATATGGTTATATTCCCTGAAGTTTTCTCTTCAAAATAAGCCCTTAAACAAAATGGCGTTTTTTTGTAATCGTCACAATGTGCTGGAAAAGGGCGCGATGTACCCGCATTTTAGGTAGCGGCGAGTCGAGCGCACCGCTATTATGGTCAGTATTCTATACCGCTGATCTCAAAGTTCATCTAGCTTACAAAGACTATTAAATAATCAAATTCACACCCCTAAAAATTTATTTGAATGGGCAGAAACATCTTTTTCCAATATAACATTTAATTACGTCACCCAAGACGAACAGAACAAACATGCTGATTCTTTACAAGCTCGCTTTGCAACAGCATTACCAATTACAGGCACTAGAAGTTTTCATAGCTTTACCCTATTATCGAATAAAGAAGTGCTATGTAAAGTTTGCTCGTGCGATATTGAGGGCTCTGTTTTTAGTGTAATGAAATAGTTTTCAATGATCCTATCAGTACATACTTCTGACTATAACCCTTCCATATCCTTCCTTATCCCTTCTTGATGGAAAAAAACCACCACCTTCTCGTGGTTTCCATTGAACAACGACACTATTCTTGTAAAACATACACAATTCGTATACAAACTACATCTATAAACGAAGTTATGATTAAAAAGGTGTCGTTGGCCAAGAGTGGTTACTAATATTGTTCTCCAGATATAAATAGGGTCATTTAGTCGTAAAGGACCTGCTGGTATTGCTTTGAGATCAGCTGTATAGAATACTGACCATAATAGCGGTGCGCTCGACTCGCCGCTACCTAAAATGCGGGTACATCGCGCCCTTTTCCAGCACATTGTGACGATTACAAAAAAAACGCCATTTTTTTTAAGGGCTTCAGGGAATATAACCAAATTTTTTTCAAAATTTAAATTACTGGCCAAATTTGAAAAAAACGTTAAACAAAAATTTGTTTATATTTTTCGATATTATAACGTTAATTCTCGAGGATGAAAAACTTATTTTATAATAGCCCAATCCTTTCCGAACAAAACAAAAAAAAATTTAGCTCAATCGGACAAACAGTTCCCGAGATAAAAATTCGGAAGTGATTCCTATTTTCGCCAAAATGGGCAAAAATCGCAAATTTCGAAGGCTTGTAATTTCCAAAAAAATTCGAAACCGGCAAAATGATGACTTAAACCCCCCCCCCCCCTAATTTCACATAGACAACAACATATTTCAATTAGAACAAAATCGTCGATGGTCGCCGCAAAAAGTGATCGATTTGGCGTGGAATGACCCCAGTGTAACTTTGTCCTACGAAGTTTTTTTGTACAACGAAAAGTAACGGAGATATTTAGGTGTCCTGCTTTATCGAATTCACCCTGTATATTTTCGGGGTCGAAAATTTGTAGTCACTGGAGAGAATTCACGAGGGGTGGCTGTACGGCGTCGTAGGGGAAGACAGGCGATGGGGGAAAAGCATCTGCAACCCCGTGACGGAAGGCCGAGAGAGAGAGAGAGAGAGGGAGAGCCAGTGAAATCACATTAGAATCGAGCCCTCGCAGGTGAATCGGGACGGCGGGGCGAGCGGGTCGGAGCGGACCCTTTCTGCATCTGGGAACAGGTTCGAGGAGAACAAAAGGAGAAAGGAGAGGGCACACGCGCGGAGAAGAACCCGGGTTGAATAAACGAAGCGCGGAGCGGCGGCCCATTCATCATCGGCGATCGCCGAACGGATAACGGAAAATGGCGGGGGGGCAGAGGGCGGCCGTGCCGAATCTTCGCGCTCTGCCCGCCGAACTCTTCCGGCGCGTTCGCGGAAAATCGAATATCCCCGGACAAATGAGTATTTATTGGAATTTCGTCGGGTGAATGCGGCCTTTGGATAGCTCTCGTCCGACTGCACAGCCCAGGCGCGCCGTGTTTCGTGCCGGTCGCCGTTCTGCCGCGCGCGCTCGCCTTTCAACCCCCTGCGCTGAGGCTGCGCGAGGCATCGCGAGGTCTCGCTTTTCACCACCACCACCACCTCACGTCAAACAAAGTGTGTGCTCTCTCTTTCTCTCTCGGCAGGCAGGCATCGAACCGGCCCAATAACCCGTTGGAAATTGGGTAGACATTGGAAATGAATCGAAAGAGCAAATAACAGCGAGCAAGTAAGCGACCGTGGCTCCGGCGAGCGAGAGAGAGAGAGAGAGAGAGAGCAAGTATATCTCTGCAGCCTTTGTGCACGGTTCAAGTGCACTTCCACCATCGCCTGGAACACGATTTTACTGCGCTCGCGATGGATACTCGAGCCTTGTCCCCGTACCACCGATCCCTCGAGCACCCTCCATCCGGATCATCCAACCCTCTCCCACCCGCCCCCTCTCCGCGCCAACCCCTACTCGATCCACCCTCCCCTACCGCGCGCGCTTTCGCTTCTCCTTTTGACGGTGCTCCGGCCGACGCAACGAGAAAATAGACGAGCGCCTCGAGCCCGTTAAATGTTACTGATTGAATTTTCGAAGGGTGATTCACGCGACAAAAGGGGAGCCCGATTGTGTGCGGTCGGTCCAAACCCGTCCGGTAATTCGGCCGGTTTTCGAGTGGCCACACCGGGAATCATGGTTACTATTTTCGACGGTGAATTCGTTTAGGCGACCGGTCCGCAGACACTTCAGCTACAGCGAGCACGAATAGATCGTCAACGTTCGTATTATTCGGCGCCTCGTGTATAGTTCAATTGGATCCTCGCGCAATATTTTTTTAATGTATGTAAAGAAAGGATAGGTAATTATTTACATTAGGGGCTTCCTCACCGATTTTTATGACCGTGAAATATGTTGTCAAAGTCATCATTCGGAACAACTTTTTCCTATACATGTTACCGCCGCTCAGCTTTAGTTTCCGAAATATTCGCAAAAAAGTTTCAACATTTCAAAAAGTGATCGGAGTAGGTCTGGGTTAAATTTTAAATTCACAACTTACACGTTCACAACTTAAAACGACTTCAATCAGTTGAGACTCACTGTCTTGTCTGTTTATGTTTACGAACTGAAACGTGAAATAAATCGTGTCGTACGCGAACTCATTTCATTGTTAGTTTTGTTAGCATACAGAGTATTAAGCATGAAACTATACGAATTCTTGGATATCTGCAACAATCAAGAAAAGTTGATGGATTTTTTAGTTAACAGTAAAGTGATTCATGGCACGATGAATTGAAAATATGCTACTTGATCGCGAAAACTTAATTTTTAAGTGCTATAATACTAGTTACATTAGAAATCGAAACAAAAAACGTATAAAAACATAATGTAATTTCAAAATTGTTGGTATACACCGATGATATGCACAGCCAGACTACCTGGACTTTATGGCACCTTAAGTATATAAGGACGAATGCAGCCGCCTAGCCCTCACTCCATCGACAGTCACCAAAAAAGAAAGAGCAGCAGGCTAACGGACATTTCTAACGGATCACTACTTTAACACAAGCCACGGTCGAAATAAACGATTATATTTTTAGTTACATAAAGTGTGTTTATTTCTCAAACTCCAACAAAAATTAGTGTTTGTAAGGACACGTGGTTTGATAATATACGTCTTCCCATACGAACTGCTTGCCGTTTCATTGCATATCACATAATGCTGAGAGCACCTCGACAAGAATTTATTATGAACAAACTATGCATTTCCTCGAAAACACGTGTCGATTGGGCTGCCGGCCCTCCCCCAAACCCCGCCCCTGCTAAGAAATCTAATCCAGACCTGCTCCGATCATCGATTTTCGAGATGTTGAAACATTTTTGCGAATATCTCGGAAACTAAAGCTGAGCGGCGGTAACATTATAGGAAAAAGTTGTTCAGAATGATGACCTGGACAACATATTTCAAGGTCATCAAAATCGATGAGGAAGCACCTAATGTAAATATTTACCAAAGGATACTTTCTTTAAGTCGAATTAGCTGCGCTTTATTAGCTCATCCCGCCCTCTAATTGATATAGTATTTTGATCTCCCTCGTTGAGCATCGATATATGTATAGAGAGATGACGTAAGAGAACACACGTGAAAAGATTAAAATGATAAATAAAATAAAATAAAATAATAGATCTAGGAGGAATTGAGGAGAATAGACTTTAATTGTCGTTTCTCTTTCTTTTAGGTAACTAATAAACCATTTTGTATATTTGTAAATATTCTATATACATCATAAATAAATTATAACCTCTTTCTTTTAGAGCAACACATTTTGGTTATTTTCCTAGAAAGTCCTTAATATTCTTCTTTGTCTAATATGTATATCTATTTGCATCTATTTATTTTTAAAAAACACCATTTATTCGTGAACAATCGCTAGAAACACAACGTCCGTTTTTCACGTCCTAAGGACGTCCGTGGGATCGTGCGGATGTCTTACGAACGTCATCTGAACGTCCCTGGGACGTTCGGGAAGCCCTGCACGGATGTTATCTGGGCGATTGAACGTAAATAAAAAAATGTTTTTCAATACCGCTGCATAAATATCAGCAGTCTAGTATTTCCTCGTGTTCCCGGCCGAGCTAGGAAAATTATAAAATCGCGTTTTCTTTAATTAAAATTTCGACGTTATTTTTCAAGGGAGCACGGTTAGCCCGCGCGCAAGCCGAGCCGCGTTTAATTTATTTCTAAGGTTAAGCAGCTTTAATTAATTCCCAGCCGGTACGTTTCTGTTTTTTAATCCGCGACCGGACGCGTTCGACTTCCGACGGCGGAGGCGCGAGAGATTATGTATTGCAAATTTCGTTCGGCCGTCCGCCACGCCACGGTCGTGTTAATAAATCGCGCGCGCGCCTTAAGAAAGTCAACTTTCTTTAATTAAAAGAACCACGGTGGTTTAGTTTTCGAGCGACCCCGACGCCGAGTACCGCTCTCCCGTTTTGAAGTATGATTAACGGTACCCCGTCGCGATTCGGGCAGTTCTTGCCTCGCCGAAAAAGAAAAAATGTTGAGAAAACTTTATTTGCTTAAACAAGAAATACTTTATTTATTTAAAGCAAACAAAATTACAATAGTGGATTTTAGATGGTGATCCCGATGTGAAAGAATAAAAAGAACAAACTGTATTAAAAATAGAAAGATAAACAATGCTGTAGTCACTGTTGTGTAAAAAACGCTGTGGTGTTGACCGTACTGAAATTGGATGACGACTGGTTCGTCCGTGGAAAACCTCCGGTCCCTTCCCTTAAGTGGGGGTGTCGTAAAAATGCTTGGGCCAGGCAAAGAAAACTCTGCGACTCCGGCCGGAGACGCACCATAGCCTATTTCTATATATTATCGTTGGATTCCAACAAAAAACAATTTTTTTTGCGGGCATTACCGTGCAACAATCGATGTTGAAAACATATTGCAGGATACTATAGCGAGGACTGCGGTTTTTTATCCGGAAAACCGAAAAATCGCGGGACTACACGATCTAAGAAACAGCACGGACCCTTTCTTTTCTGATGTTACGAGCCGAGGCTAAGGTTTGGCGTGAGCCGAGGGTTGGTGGTTCAACACTTTGACTGCCAAACTAGAAACCTAAAAAATTCCATCAAATCAATGTAGGTTATTTAATGCAATAAAAATTGAAAAAAATGATATGTATGACATGGAGTAGTCCTCCAACTTTCTGGCATTTTACAGATCCTAATACAATTTGGTACGATTAATATATTAGCGTAAAAATTCATTTTAAAACTTGGACGAATAGTTCCGTCACCCACATATGGGTGACATGGCAGTCAACGTGTTAAGGATGTGGACTGGCCGATGTCTGTTTCACCACCGGGGAGCCACCTAGATAGGAACACGCACTGTGCGATGATTATTCAGTCATCTGGTCGCTACGTGTTTTAAGGGAACAGAGGACTGGCCGATGTCTATTTCACCACCGGGGAGCCGCTGTTTTTTTGGAATAAGTGGACTGGCCGATGTCTATTTCACCACCGGGGAGCCACTGTAGATTAGGTAGGATTAGCGGATTGATCGGTGTCTGTTTCACCACCGGGTAACCGCTATGGAATAAGGGGGTTGTGAGGTCTTCTCGACTCGACTCGTATATAAATTGATGCACCCCGAGCGGCAGGGATGTATCGTCGCGGAATACCAACGTCGGGACTCGAATAGGATAAAGAATTGGAATGCAACTTTTGATATAAAACAAGGTAGCAAACAATATATTCTAAATTGATTTGGGCTACAAATGTTTGTGTATTTATATCGCGGATCTACTTAAACTCTCAGCTTTTACGCACCGAGAAATGCGGGGGTGCTCTATCGTGGAATTCGCAGTATACGTACTGAAGTCTAAGAAAAAATAACTGTTGCTTGACGAGGATTAGGCCTGGTCTTGCTACGACTTGATCGTGTCACGAACGAAGATCTAAGGACTTGAGAACGCGTACGTCACCCGATTTTGAGGAGGGCCTGGGTCCCTTATATACCCCCAAAATCGGTCCTACAGAGGTGGGGACCATCTGTGGTTCTTTGTTTAATAATTTATTACTAAGGGGGTTTCGATAAACTGTTATCCGAAACTCTTCGTGAAAGTAAAATCTCTAAATTGATTCCATGGATCCAGATAGCGCGCTATCTGAAACCCTTCGAGGAATCAATATCTCCAATCATTCCGACACCTAAACATCCTGAAGGGTCAAAAGGGTTATCACCCGAGAGGTGCCTAACCGTAACACTGATAAAAAAAATGAAACGTTCGCAGTCGGGCGAGTCTGAAGGAGTATTAAATAATCTTCTGCAACATCCCGCAATTCAACGGAACCGTTTTCCTCCGGGGGCCGCCTGGTAAGAAACCGCAAATATTGGCTTATTTAGCGCCGCGCAGCCACGGAGGTTCTTTTGAAAGAAAGCCGGAGAAGCCCGGACGTGCAAACACCGACGGAATTCATAAACTGTTCGTTTCCCATAATGCCACCGTCGCGTCGAGAGGGGCCGAAGGTGCCAGGACTTGCCGCATACTTGCGTCCTATTAGTCGCCGGCAATTACGCGTTAATGCCTCCAGTTAACGCATTAATTATTTACACAAGCCGACCGCGGTATTAAGGATTCCGAGAGAGGCTGCCAAGCCGCCGGGTTTCTTGAGGTTGCAGAGACTACCTCCGCTTGTCCGCCGCGACTGACTAAGCGTTCGCCTCCAGACGAAGGAATTTAATTAATTTCAGAAAAGATCATCTTAATTCGCGAGCTACCGCCCGGCCGCGTTCAACGTTTTCAAAAGACCGGCACCCGCCTCGACGCTCCGTGAAACCGAGCGATTCCGTTCGAACGAGTCATCATTCATATTTCCGGCGTGCTCCATGGAAAATTCAATTTCCGCACGATGATAAAAATCCCCGTGGAAATTGACGATTGATGTTCGGACGCGTTTAGCATTGTTTTCGGACATTACGTTCGTCGCGTTAATTTACTTTTCTGTTGGAATCCAACGATAATATACAGAAGCGGACTATGGTGCGACTCTGGCCCAAGTATTTTATGACACCCCCACTTAAGGAAGGGGACCGGAGGTTTTTTCAGGGACGGACAGTCAACATCACAGCATCTTTTAGGCCCACTGTCCACGAAGCGTCGCGTCAGAGACGCGTACGCGACAAAATATCGCTTGCTGTACGTTTCAGTGCTGCAACCAATGTAAAATAATTGACGCGTGTCCACGAAGCGTCATCGTCGCGTAATCGTCGCTACATTCAGTCGTCATTATGATTAGCGTACGATGCCGCAATCGTCTATACACGAAGCGTAGAGCAAACTTCACGTAATTTACGAAAAGCGAAGAAAGATGTCGAGTGACGAGGAGAATGTTATTTTGTATAATTATATTCGACGGAGAAGAAGAAGAACAAGAAAATCCTGGGTCCATCAAATTCTACAGAATTTCAGCATGAAAACAATATGTAAACATTAAAAAATAATTAAAGAAACGGTCTGGGTTTAATGTTGTAATGTTGTTTGACACAATTTTATTGTTTATTTTGTATGGAATACAACGGAATACGACTGATTTGGTTTCCTTCCGTCGACCATTTTTTTTGCAAACTACACATTTTAGATGAGATCTTTTTCTGTGGGTTGTATTTTTGTATATTAGATCAACATCGATTACAATTATCCCTCTGTATTCCATATAAAATAAACAATAAAAACTCTAATTGTGTAAAATATGGAGTATTTTATATTTATCTTTAATGCACCTTTTACCAACGATGACATGCCGAAATATCTCGACCATAGCATTGTACGCATCGTGGTGACGAGATATCTCGTCCATAGCATCGTTTCGTCGACATCGTGGAACCGAAATATCTCGTTTAGCATCATCTTCTGATCAATCTTTTGCAGCTATAAACGTCCTGCAATTAATATTTCTCTGTATAAGGGGTCCACCTAGAATTTCCTTCTGTTTCGACTATAGAGCACGTCCTCAACGTCACTCAACATTCTCGTAATGATAGAAAACTTGCTGTACGTTTCGTGAATGAAACAAAGCGTCCACATCTCATACGCGTACGCGTCTCTGACGCGACGCATCGTGGACAGAGGGCCTTACACTACAGCATTAGCTTCATTCTATTTAAATACAATTTGTCATACAATTTTAAATCCACTTTTTGTAACTTTTTTGTTTGCATTAAATAAATGTAGTCGTTTTGTTTAAGCGAATAAAGTTTCTCAACATTTTCCACTCTAAATCAGCTGTTTAACCCTTTGCACTCCTATGTCGACACTCGACGTCAGTTTTTATCTCGGGAGCTCCTTTGTCGAGTCCCACTCGACATTTTGTCACGTTCAAACCAATAGAAAAATAATAAAAATTTATAAAAATAAGTAGCAGTAAAGGAACTGTCCTTTAAAGTCAAATAAAAACATCTTTGTTTTCGGCGCTCGGGTTCGATCAATTGTTATTATCTGTTTTGAAGATTTAATATCGAAGATAATATAGAAGAGGTAATCATGTTAAATATGTTTATGACATTATTTTTAATGAAATTTGGAATCATGTTGTGAGATCTACAATTTAAAACAATTGATAACAATTGATCGAACCCGAGCGCCGAAAACATTAATACAGATTGCAACATTTTACGATCGATAAAAATTGAATATTTATTCAAATAAAAACAGTTGGGAGCTGCTGGTAGCAACATCGAGAAGTAATTCAGAGCGCAAAGGGTTAACGCACTGAACCCACAGAGAAATTGTTCGAACAATTTTTATCTCTATACGTATTTTTTTTTTCACATTTTTTTGTGTCCCAAATTCCTATCCAGCGCACTGTGCGGCGGCGAGAACGCTTGCTCCGTGTCCCGGCCACTTAACGCTAATATACACGAGATCAGAACCGACTCGTTTATAGGTCGAATTAGAAATGTTAGGAGCAATTGTCTGAATTCCGAGGAACGAGCGCGACAGGAAAAATCCGTGTAACGACGCGTGTGTGACGCATGCCTAAAATCTTCCTCCTATCAACCATGACACAGCTTCAGTCACGCCTACAGTGCCCTTCGAACGCCTACGACTCAGGACACAAAGGTTACCCGCCCAAAACCATATATAAGAGACACAAAATTATACAGCGATCAGCCTTGTCTCGTATTTAACTATTAAAAAAATAAACTCTGCGGATTAAGCGTGAATTAGTCTAGTGGAATCAACGAGTTAAGCGAGTTACACCATTCGTCGTGTGAAACTCGGATTCTAAATCGTTATACAGTAATTCATCGATAATTGTCTAAAATAGCTAATCGATAATTGTCTAGTTACGTCCTCGTGTTATTTGACGGAACGGTGTTCAATGGACAATACAGTAATTCATCGATAATTGTCTAAAAAATCTAATGGATAATTGTCTAGTTACGTCCTCGTGTTATTTGACGGAACGGTGTTCAATGGACAATACAGTAATTCATCGATAATTGTCGAAAATATCTAATGGATAATTGTCTAGTTACGTCCTCGTGTTATTTGACGGAACGGTGTTCAATGGACAATACAGTAATTCATCGATAATTGTCTAAAATATCTAATGGATAATTGTCTTGTTACGTCCTCGTGTTATTTGACGGAACGGTGTTCAGTGGACAATACAGTAATTCATCAATAATTGTCTAAAATATCTAATGGATAATTGTCTAGTTACGTCCTCGTGTTATTTGTCGAAACGGTGTTCAATGGACAATACAGTAATTCATCGATAATTGTCTAGTTACCTACCCATTCCACTGAGGGGCATACCCCGTGAGCGGCCGTGAAACTCAGTAGGCCTCGGCCGCCGAGCAATGTAACCCGATACCGGATCGGGTATAACGATGTGAGACCAGGAGACCACTACTAATCCAATGACAAAACTTCATTATTTTTTATTATTTTTTTATGGAACTTTCACCAATATATTCGTGGCATTTTTCTAATGAAAATGATACCGAATATGATATAATTCCGATTTGACCAATATATTTGTGGCATTTTTCTGATTCAAATGATACCAAAGACGATATAATTCGGATCATATACAGATGTATGGTCATTTATAATACAAGTCGGTTCGCCCCTGCAAGACACACTCTCTTGACCGGGACAATTCGTGAATCTTAAACTAAAATCGTAAATATTATCGGAATTATATTTGGTATAATTTTCATTAGAAAAATGCCCCGAATATATTGGTGAAAGTTCCATAAAAAAATAATAAAAAATAAAGAAGTTTTGTCATTGTATTAGTAGTGATTCACACCGATACACCCGACCCGGTATCGGATTTCACTGCTCGGCGGCCGAGGCCTCTCGAGCTTCGGTGTCCTGTTCTACGTTCGGCAAAAGTCAAAGAATAGTATCTTTTCACGATAATTGTCTTTAGCCAGACCCGTGGTATAGACAATTATCGATGAATTACTGTATTCAGTGCGTTCATACGTGACACGTGGACGTTCTCGCGAATCGTCGAGCTCGGCGCGTGCGGCGTTCTCGCGAAAAGCAGCGGAAACGTTCGGATTAATCGATAGATCGGTCAAAGCATCCAGGAACACGGGAGTTCCGCGTCAATCATTAATCACGGGTCAGCGGATCGAGATAACGGACAGCAAAGAAACCCGGCCGGGTTGCGGTGTATTCTGATATTCAACTCCCCGGCGGGAATGAATCATTTAAACACGCGGGTCCCGGGCAACTTCGTAATGATATCTAATTTAATGTCCAACGGGCGACACTGAACGATCGTTCTCATCAGTTACGCGTCGCGAACTTTCCCCGATGCACGGAGAGAGAGAGAGAGAGAGAGAGAGAGAGAGAGAGAGAGGGAGAGACTGGTCCCCGTGTATTAACCGGCCATTTCTGCGGCACCTCCCCCGCGAAACGCCGCCGGGCCGTCACGAAACGCGGAAATGACCTGCGCGGAAATTCCGCGTGCGTTTCCGCGGAACGTGTATGCAGCGTGTGGGGAAAAAAAAATTCAATTACCACGAGCGATCGATAGGCTGATAGCTCGCCGATGTTTTTCACCCGTTTCATTCATCATCCGCAAACCAGACGTTACTCGACGCCGTGAGACGATAACGATAGCGACGATGAGAGTCTTGAACTACGGGGTTGAATGTTGACGAATTTTTCTTGGCACTAATTTCTCATTGATTTGTTTAATTACATTTCTTTGAAAATATGTCCCGATGTTCCAACGAACGTTACGAGCTCCGAAGATAATAATAAATGGTAGCAGTGGAGTGAAAGTAATTTTTTTGATGAATTTTATTAATCTGTAAAATTACATTTCCAGTTCTGACAGTAATCATGAATAGTGGACCGAAAGAGTGGAATTATTATAAATTTTTATTAACCCTTTGCGGACGAATGTCGGCAGATAACCGACAAAACATTTTTTGAAAACAAATTTTTTTGAATTTGAATGAAAGTTATAACGCAAATAAAATAAGTTTTAGTTATTATAACGCAAACGTTCAAATTTTCTCAACTGCGCGCACCAATACTTCTCGTCCACAGCGACGCATGCTCGTCGGATGACTCCGTCCGCAAAGGGTTAATTTTATAAATTTGTAATATGATATTTCTTCGAAAACATGTTCGGATGTTGTAAATAAGCAGTGGACTGAAGCGCAGTCACGTTGCAACTGGTTCGATATCTCGTCGGTATCGGCTCTCGCGGTAACACGATCTCCGGGAAGACAGGGAGGATCGCGAATTTTTTTGCAACCTTCCAGGTCGCTGGTAGCGGAGCAGCGACTGTCGGCGCGGCGAACGTGGGAACCGATTCCGTTAATGAAGTTACGGGTGCAGGAGCGACGGTAATTCAATTGCGCGCGCCGGTAGAAAAGCTATCGGCCGTGTAGCGCGGCTGAGCGTCCTGAAAATCGAACTCATTTTCGCGCAACTAGGTATTCTTCGCCGAATGATCCGCTCATCGCTAATGAACACGCCGGCATCGTCCTTCGACACCGTGGAGCGCGCGCGAACCGAATCGGTGTCCGATAACTCGGTCGTAATTAACCCGCCTTAATTATAAATGCGATGCCCATTCAAAACGGCTCCGGGCTCCGACGAAAATTCGCGGCGA
This sequence comes from Lasioglossum leucozonium, assembly GCA_028454225.1. NCBI lineage: Eukaryota > Metazoa > Arthropoda > Insecta > Hymenoptera > Halictidae > Lasioglossum > Lasioglossum leucozonium. The sequence continues at coordinate 5,448,573 of CM052213.1, forward strand.
GCGAGCGAGCTGCTCGCGTTTCGCAGAGATGGCTGTATGTTTTTCGCGAGGACCGCGAAAGTGGAGCGGACAGGGAGAAAGCTTCTTTGTATAATCCCGCGAACGTTCGTTCCAACGTGTGCCCACGGAATGAATCCAATTTCATGGAATTGACATTTCATTCTGTCATTTATTATTCATACGTCCGCCCCGGGGATCTGTTGACACACATATAAAACAGCGGCGAGCCGGGATTGTTGCTCCGCCACTCTCTGATCTGTGGACAGGGAGGGGCGGGGCGTGGAGGGGACGTTCTTCAGACGTTGCAGACTCGCTAGAGTCAGACCAACCCCTTCATTTCCCGGCTCTTCACCTCCTTCAGAAATGCTCCCCGGTTAGCACACGACGCACAGTGGTTCGAAATCGTCAAAACGTGGCCAAAAATCACTTTTTCAACTTCGTCCAAAATTAATGAAATTTATGCCAATAGCTTCTTAAATGTTCAAACTAAGTTGTACCACAAATATAAATTGCTAAAAATCACCCATTATTGTTCCAGAACAGTTTGAAAACAAGCAAAAATGCAATTCTAAGATAGACTGCATTTCTTCCCGAAATTGACGATGTTTGTCTCATCATACTTTTGTATGAGTAATATTTATACAAAAACTAACTACATAGCGTTAAAGAGCGTTCTTTCGGCTATGTGTATGTGTAACTTTTAACATTATATATATATATTTTACAACTTTGAAAATTGTCTCTTTCTAAACGCCTACTTTCCAGTCTTTTTTTTCTTTAGTGACGATTACAAAGCGAACGTCACGCAATTTCACGATGAATTTTGCATGTACGTATTTGTTAAAGCCTCCTTAAGAGCGCTACATAAAAATATCTTGAGCATACTTGCGCACTTCAAAGTTACAACAATAAAATAGGTAACACAAGCAGTACTCCAATTTAGATAAAAATTAATACTCCGGGCTTTTTCTAGT
>CM052213.1:5449646-5464281 GCA_028454225.1 Lasioglossum leucozonium
ATAATTTTTTTTTTAAAACGCAAAAATAAAGAATTTGATGTATCCGTTTATTGTATTTGAATCAGATTCATAATCAGCAACTCCAAAAATACGGGAATACTAGATTTCAAGCTAATCGGACAATTTTTTAAGCAACACATCTGCCATATTGGATCCGCCATTTTGTTTTTTGAAATTTTGAAATCAGATTCATAATCAGCAATCCCAAAAATACGGGAATACTAGATTTCAAGCTAATCGGATAATTTTTTAAGCAACATATCTGCCATATTGGATCCGCCATTTTGTTTTTTGAAATTTTGAAATCAGATTCATAATCAGCGACACCAAAAATACGGGAATACTAGATTTCAAGCTAATCGGACAATTTCTTAAGCAACTCATCTGCCATATTGGATCCGCCATTTTGTTTTTTTGAAATTTTGAAATCAGATTCATAATCAGCAATCCGAAAACCCATAGAATACCAATTTTCAACTCAATCGGAGAATCTTCGATTTTTGGCCACGTTTTGGCGATTTCGAACCACTGTGCGACGTCTCCCACATATATCACCGTACGTCCGTTTTATATCCAATTTACGTCGCGGACGTCTCTGGGACGTTCACAAGATTTAAATTTCGTCCCAGGTACGTCCATTTTTTTTTAAAGTCTTATGCACGTCCTTGGGACCTCAATTTCGTACGATTTAGGACGCAAGACCAGAACTCATGATGTCGACACTTCGCGTTCTAACTGAAACCTTCGGACGACGTTATCTGGACGTCCGTGGGACGTACATAGGACGTCCGGGTGCTATCCGTGCAAGACGTTCATTTTACATCCACTTTAGATCTGAACCCAGGTAGCACCGTACGTCCCTAGGACGTCCGTTTTTTGTCCCGTTTAAAAAAATAATATAATAATATATAGTATTTTTTTTTCTTAAATTTGAAAGCGCCCAGTGGCTTAAGTGATGAGGCTCGCGGGTACGACTCTTGTGATCCCGGGTTCGAATCCCCCCGGCACCTGTGAGATTTTTTCTCAAGTGATATAAAAAATCGTGACACACCAGGATGGTTCGGAATCAACCTTAATAAACTGTAGGTCCAATACGATGAATATTATTTAATAAAAAATAAAATAAATAAAAAAAATAAATGGAAGGTGGAAAAAGGTGGAGCATTGTTAATGGAATTATAACCCCGAAGGGAATAATTAACAATAACCTGACCTTATAGTATTTTTAAATTTTCATAATTTTTGATTTACTGTTTTTGAAATAATGCCAGGTATGTCCCACGAACGTTCAAATAACGTCCGTATGTCCCAGATATGTCGCAGAAAAATTCCACATACGTCCCAGGGACGTCCTAGATAGGTCCGCACGGGACGTCCTATGTACGTTACACTTTCTAACACGGACATCATTCGGAGATTTCTGGGACGTATCTCGGACATATATCGGACATATTTCGGACATACGGGCATGATTCGGATGTCCCTGGGACATAGGAAGGTCCGATTACAGACATACTTGGGACATCCATCGGACATCCGAGTGCTATCTGGGAAAGTCTTGCGTCTTAAAAAGACATCTTATTTCGGACGTCTTAAAAACGTCTGATCGACGTCTTCGTGCAATCCGCGTCCACGTTGAGCGACGTTTTATTGACGCACTGCGCTAATAAAAAGCTTGCACGAGCGAGCGGTGTGACCGGAAAGCTGACGCGAAAATTCAAAAACGCCGTCCCTCGAGAAACAGCGGAGTCAGCCGGGGAAAGCTGGTCCCCGACAAGAGACGGTAGCGTTTTTTTCCCCCACGACAAATTGACAGGGGCGGGGGAGGGGCTGCTGTCGATCCACGGAAATCGCCGGGGTAACTTGGAAACGAACGGGAAGAGCGTCGTCGGGGAGCAGAGAGAACGGAATGTTCCGGCACTGAACAGCATCGCGCCGATCCGAGAGAGGAGATCGCATCATCGCGAGGCGCAGGTGTCGCACGTGCTTCCGGTTCGCACGCGGAATTCCGTTCCGCGATATTCATGGGAAATTCGCCGAACGTAAAGCGGTAATGAGCCTTCCCCCCCACACCCACGCCACCGTCAATTTCGAGCTCCGGAATTAGAAAAGGCAAGACAACCCCGAGGGGGCGGGGCAAAAGAGGGGGTGGGTGAGCGACGACTGATAAGTCATGCAAGGAAAGAGTCGGGATACGTGATTTGTCGCGGACCCGAGCGGGACTTTATCGGGGAATTCGACTCCGCCGCGCCGGTACGCGAGAGTTCCGCTTCCGGTTCCACCCCCATCATCCCCTCCCCCTTTTTATGGTTCCTCGAGCGTGGAAATTATGCGACGAACGAGAACCCGGCGTAATTCAACCGGCGGACCCGGGATTCCTCTCGCGAATAATAATTGCCGGGCCGTCTGTCCCGAGAATCGGCAGAGATGTCGAGATATCGAGAGCTCGAGATCATCTCGATATAAAAATTAATCAACTGCAAGGAACAGTGAGCTATTTTGAAAACCGTTAATTGAGCCGTTTATTTTGACAGTGGCCTAACTCCATTTTCCAATTTTTTCCGGTTACCATGGTTACATGTACAACTTCATGTTTTTTATCAGTAAAGCATTTCAGGTTGCTTATATTCCGAGCAAATACGATAATTCTTGACACATAAGTTTTCAGAGTTAGTTCAATAATTGAACCGCGTAGTTTGAAAGTGGTCTAACTCCATTTGTACTTAAATCAAGATATTTACTATTGATAATGTCGGAAAGCAGTGATGAAGGTAATTTTAATTAATTAGGACATAAAAACGTCGCAAAAAGACGCAATTTTTAAAAGGGTAAAGAATTCTGATGGAGAATTAATAAACTGGTTAAAAATATGTTGGATGCGTTTTGTCAGAAATGAACCGTATAAAATTTTCTATAAGACATCAATGAATGAGAATGAAAATTTTAAAGTCCTGAATTTATTACCACGTCGGGGTAGACCAAGAAAGTTCGAAAATATTGTATTGACACCACTGTATCAAAATATCAGACAAATTACAACAGCAAAATTCGAGGACATAATTGACCTATTACGATATATACCACAGGAACATCGTGATTTCTTCAAATCCCTTTCACACGCACAAAATGTAGATGAGTAGTAAATTGTTTTGTAATAAATTTATGTTTGTAATTTTGTACGTTATGTAGTTAAAAAATGTTTTGAATCGCATAAATTATGTTTCCGAAGTGTTTTAGAGATATGTAAAATTAATTCAGTACTGTTTTTTTCAATTTGAAGCATCTTAAATTATGTTGAATGGACTTGGGCACCTTCAAATTTTATAATGAATCTGGTTGTTAATTTTGAAAGTGGCCTAACTCCATTCTTGATAAGAAAACGCATATTATTCACTTAATAATTGCCACTATTTTAATAGAAACTATAAATTTAACACCCTTAGATACACTTAAACAGTCCCAGATTGCACATGACATTTTAAAGACGTCCACTTTACGTCCATTTTAGGTCGGAACGTTTTGAAGACATCTTTTATGGGACGTCGTTTTAACGTCTACAATAAGACGTCTTAAAGACGTCTTTTCCGGGAACTTTTAAAGACGTCTTATATGAGACGACTTAAAGACGTCTTAAAGATTTCTTTTTCGAGACGCCGTTTTGGCCTCTGAAATAAGTCGTCTTAAAGACGTCTTTTTCAAGACGTTTCAAAGACGTCTTATTTTAGACGACTTAAAGACGTATTTTCTGGGACGTTTTAAAGACGTCTTATTTTAGACGACTTAAAGACTTATTTTCCGGGACGTTTTAAAGACGTCCTATTTTAGACGACTTAAAGACGTATTTTCCGGAACGTTTTAAAGACGTCATACTTCCAGACGTCTTAAAGACGTCTTATTCAAGCCATCTTTGGGACGTTCATAAAGTTTTACGGGTCCCGCAAAGTTAATTAAATATACATATGTGATTTGTCGTGCGAAAAGGGACTGGGACCCTTCCAGTCTCTTATTTTCAGATGACAAATCCCATATGTATATTTAATTAACATTTCTGGGCCTGGAAGACTCTATGAACGTCCCAAAGACGGCTGAAATAAGACGTTTTAAAAACGTCTTGAAAAGTCGTCCTTAAGTCGTCATTAAGTCGTCTTTAAGACGTCTAAAAATTGTCTAAAAGTCGTCTTAAAGTCGCCTAAAAGTCGTCGAAAAGTCATCTTACAGTCGTCCTAAAGTCGTCGAAGCGTCGTCTTAAAGTCGCCTAAAAGTCATCGAAAAGTCGTCTTGAAGTCATCTTACAATCGTCTTAAAGACGTCGAAAAGTCGTTGAAAAGTCGTCTTAAAATCGCCTAAAAGTCGTCGAAAAGACGTCGAAAGGTCGTTTAAATGACGTCTTTAAGATTAAGTTTTGTAAGATAAGCCGTTCAGAAGACGTTCGGAGGCCGTTCAGGGGACGTTCGTGGGACATTCAAGACGTCTTAAAGACGTCTTCTAGACGTCTTTGTGCTATCTGAGGTATGACTCATTAGTATCCTATACGTATATTTTTAAATTCATTGAAGCGCAAACCCTTAAATATCTCGATTTGAAGATAAATGGACTTAGGTTACTTTCAAAATAAACGGCTCAATTATATCCTTTCGTTACTTCCACCGTGATACGTTTACGCGACTAAATTCCAGCGATGCAGATACTCGCAGAGAACATGCCGTTAACGAAATATTCATACATATAATGGCGACATTAACGCGCGATAACACCGACACAGGGTTAATAACGGAGGAAACCAGGTAAACCAATGTTCCGCTCATATTTCCCGTCGCGCTGTTTGCCCCCATGCTTCTTCATTAATTAGTACGTCAGCTTCTCGTTCCGCTTGGCTACGCGAAGGACACGCGCCCGGTTACGCCTCTGATAACCAGGGAAACACGACATTAGTCTTATTACGCCAACCGAAAAAATCCCATCCCAACCCCGCCGCTCACCTAATGAACTAATTACCTGGGCCCGTTAATGAATTAATGGACGAGATGTATCACGGCTGCTTAGTTGGCTCAGGATTAGCCGGGACATTAGGCGTCGCGCGATAAATCTCTGTTCGACCGTGAATAGAACTGCTTCGAACTCGAACGACCGAAAATTAATAAATCATGAAACGCGAATCGATACATCGCTAATTTCTGTGGCGTAAATAAAAATGATCTTTTTATTTTTATTCAACAATTCGCCAGTTCCGCTAACTCAAATAACAATTCTCCCGCGAGTGGCGCGAGGCTTCTCGGACGAATTTCGGAGAAAAATTTTGCCGAAACACTTTCCAATTAATTAAATTAACCGAACTGAAAAGAGCGGAACAAACGGCGAACAAGCGGAACGCGCATTGGGATAGCGGGAAATTTAATTGGGTGTAGTGCCGAAGTATTTCAATATCTATTTGATTGAAACACACACACACGCAAGTTTCGTTTTTCACGCGCTGAAAAAAACTCGACAACCAGCGTTCTTCCAATTTGTTTTAATAAACAACAAATCAACGTTTCAACGGAATAGACGTCTTGGACGCGCCTTTTTCACGTCCATTTTAGGTTTGAACGTGTCAAGATGTCTCAGAGACGTCTTAAACGTTTCCGAGCGAAAGACGTTCAGGAGACGTCTTTAAGAGGTCCGAGCGTCCAACAACAGACGTATTCGAGTCGTCTCTGTGTGCTATCAGCGTGGGGATCACAAGGAATACATATTTCTTGGATTTCGTTCCGCGTATTCCGGTGGTATTGTTGGCCACGAGCGAGCCGAGGAAAAATTCGAATAAGCGAGGACCCCGGCGGAAACACAGAGAATCGCACAAAGGCGGGTTTTGCGCGAAGAACGGGAAAAAGTATTATCACAAAGTCCCGGGGTACGAGGATCAAAGTGCATCTTGAAGTTCAGAATGCTAAATGCCAACAAAAAGGAGAGCGTGTAATCGAGGAGGACAAGGAAACTGTATGAATATACATGCGCGCCGAAAGGGGTCGCTACCCCCCTTTCTCTCTCTCTTTCTCTCTCGACCCTATGCATCTTTACACGCAGGAAACAACCTGCAGAAGGTAATTAGCATTTTACCAACCGGCGTTTTCGCCGTTGGTAGACGACTGACTGCCGGTAGAGCGAACGCACGCCAGTCTCGAAGAAGGGTGTACCGTAGAGCACGCTGGGAAATTGAATTATTTCGCTGTTCCCGATGCGTGCGTTCCCTTTTCTTGAAAATTCTCGCTGCTCGCCGAGCCGCGCCGCGCGCTGCTAAGCATTGTTGCCCCCTCAGGAAAATACAATCTTCGGACTCCACTTATTCGTTGCACGGCGGAAAGAGAAAACGAACGCGGAGGGGAGAAAAGGGTCTTCGTATAAAATTACGGACGACCCAGTTTAACGGCACTTCGCCTCCTCGCAAACACACACACGCACGCATACACAGGTCGGCTCGAGTGCATTAGTTCTACGGAACGTATACAGTGTCTTCTTCCCTGAACCGGTTCGAAATTTATAACTGGAAAATTTTTGTTCGAAGCACAGAGCCGGCATTTTATTAAACGGTTTCTATGTTTCGTGTACGACGCGGCGTAGGGTTCGAGCGGCTCATGAAAATCACCGGAAACGCGGGAACAAGCTCCCACGATAAATCGGCCGTTCTCGTTCTACGTCGTGGATTTTTCAGCCGGACGGGCGAGGCGGCGCGGCGGTTGCAGGGGACAAGAAATTGCACCGGGAAGACGGAGTTCGCAGTGTGCATCAACGACCGTGCGCCGTCGGTCGTGTAATGAGAACTAGAAAAAAAACCCCCGTGAGCCTAAAAAGAGAATATACTCCGGGGCGCGAACATTACCCGGGATTTCTTGCACTGTTCGCACACGGCGGAACTGTGATCGCATTTTATTATTATTCGGTTCCGTGGAAAAATAATTCTCTCTCGGAGTTATACGAAGGGGAATCGAGGGGTTACACCCCCTCCACGGCGCACATTGGTCCTTAACCCTTATCTCAATAATCGATATTTTCTACGATATTCGATGGATGTTAAACTTTATAGTTTCAAGACGTATTTCCGTACGTAAATTAATCTATTACCGTACAAGAAATGTAGAAGAGATCATTTTATTATTTGTCGACGTTAATATTAAAAGTGTTTTCAAAAGAAATTCAAAATGGGCACCTAGCCAGCACACGACGACTGAAAGACGTTAATTTTAGGTCCGAAAACGTTTTTTTCGGGACGTCTTAAAGATGCCGATTTCACATGGTCGTCTTTGAGACGTCTTGGACGTCCAACGTCGGACGTTTTAAAGATGCAGACTTCACGTGGACGTCTTGAACGTCCAACAACGGATGTCTTAAAGATGCAGATTTCCAATTAACACCTTTAATAGGTCTTGAACGTTCAACATCGGACGTATTAAAGATGCAGATTTCACGTGGACGTCTTGAATGTCCAACAACAGACGTCTTAAAGATGCAGATTTCCAATAAACACCTTGAATACCTCTTGAACGTCCGGCAACGGACGTCTTAAAGATGCAGATTTCGCATTGACGTCTTTAAGAAATCTTGAACGTCCAACATCGGACGTATTAAAAAGATGCAGATTTCCAATGAACACCTTTAATACGTCTTGAACGTCGGGCAACGGATGTCTTAAAGACGCAGATGTCACATGGTCGTCTTTGAGATGTCTTGAACGTCCAACAACGGATGTCATAGAGATGCAGACTTCACGTGGACGTCTTGAACGTCGAACAACGGATGTCTTAGAGATGCAGACTTCACGTGGACGTCTTGAACGTCGAACAACGGATGTCTTAGAGATGCAGACTTCACGTGGACGTCTTGAAGGTCCAACAACGGACGTCTTAAAGATGAAGATGTCCAATAAACACCTTTAATACGTCTTAAACGTCCAACAACGGATGTCTTAGAGATGTAGACTTCACGTGGACGTCTTGAACGTCCAACAACGGATGTCTTAGAGATGCAGACTTCACGTGGACGTCTTGAACGTCCAACAACGGATGTCTTAGAGATGCAGATTTCACGTGGACGTCTTGAACGTCCAACATCGGAGTCTTAAAGATGCAGATTTTCAATAAACACCTTTAATACGTCTTCAACATCCAACAACGGACGTCTTAGAGATGCAGACTTTACGTGGACGTCTTGAACGTCGAACAAAGGACGTCTTAAAAATCCAAATTTCCAATAAACACTTTTAATACGTCTTGAACGTCCGACAACGGACGTCTTAAAGATGCAGATTTCCCATCGACGTCTTCAAGACGTCGTGAACGTCCGACCCGGGGCGTCTTCAAGACGTCTTTGTGCTGTCAGGGTGGGTATCCGGTTATTGACATAAGGGTTAATCTGGCGGCACCGGAACCGATCTGGAACGAGGGGCTGCCGCGTCGTCGTCGTCGTCGTCGTCGTCGTCGTCAGCCGTGACACCAAAGAAGATGGAGCGCGCAAACACCGTCAAAGAGACTCGCGAGCCGACGAATCAGGTCGTGTCGTTCTTATCAAACGTGAAGTACAAATATCCCAGCTAATCAGGCCGGATCGTCGAAATTCGCAGCGCCGGTAAACTGCTGCGACGCTCTGATTCGCCGGGCTGCGAAGCCCCTCGGAATATCTCTTCGGGGGACGAAGAAACGGCGACGTCGGAGACACGGAGGAAGAGGGGGGGAGGCACAGAGTAAACGGAAGGGATGCAGTAAATTCGAGGAACGAACGAACGGACGGAGGGACGGACGGACGATTATAGCTCGACGGGTTTCTTTTAGTTATGCAAACTGGCGGGGAACTTTCGCGCCCGGAAAGCGTCGGGATATCCTCGTCGTTAAAGGAACCGGGGAACTGGCTGCAGCGATCCGTACTGGTGGTGGGGGGCTGGGGAAGTGAAAAAAAAAGTGCATCGTTCACCTTGTAAGAGAGTGACGCCGAAAAATACGGGGCGAGAATCGACTTCTCCTCGCGACTTCGAGAGACACGCCTCGGCCGATCGGCTTCGGAGCCACTCCCGAATTCCCGATGATCACGCGTGTTGTCTATTAACGTACGCGCGAGAGATCATTTCTACGGCCGAAATTGCCAGAAGCAAGCGAACCGATGTTTATTTATTCGTATGAATTTTTTAATGCTTATTTCTCTCGGGATCGAGATGAACGTTCGATTCACGAAAATCGATATCGATATCGGCTACTTCCCAGCATGGTGTTATTAGCTTCGGGGACCGAGGATCGAATTACGGGAACACGTGTTTCTTAAATACGTCTTTTTTACGTCCACTTTAGGTCTGCACGTCTTACGTCCGAAATAGGCGTCTTATAGACGCCTTTTGGATATCTTAACGACGTCTTAAAGACGTTCTAATGACCTCTGGAAGACGTCTTTTGGACGTCTCAAAGACGTCTCAGTGCTATCTGAGTAATACACGTAGCAGAGATGTTTCTGTCCCCCTCTCTACAGATTTTCTTATCGGGAGAGTGACCTCCGATGACGCTGTCCGCTGATTAATCATCGTCACATTGTGCAAGGAGGATCGAAAGAGCGTACTAACGCGCCGCGAAATTTTCCATCAAAGAGAGCATCGCAACTATTCGTTCCAGAAAAGATTCTTCAGAAAATCTCCCTAAGTGTCCCCCTCCCTAAGGATCGATTAAAATGTTCGTTAGATTATAATCGAACCTGTTTCTCCGAGATATAACGGCTCCCGAAATGAATCTTCCGATTCGCATGGTTCCAACGCGCGACCATAACCTCGAAATAGTCGGCAACCGTGGCAGTATCTACCGACCATAATTTCTACGCAACTTCTTACTTCTTTATCCACTTTGGTATTTTACTCGCGCTTAAAACGAAAGCGGCCGCAATAAGGATTCGAAACGGCCGCGGCCGGAAATTAAAGTTCCCGGGTTTACTTCCAGGTTTGAATAGAAATAAAAAAAGAAAAAAGAAGAAGCGGAGTTTTATCTAAATATATGAGTGATAAAAAACGCAAACACGCAGGGGGAGAGCTCGTACTCCTGTTACTCTCTCTCTCTCTCTTCTTTCTCTTTTTCATTCTGAAGATCGTCCGCGGGCCAGCACGTTATGACACAGGCACAAACTAACAAGGATCGCGAGAGATCGTTTCGACGTTTTATACTGCCTCGTAAGAGCATCTTTATCGAGGTAAATTGTGGCGGGCTCGCACGCTCCGCTACTTACAGTTATTATTGTGCTCTTTAAACGGCACGTCATCGTTTTACTTCCTCCACGGAGGGGCAGCTCGCGAACCGGTCTCGTATCGGCGACAATGTAACTGAAAAATACTTTCTCGATCGGCTGTACACCGAGAACATTCCCAGATAGCACATGACGTCTTAAAGACTTCCAGAGGACGTCCGAAAGACGTTCGTAGGACATTAAACACGTCTTGAGAACGTCGATCTCGATTGAAAGAAATTGGGGAAAAATGTTTGTTCGCGTGAAAAACGAATACGCCAGAGAAACAAGTATTTCAACCTTGCGGAATAATCGAAGAATAACGATCCAGATCTCCTCGAGACGCGCACGCTCATTTCCGTATTTATGTGGCAACGCGGCCCGATTAAAAAAGTAATGAGATACTGTTAAAAATGTATCGATGCGCATAACTCGGGCGAGATAGTTGTCTGATGTTGGGGAAACTTGTACCAATGTATAATGGAACACCGTTAAAAATTTATAAAAGCGACTTCGCCGAGGACATATAACGTCTTTTTATTTAATTATTGCCATTTTTTTTTGCATTTGTCCGAACACAATGAGCACAAAATTGCCGCATAGATGCTGATCCCCAATTGGGTCCAACAACGGACATTTTACAATGAGCTCTTTTTACTTGATTATTATTATAAAACAATTTATCGGAACACAATTAGCACATGATGCCGATCCATTGGGTCCGACAATGTAGCTCCCACGCTCCTGGCAGAGGCAGCTAATTTTTCTTCGAACCAGCGACGCGACGACTACGACGACGGTGAGAGGCCAAGACCTGAAAAGACCCGGTGGCCTAGTTCTCGAACTCCGGGACAACGAAACACTTTATTCGATTTTGGTCTACCCCGCCTCTCCGCATGCACCAGGAAAATGTAGTTGAAGTAGTTCGACGCAAAGACAATATTGATCTTCATTCAACAATGAATATCGATGGAGTCGGCGATGCAGCCGCCGCATGCATGAAAGCACTCGAGGAGAGTTCCCCCGACCGAAAAATTATCAAATTTATCAAGGTTTACACAGAAACGAAAGGATAACATCCCAAGAAAATGTGGACCAATTCGTGCAACAGTTTGGGACTCGGTTCAACACCTTCAATCGACACCCGGATAGCACGCAATGTCCTGAAAACATTTAACGTCTTTTTTAGGTACCAGAAAAAGTCTTTAAGACGTCGTTTTAATGTCTGAAATAAAGCGTCTTGGAGACGTCTTTCCCGGGACGTCTTAAAGACGTCCTTTTCGGGACATTTTAAAGACGTCTTCCGTCAAACGCCGTTTGAACGTCTGAAATTCAAATGGTTCAACACCATTAATCGACACCCGGATAGCACGCAACGTCCTAAAAACATTTAACGTCTTTTTTAGGTACCAGAAAAAGTCTTTAAGACGTCGTTTTAATGTCTGAAATAAAGCGTCTTGGAGACGTCCTTCCCAGGTCGTCTTTTTCGGTACGTTTTAAAGACGTCTTCCGTCACAACGTCCTAAAAACATTTAACGTCTTTTTTTAGGTACCTGAAAGTCTTTAAGACGTCGTTTTAACGTCTGAAATTAGAGAGTCTTGGAGACCTCTTTCCCGGGACGTCTTGGGGACGTCTTTTCGGGACGTTTTAAAGATGTTTTCCGTCAAACGACGTTTTAACGTCTGAAATTAGTGAGTCTTAGAGACGTCTTTCCCGTGACGTCCTAAAAACGTCTTTTTCGGGACGTTTTAAAGACGTCTTCCGTCAAACGCCGCTTTAACGTCTGAAATTAGAGAGTCTTGGAGACGTCTTTCCCGGGACGTCTTTTTCGGGGTGTTTTAAAGACGTCTTCCGTCAAACGCCGTTTGAACGTCGGAAATAAGACGACTGCAAGACGCAGATTTCACATAAATGTTTTAGAGTGACAATCGAATTTTGGGGTAGAAAATAATTTTTTGCGAACATGTCCTGCAAGACTCTTTCTAAACGTAGCAGTATTTGTCGGGCGAGCGGGCGGCAATCAAGTGGAACGGGACACGTGTCCATATCAGTCAGAGACATTATCATCAGTCTCCGTTGTTCCGGCCAGTGGTTCGCTCGGAAGAGTTTAAGCCTGCTGTCAGTTGACACGACGCTAGTTCTCATCGGGTTCTATTGTTTACGTGGACTGTGGTGCGCTATCGCAGCGACCAAGTTTCCGAAGTGGGCCGCGCGCATCGCGTCGCCTCTCTGTTATCGCTGAACGTCTCTAATCGCGACCCTCCTTGGCCTCGACTGTCGATAACCAGACCACTGCGAAATTTCTACGCTAGCCGCTCTTCTTGGCCGAAACTATTGTAGATGTTACTTCAAGGTTTAACGTTATATTGATTCGTCTGGATAATAGTTAGAATATCACGAAGTAAAAGACATATGTTAATATTTAAAAAATTTAGGTGATTTTGTTATTAAAAAAAAATTTTTTCAATTTTTTATACTCACATTTGTAGAAAAGTGAATACCGATCAACTTTCGTTCGAAACATTTTTTTGTCAGATCCGTTCAGGAGACGTTCGGAAGCCGTTGGCGACGTCTCCGCGCTATGTGGGTTAAGCCGTGTCGCCCATCGAGCAGAACATTCCGACGTGATTTCTTACGTCTTCGCGCATCCTCCCCGAGATTAAATTAAATTATGAACGCGACGGCAGCGTGGCGTAAAATGGCCCCGCAAACGCCGGTGAATGATGACCGGGGGGCCCGAGAATGTGGAAATTAAAATTAGTGAAATGCTTATAGGAGAATCGATATTTCAAAATTTCTACTTTCTCGGCAATTATTAGCCGCGAAATTTTATTGTTTAACTATTGTTTGACTATTGTCCGCCTAGTCGAGCCGTGTCCCCCACCACCGAGCGCGGCCGTAAATAAAAACGATCGCGTACACAAGTGACTCAAATAGTGTTTCAGAAGCTACAAAGGGATGGACGCAAAAGTTTTATATTCGGAGGCAGTGAATTCGCACAGTCGCAGAGAGAGATCCACCGCCACCCTCCTCCCCACCTCCCTCGCCATGGAAAAGGATACTTGTCAGAGCGGTTTCACGTAGCCGTTTCCTGACTATTCATTACGAGGTAAAAATTCCGACGGACCCGGCGTGCGCTGTTCCCGACAGCAAAATATATTTCCGCGAGGCGTTAATCAGGCCGGCGAAATAAATCAACCGGCGCACGGTATTGTTCCAGGGTCAACGTGGACTTCTCTCTCCTCTCTCGGAGAGACGCGGCGAAACGGACCGAACCGGCGCGGCGCTGCACGACCGCGGGTGGGGGAAAGTTCCTCGACGGAAGTTCTCCCTGGTGAACTTTCATTACGGCCCTCTCCCGTTCTCCTTTTTCGCTACCACCTACCCCCCGACCCCCTTCTTCTGCCGGTTCGCCGGGGCAAGTTCCGCCCCAGGTATGATTGGAAAAGTTCGAAAGATAGGGTGCCGGTTATTTCCGAATGTCGATTTCCGACGATAGCTCGACACGCGTGCTAGACGCTGCTCAAAGCGAGATCTACCTGCCGCCCGGGAGATGAATCCCACCGCGGCGGCTAATTCCTCTCCTCGAAAGAGCTCCGACAATACCTCGAATCCGACGAATTCAAGGTATCGTCGTCGACAGCCATTTTGTTTCCAAGATTGTTCTCTGACGAAGAGGTCTAGACAAGTGTCACCGGATTGGGACTTGTCCTGCACCTTCCCCTCCTACGGTGTCATTCCCCCTCTTTCCAGTCGGTCACGTGACGCTATGGCCCGCCGACTTCGCGCTGCGCCGTGACTCACACAGTAGGGAGGACGTATTCCCCTCGATTCCAGTGAGTTCCCCAGTCGGTCACGTGCCGCTATGGCCCGCCCACTTCGCGCTGCGCCGTGACTCACACAGTAGGGAGGACGTATTCCCCTCGATTTGAGTGAGTTTCCCAGTCGGTCACGTGACGGTACGGCCCGCCCACTTCGCGCTGCGCCTGCGCCGTGGACTGAGCGAGTTCCGCTGATCTGTCCCGCACACATGTACAGAGGCCGCGTCAGCCGGTGGATCACGAAGAAGTCTCGACGAGATCTCACTGGCGCAGCCACGGTGTGCACAACAGACTGACGCACGGTGCATCGTTGCACGGACGAGGAGGAGGAGGAGCAGGAGGAGGAGGCTCGTGCGACACGTACGGCTGAATGATTCGCCGTGAGGCGAATTGCCATTCATGCCGCGCCGCGAACTATACGGGCCGGTCGCTATCTCCGAGATATGAACGTGGCTCGTAAATAGATAGCCTCCTTACCACCTTGACCGTATATCCCGGAGATTTCGCGTCCCCGTTCACGACGCCCACGACGTTCTCTCTCTCGCTCTCTCTCTATCTCTCTCTCTCTCTCTCTCTCTCTCTCTCTCTC
>CM052213.1:5470073-5512480 GCA_028454225.1 Lasioglossum leucozonium
GAATTCTATAAAAATTTTCTGCCTCGACCTGCTCCCCTAATTGTAAAAATTATTTAAGAAGACACCCAGAGAACACGAACACAGGAATTTTTGAGAAATCGTTTTCTTGTTCAAGCGAAAGAAATCTCTGTGCTTTTCAAGATTTATTTAATTTGATTTTTATCTTATCTTCTTGTGTCTCAGCATGTATCATTAATACCACTATACATAGACGTCTATAGGGCCGTTCCTACCAGGCGTGCAGTGCGTGCCCGCACGCAGGCGGCCGACTGCGGTCGAAAAGGTTTATATTTCTGAGGTTTATTAATATTGGAAAAAATGGTTTGTAACGATTTGGTTCACTTGTTTCCTAATTTGGCAATAGTAATTTGATTGTATTTGACGTTGCAAGTGGAGAAAGATCGTTTTCGACACTAAAAATTGTGAAAAATGATTTTCAACTATGACACAGGAGCGCTTATCTGATTTAGCTCTTTTATCAACAGAGCACAACATATGTGAGAAAATTGATTATGCCAAAGTCATAGACGAGTTTGCTGCGAAAAAAGCTCGTAAAGCGCCACTCTAAAATTTTATATTAGAAGATAAAATGCGTTAATACAACAAATTGTATTCTGAATTTCTCATTATAAATTTGAATAAAGCACTAATGTATACTGGTTTAAATATTTTTTTCCCATTGTCAAGGTGAGGGTTGGGAGCGACGAAAAATTGCGCAGGCGGCTGTACACCTAAGAACGGGCCTGATAGCAAACCGTATCTTTCATTTGTAACATTTTTTTAAACCGCTTAGAGTTTTTATGACACGGAATTTTATCGAGAGAACGGGCATTCCGACGCACCGTGCCACGTGGCCCGTGATCTCAAAACTTCGGAATTCCTTCATAGACCTCTCCCCCCACTTATCCCGAGGTATCGCCGTTGGTCAAAGAGCAGGATACCCCGGTCGGCGAAGTCGACGAACTCGTAGAAGGTTGACGAAGGCCGTTCGGATCTATTTATAGCGGGCCGGTAACGAGGTAGACATTTGTCCGGGAATCGTGTATATTTCGGGGGAATGGTTCGCGAGCTACGGCACTGGTCTTCTCGGTCGCAATTATTTTCGCGATGACCCTTGGCGAGCCTTCGAGGAAGCCGAGCCCGCTCATCAATGAACTATCCACGCTGCGCAGCAAATCCAATGCCGATGGACTTTATGCAAAATAGAAATGTTAACCCTTCGCGCCCGGAGCTATGTTTCAACTCGAAAATTAAACATTTCTTCCAACCTAGAATTAATTCCATTCTGTATTTTCTTCGTTTTATAGATATGAAATTTATATAATACCCCGTGAAATGCTTAAATGTTTAGTAATTGATTGGACACCAACTTATTAGGTGGGCCGGAAAGTAATGTCATTCAAATACATTTTTAACAATTTTTTATTTTAGTCAATGATGCAATCATCCTCGTTATCAACAACCTTTTGCCATCTAATGTGTAAAAAAAAATAAATAAATGTAGGAACGTCTAATTCACTTGGATAAACATCGCAAATGTACCTCTTCTGGTATTTGGTTGAAAAGTTCAGCCAAAACAGCAAACAAAATTTAAGATTTAATTGTTAATATATTTTATTAATAATTATATATATAATTTAATTAATATAATACAA
Organism: Lasioglossum leucozonium; assembly: GCA_028454225.1. Lineage (NCBI taxonomy): Eukaryota > Metazoa > Arthropoda > Insecta > Hymenoptera > Halictidae > Lasioglossum > Lasioglossum leucozonium. The sequence continues at coordinate 5,471,729 of CM052213.1, forward strand.
GTAAACAAGTCACTTTAAACTTAAAATGTCTTGTCACGACTTTGTAGTACACATTGAGTTAACCCTTTGCACTCGAAGCTATTTTAACTTAAAAATTAAACATTTCTTCCAACCTAGAATTAATTCCATTCTATATTTTCTTCGTTTTACGGATATGGAACTGATATAATACCTCATAACATACTTAAATGTTTAGTAATGTTTAGTAATATTTAATAATGTAAACAATATTTTAAATAATGGTACAGCAATTTTTAGCGGTGACTCCGTGTCGCCACTCGAGTGCTAAGGGTTAATAAATAATAACTAAATATTGACATACGTAGAAACGACATTACTTTCCGACATTACTTTTTAGTGGCCACTCTGAGTCGCAGATTAACATATTCGGACAACAAAATCGGAGATAATTCCACCGTTTGTGGAAATTCAGACGTTGGAGACGTCTTTGGACGTCGGAATGTCCAACAACGGACGTCTTTAAGACGTGTCTGTGTGCTATCTTCGAAAATTAACGGTCGTAGACGATCAGTCAACAGGCGTCGGGGGCAATCTCCGAGCGTCGCAGGAACGAAACGAAAAAGAAAATCAGAGACAATAAATTCCACGGTTTGAAAATCACGGTTGGGGATTATCCGCGTAGCGTGTCAAGATCTTCTCACGCGGCGCGATGAATTATGTAAACACAATCGTCGCGTCGTCCGCGTCCCAGGCCTATTATCAATCCAGGCATCGGCGCGCTGACAATGGCGCCGACACAACGGACAAATTGTCCGCGTAATCGAGATCCCGGCATCGAGTTCCCGACGCCGACAAACACGTCTTCCTAAGATCTAAAACAATCTCGGTTACAACAAAAAAAAAAAAACGAACTATCCTCGACAAGATAGCAACAAACGGACGTATTCGCCGATATCCGGTTTTCAATTTCCGGCGGGAAGGGGTGTCCGAGCACAACGGCACGGTGTGGGCTCCGATGGCCGGACAAGAAACGCGAGTCGAACTCTCATTAACGAGACGCACTTCGCGCGGAACGAGCAAAAAGTCCTTCCCCCTCCGGGAGCAACAGACTCTCCCGGTAGGAGAAGGGGGGGTTGGTAAAATTCCAATGAGACGTAGCAAAATTACCTAACGTACCACGGGAGGCTGGTCGATCTCGAGGACACACGAGACACTTTCTGGCTGCCTTGTCGTCTCTTCCGCGGTCAGAGTGGGGGCGTCCCCCGCTTAATTAACGGCGATCATCGACTCCGCTGTGGCAATTACCGCTGGCACGTTTTCACTTCGGATAGGGCGCACTCACACTCACAACAGGGGATAAAACAACGAAAAGAAAAAAATGTCTCTCGCGTTCGGATCGGAGCAGACCGGAAGTAACGGTCGAATGGCAGTGAGAGGACACGTGGGTCCGTTAGGAGCACGTCGAAATGACGACGGCTCGGAAGATTAGGCGGAGAGGCTGGCTTCCGCTGCGTGGACCACGAGGTCGCCGTTCGGAGCTGGAATTCCCGCGAGCTCCAAAAAATTCGCGACGGGCCTGGTTAGTCAGCCGGGCAACGACGATCACTCTCGCGCAACACCAACAGCTCTCCTCGAGGATCACAGGCACTAGCACTGAACACGGGCTTCGCGATCCAGACGACGGATTTTCCTTGGTGGGATCTATTTTTCCGAACGACAGGGGCGCTTGTTGGCGGCCACACTCACTCCGGGGGTTTAACGGCGGCTGCACAAAAGAACGGAGAGATGTACGCGTGGCGTCCCTCTGCTGGCTTTCTTCTCGTTTCCCTATTCTCTCGGCACGGAGAGACCGACGCTACTGAACGACACACTCACGCGCGCGGGATCGCGTCCGCCGGAGCACTGACACCACTCAGAATTCCACGAGTGACTGCAGCCGCACACACGACTCCAGTCGGACGAGACTTCTCTTTCGGCGGCGCGGCGCGCGGCTCGTGCGGCCCGAGCACAGCCGAATCGCCACGAACCCCGCTTCTTTGCGCCGCCGACGACAGCCGCCAACTGCCGGCAATACCACGCCGACCGTCCGACGTGATGGTACAGATCCTCTCTCTCTATCTCTCTCGGCGGTCCGTACATACAAATCCGAGTTTACGGATGTTTTCCGGGTGTTCCAGTACCGGCAGTTTTATTTCTCCGCCCGTGGCTCCTCGCGACAGTGCTCATCGGAGACGGTGAAGAGCGAAGGGCCGGCGTTTTTCGATGCTGGTCCCCATCACGGCCCGTGATTCTGTTGCAGCGGCCTGATAGAGCCGCGATTGACCCGCCACGGACAGCGAGTGGCAACAGATTGTCGAAAGCTCCGGCGTTTCTTTCGGAGACGAAACAGCCCGGTCGAGAAACTGTGAAACAATCATCTTCGACGCTGTCAAGCATCTCGCTGCCGCAAATCGATACGCGTCGCTGCCGACCGGCTGCCAGAGCGTACGTGATCGCAATCTGCGGACTGTCCTAGCTCCGCGGCTGACGTACGGATCGATCAAACACATGCGATCGATTCTTTTTTGTTGAAATTAATGATTTTTTGTTGTGTCGATTGTCAGGCTTTTCTACTCGGAGATGCGTCGAACAGCGCGTAACATTATGAATCTATTAAATGGGGACCACCTTCGCGTGTCCTTGACGAGCGCAGAAGTAGCGGCCACTGGATTCCAAAGTCCGATTTTTTAAAATTAAACTTGATAATTTTTTGTTATATTAGTTTTAATATATTTCTATTAGGAACGTCAAGATGTATCGAACAGTGCATCGATTAGAAAATTGAAGATGACCTCCAGCTGTCCTTGACACAAAATAACGGCCACTGGATTCCAAATTCCGATTTTTTAAAATTAAAATTGATGATTTCTTATTATATTAATTTTAATATGTTTCTATTAGGAACGCCAAGGTGCATCGAACAGCGCATCGATTAGAAAATTGAAGATGACCTCCAGGTGTCCTTCACACAAAATAACGGCCACTGGATTTCAAATTCCGATTTTTTAAATTCCGATTTTTTTTTAGATTTAATATATTTCTATTAGGAACGCCAAGATGTATCGAACAGCGCATCGATTAGAAAACTGAAGATGACCTCTAGGTGTCCTTCGCACTTGTTTTAGCGGTCACTGAATCACAAAGTTCAATTTTTTTTAGATTAAAATTTATAATTTTTTGTTATATTAGTTTTAATATATTTCTATTAGAAATGCCAAGATGTATCGAACAGTGCATCGATTAGAAAATAGAAGATGACCTCCAGCTGTCCTTGACACTTAAAATAGCGGCCACTAGGTCACAAAGTTCGGTTTTTTTAAATTAAAATTGATGATTTTTTATTATGTTAATTGTACTATATTTCTATTAGGAACGCCAAGATGCATCGACTAGAAAATTGGAGATGACCTCCAGGTGTCCTTCACACAAAATAGCGGCCACTGGATTCCAAATTCCGATTTTTTTAAATTAAAATTGATAATTTTTTGTTATATTAGTTTTAACTGGATCACAAAGTTCGATTTTTTAAAATTAAAATTGATAATTTTTTGTTATATTAGTTTTAACATATTTCTCTTAGGAACGCTAAGATGTATCGAACAGCGCATCGACTAGAAAATTGAAGATGACCTCCAGGTGTCCTTCACACTTAAAATAGCGGCCACTGGATCAGAAATTCCGATTTTTTTAAACTAAAATTGATGATTTTTTATTATATTACTTTTAATATATTTCTATTAGGAACGTCAAGATGTATCGAACAGTGCATCGATTAGAAAACTGAAGATGACCTCCAGGTGTCCTTCACACAAAATAGCGGCCACTGGATTCCAAATTCCGATTTTTTTTAAATTAAAATTGATAATTTTGTATTGTATTACTTCTAATATATTTTAAAGCAATAATAATAAATTGATAATTTTGTATTATATTAATTTTAAGATATTAGCATGATTTTATTAGGAAACTGACAACGACCTTCGCGTGTCCTTCATGCTTAAAATAGCGGCCACTTGACTGCAGAACATGATGATTTAAAAATGCTTCGACGGTCGAATTCCGCGATGAAGATGTAATCTCGCCGACTGCTCGCGTGTTCCCGGTTAACAGGCCGAAGTTCGGCAATCCGCGAACAGGTGAACAGCCCGTGTTAGCTCGGATGCGCGCATACACACACGCGTCGCCGAATTTTCCTCCCCGCGAAAATCATTTTCATCGAGGGCGCACGCTCGCGCACGTCCCTCTTAATCTAACGTGAAATTCGAGCGAGTTACGGTCGCGCCCGCACGACACGATCGAGAACGAGACGTTCCCATTCAGCTCGGATTAAGTTCGCCGGTTTCGCGCCCGGTTGAATAATTTTATGGCGTCGTTCCGCGCGCGGATCCTCGCGCGAACGTGACCGCCTTTTATTAGCAAGAAATTCTTTATTGGAAGATCTTCGCTTCCCCTCCGTCCCCCCTCCCCCGTCCCTCGGCTGTTATTACGCTTCCGGTCGTGAAATACTGTTTTCCTTAATTACTCCTCGACTTTTCTTTCGGGAGATCAACGGTCTGATCAAAAGGAATTACTTTTGACTTCTGGAAAAGGGACATTTCTTTTGGGAGATGAAGAATAATTACCGAATTTAACGCCTCAAAGGGACACATTTTTTTGGAAGATCAGAAAAAATTACTCAATTTAACTCCTGAAAGGGGACATTTTTTTCTTTGGAAGATCAGAATTATTTTAACTCCTGAAAAGGGACATTTTTTTGGAAGTTCAAAAAGAATTACTGAATTCTTTTAACTTCTAAAAAGGGACATTTGTTTTTTTGGGAGATCAGAAAGCATTACTGAATCTTTTTGTCCCCAGAAAAGGGACATTTTTTTGGAAGATCAAAAGAAATTACTGAATTATTTTAACTCCTGGAAATGAACATTTTTTACAGAGAATAAAAATCTGATCAAAAGAAATTACTGAATTTCTTTAATTCATGAAAAGGGACATTTTTTTACAGAGAATAAAAATCTGATCAAACGGAATTACTGAATTCTTTTAACTCCTGAAAAGGGACATAATTTTGGAAGTTCAAAAAGAATTACTGAATTCTTTTAACTCCTGGAAATGGACATTTTTTTACAGAGAATTGTTAAAGTAAAACATTTATAAAGGGAAAAACTCAGAATTGTTACAGTGTTGTGGACTTGTTGCGATGTTGCAAAGTGGTTCGATGCACTGTGTCGAGGGAGGAATGACGATCGAGAAAAAAGACGATCGGCATGAGACGCGAGTGGGTAGGACGTGGTTTGTACGTCGCCCCGCAGTTCAGTTCGATGTAAGATTCGGTATCGGCAGGACACTCCTGGTTCAATTTTACATCACGTCTTAATAAAGGTTAAGTTGTTATAAAGGGACTTATTTCACTGAGTTGTAAGTTTATTAAGAGGAACTCCACTCCATCATATCCTTTAACAAGAATAAAAATCAGATCAAAAGGAATTACTGAATTCTTTTAACTCCTGAAAAGGGACATAATTTGGAAGATCAAAAAGAATTACCAAATTATTTTAACTCCTGAAAAGCGACATTTTTTTACAGGGAATAAAAATCTGATCAAAAAGAATTACTGAATTCTTTTAACTCCTGAAAAGGTGCATAATTGTGGAAGATCAAAAGAAATTACCGAATTATTTTAACTCCTGCAAAGGGACATTTTTTTACAGAGAATAAAAATCTCATAAAAAAAAATTACTGAATCCTATTGACTCCTGAAAAGGGACATTTTTTTGGATGTTCAAAAAGAATTACCAAATTATTTTAACTCCTGAAAATGGACATTTTTTTACAGAGAATAAAAATCTGATCAAAAGGAATTACTGAATTCTTTTAACTCCTGCAAAGGGACATTTTTTTTTTTTTATAATATTTACCAAAAATTCACATTAAAATATTTCTAAAATATTTCCAGAAGATATTTAGGTGACCTCCTTCAGCCTCCTCTCGAATACATGGAAATCGTAAGCTCGCGGCCACGCTTCGAGTCGCTTCGGCTGCCGCGGTAATGCGAAATCAAGATCAACCGAAGCTGACAAAAACGATGCGCTCCGTGAAAAGCTGATGCGAATGAAATTCGAATGCTATTCAGATTTCCATGAGCCCGGGCGCTTTTATGCGTCTCGAATATAATTCGCAGATCTCGTAGCATGCCCGCGCGCGATTGGCTGTCTCAACTTTTACCATGTTAAATAAAGTGTACCGAATGTTCGATCGCTGAAATTCCGGTTAAATACATTAGCGGATTTTTCTTCGACGAGGAGCATCGTTGCTATCCGGCATACGCTTAATATTCGTTTATTCGAAATAGTCGTTCGAGCCCCATTGGAAATCAATAATAAATTACGCCTCGAAACCGTTCCTCAACTTAAAAATAGAATGCGGACTTTGATTTACTCGCAGAGTCGCCGGAAGTCTCGAGAACGGATCAACTTGTCCAACTAACTGTACAATCGAATTCGATGATCGATCGACTCTCGGTAATTTATGCTCAAAACATTGACCATCCTAATCAAATATTTCCCTCGACTGCGTCCAGCCTTTATCGTCCAACAACGAGCATAATCACATTTAGAAATTACCTCTGCGATTATTAGCAACGATAATATAATTTAGCTGATTTTTATTGGAAAATTGGGTTTTGCTAGTGCAACATTCAGAACACCGAAGAAATATCTGAGAATATTAAATAAAGTAATATCTCGGATTTACATTAATTAAGAAAGCGTTTTAGTGATTTATATGTTGCAGCCGGCCCAAAGAACAATTCCGAATAATTCCCCATTACAGAACTTTACGCAACAACTGTCTCCCGCGGTTTCCAAAGCAATAAGAACTTCTCCGTGTTTTGCATTACACAATATTGTGTATGTATATCGCGATGGTGAATCGGTATTTCTTTATGGAAGCGAGTTTCAAACTTGTAATGAGCACCGTCTTGTTAGCAAATTTCTCGTATGTTTACGGAACTCTTATGTATCCGGTGACTATATAATTTATCGAACAAACAAGGTACACTTGAGAACATTAGAAGGTGCAAAAGTGTGAAGCAGTTACGCTATTTGCACGATCTGTTGACCTATTTAGCAAGCAGCGTGCATAGTAAAATGTAAAATTGAAGGCACGAAAAAAAGTGTTGACCCTTTGACCTCGAAATTAATTTAGAGCAGAGATGTAAATGTGATGTTTCTGTATAAAATAATGCATAAAAACACAGTACGATAAAATCAGTTTGATAATGCAAAAGAAAGTTGACCCTTCAACCTCGAAATTAATTTACAGCAGTGGTGTAAACTGAAGAGTCCTGCATAAAATAATATAATAAAAACAAAGTACGATAAAATCAGTTTGACAATGCAGAAAAAAGTTGACCCTTTGACGTCGAAATTAATTTAGAGCAGAAATGTAAATGTGATGTTTCTGTATAAAATAATGCATAAAAACACAGTACGATAAAATCAGTTTGATAATGAAGAAGAAAGTTGTCCCTTTGACCTCGAAATTAATTTAGAGTAGAGATGTAAATGTGATGTTTCTGTATAAAATAATGCATAAAAACAAAGTATGATAAAATCAGTTTGACAATGCAAAAGAAAAGTGTTGACCCTTCGACCTCGAAATTAATTTGCAGCAGTGGTGTAAACTGAAGATTCCTGCATAAAATAGTATAATAAAAACAAAGTACGATAAAATCAGTTTGATAATGCAAAAGAAAATTGTTGACCCTTCGCCCTCGAAATTAATTTACAACAGTGGTGTAAACTGAAGATCCCTGCATAAAATAGTATAATAAAAACAAAGTACGATAAAATCAGTTTGATAATGAAGAAAAAAGTTGACCCTTTGACCTCGAAATTAATTTACGATTTCTATTACCTCGAAAGATAGCAGAGGCGTACAATGAAAACAAAGTACGGTAAAATTGGTTTGATAATGAAGAAAAAAGTGTTGACCTTTTGACCTTGAAATTAATTTATCTCCTTACGATTAATATTACCTAGAGAGAGAGAGAGTAGAGGCGCGAATTGTTCGACAAATTGACAATTCGAGAGTGCGATCGGTCACGTTACCAACAGTTTCGCAACTATTCGCGCGCGCGTGCACGGAATGAAGTTGGGGCGAGGAGGAGGGGGAGAGGAGACCAGTTCGACCGCGGCGCCCAGGAGAAACAAGAAGAAAATTATGTTGCCAGCGTTCGAGAGCTAGTTAGCATATCAATAACGTGGCCGGGAGAGAGGGAGAGAGAGAGAGAGAGAGTTCGATAACCGGGACCGTTCGCCCTCGAAAACACGTTGTCTTACTATCAGTATGTTCGGTAGGAGTGCGTACCGCTCTCTCGGAACACTGTGCTCCAATTTACCTGAATGTAAATCCGAAGTTCGACCGCCGCCTGCTACGCTGGTTTCGCGGTCGCGCGTAAATTGAACGGCAACCCGGCGGACCGTGTCGAAGTTCGACGGCCGATCGTCCGTGAAAAATCTCTCCTTACCTGCAACATAAACATTGAACGAATACAGTACACGCGTATCGGGTAAACAATATTTTTATTATTATCCGCAGGTCGATTCGGAGCCGAGCCTGATTCCCCGGAAAAATATTTATTACGCGGATAGCACGCGACGCACAGTGTATCCAAACGGCGAAATCGTGGTCGAAACCTTGTAACTTATCAAACATTTTGCAGGACCCGAAATAGCAAACTCAATCAATTTTGGTGACGTAATCAAAGATTTTGCAGCGGAAAAAGCGAGAAAAATGATGTAATATTCATCTTACAAAAAATATATGTAACATCCTTTGTGCTTAGAATAAATAATTCCTTATTGTGAAATTTAAGTATAGGATTTGAATGTGTATTCCGACCTCGCAAAATTTTTTGAACCGGGCCCCGTAAAAGGTCACGCCGGCCCTATCTTTTATAAATGTCAGACGTCTTTTAGATATTTTTAAAGCGTCTCGCAAAAGACATCCTATTTCAGACGTCTTTTAGACATCTTTAAAACGTCGCACAGTGTATCCAAACGGCGAAATCGTGGTCAAAACCTTGTAACTCACTTCAATCTGGACGAAATTGGACAAAAATTGGTACATGAGGGATTTTTTGGGTCGCTGATTACGAATCTGAACTTAAAAGTATAAAAAACAAAGTAGGGGATCCAATATGGCGGACATGTATAGCAAAAAGTTGTATTTTCCTCTAAAAAATGTTTACAGTAATGCGAAAAAGATACGCTAAAAAGAAATAAATATGACAAAATAAAAAATAAAAATCTATGTCGAATCAGATGAACTGTAATAATTATCATCATCTTCAATATCTTCATTTTTTCGAGTGTTTCTCGCTAGAAAGACAAGTTCCAATGCGTCTGGTGTCAATTTTTTAATTTTTTTTCTCTTGGCGTTTTCCTAAATGTGAAATGTATGGGTCGGATGATACCAAGAGCCGCAAGAATACATCTTTCATCGTTTTTTCACGAGAACATTCGCGAGAAAAATCTTGACGATATTTTTTTATATATCTATTCGTATGCTCTTGAGCTTCTTCAGACATTTGTCCAATGGGTAATAATGCCGAACTTATTATCTGTGAACCATGAATTAAAATTTTGTGAACTGAAGTTGGCATGTAGTGCCACGAATATAAACTTACGAACAGTTTAGCTGTTTCAACGGCATAATTTTTAAATTCAAATAAATTAATTTCGTGACCGCTTGAAATAGCTTGGAGAATGGCATAAAACTTTATAATTAAACGCTCGTCGACACCAGTAATTAATGCCGATATCTTATGATTTTCAAAAAAAACGATGGGCTGTATTCCCATCGTTCGTATTACCAAACTCAGGCTTTGGACGGTCCACTATTAGCCCTAACTGAGCCTGGAAACAATATGGACTTTCAGATATTATTTGTGTGCCTTAATAGTATATTGAAATTAATAATAAACTGATGCAAAACCATACAATATTTATTTGAAGAGTTTTTAAATATCGTCTACACCTCCCGAGAGAACACGCATGACGATGCTTCATTCTGCATTTACAAAATGGTCTTACAAAACATTGTGTGGCACTTTTGGGCAGCCAATTTTAGCAAATACTGAAAGATGACAGTGTCAACTACAAGTTCCAACAAAAATTATAACTTCATATTGTTTTGTACACAACTTTTACTCTACATGTTTAAAATTTGTCCTTAAAACTTTTCTGTTCCCGTCTTCTAATAACATTTATAATTATACAACGTAAGCATCAACTATTTCAAATATACTAGTAGTCAGAGACATTCTACTTACTTCCAGGAACAGCATCCATTTTACAGAATTCAAATTAAGTAAACCGTTTTTGAATTATGCAGTTTTCGCTTTCACACAGTTCCTCACAACACGATTACTGAACGACTAATGAACGAAAACTTCGAGCTCTCACCATTTTTCAGGTATAATTCCTAGTAGCACAAAAATATTGGATAAATTTTTTTCAAATATTGAAAAAATATTTTTTAAGCCACATTTTTTCATATAAAATAAATATTGGATCTAAATATTGCATACATGTACAAGAAATGTAAATCATATAATTAGAAGAGATAAACTTCTATTAAAAAATTCTTTTAGGTAAAAATCTAACTTTTTTTTTAGTGAAGCATATTCTTAGTATATTAACATTGCGTCCCAACACAGATTGTTTGCTAACGAATGAATATTCTCCGCTGTAACAGAGCCAGGGTCTTTCCGAAATACTTTAACTGCAGTCGAATGTTTATATTTTCTAGCGCCGCAAGTCTAATCTCCAAACTCTGTTTAGACAAAACCGAGAAAGATCTCGAATAGATTCTAATGTTAAATAAAGATTTATTTTATAACGAGAAAAAAATATTTTTCTCATAATACGAAAAAAATATTATCTGTATATTAGCAAAAAATATTCTGTTTCTAATATGAAATAAAGTTTCATTTTATATTTAGAAAAAAATATTTTTCTCGTAACATGAAATAGATATTCCCTGCATATTTAAAAAAAAATATTTTTTTACTTAATGTAAAATAAATATTGTATGTATATTTGAATATTAAAAACAGATTGAATCTCCTTTTAATATTCTATAAATGTGTATACAATATTTTGTGCTACTAGGGAAGTAATAAAACCTTCGCACCTCGGTTTTTCAATAGGCACAATATTAAAGAATCTAAAATAGTACCTCCAACGGAAAATCCATTTTCGAGGTTTTTGGCTACGATTTCGCCGTTTGGACACACTGTGCGACGTCTCGAAGACGTCTTTGATACGTCCAGTTTAGGTCTGAACGTCTTGAAATCGTTTAAACGACGCGCGACGTCTCGAAACAGACGTCTTTAACTCCTTGCTGTATTTTAACGAGTCAGACTCGCGATGTAGATTGTAAACAAAGTCTAACAAATACGAATGTTACCTTTTTAGATAAAATAAAATTTGATTTGTTTGTAATCAATATTTCAGCATTAAAATTAATGTAGCAATACAAAAAAAAATATTTTCCCTTCTACGACATTTTTGGGGACGAAGACATTTTAATCACTGTGACCGTAAAGAAAATGACACGGCATGGGGTAAAGACGTCTCGAAGACGTCTGAAAGATGTCCCCGTGCTATTTGAGTAGCAACGCGTCGCGCGTCATTTCGAGTGTCGATACGGAACAATCGATCTCGATTAACACCGCGAAGCTGCCGCATTCTTCGACTCGGGCTCGGAACAAAGGGGAACAGGCCGAGGCATGAAACGGCTCCGGAAAGTAAGCAGAACAGAGAAAGCGGTAGACAATGGAGCCAGCGAGAGAGAGAGAGAGAGCGAGAGGCGGTTTTGTAATTCATATTAGAGACATCCAAAGAGGAGCGAGAGCAATCAAGCGGTCCGCGGGATCGACTTGTCCGGATTTCCGTGTCGAATTAAACTTACAGATCGTCGCGAACGAGGAGAGGAGTGAGCCGGGCGAATTCGAATGAAAGGGAAATATTGTATTTTTTATGAGACTCCCCACCCCCCGACAACGCGACGTCTTCGGCCAGATTCGCGGGGACGGAAGGGAGAAAGGGACACGAAGAATGGTTAGGTTGTTCCGGGTGTTGAACCGTGACGAGAAAGGGAGAAGGAAAATATCGTGGAGTGGGAGAGAGGGGAGGGCGGCCCCCGGAAGGATCAAAGTTAAATGAATGCGTTCCGCGGGACACAAAGGATTTTCAGAGCACTTTATTAAGCCGCGCCCCGTGGCCCCGGGTCCTGCCCTCTCTTTCTGATTTTGGCCCTTCCCGTCCGCCGGCCGCTTGTCTCGCCGTGGCTGAGAGGGAATCTTAATGGAAATGTAAATTCACGCTGCGGAGCACGCGCGCGCCGCACTCTCCCCGTCGAATTCTCTTCTTTTATTCCGCCCTTTCCGCGATTTTTATTGAAATTTTCTTCCACCCATACGTATATCGCTGTTTGCGGATATACTCCAGCGCTTGGATTGGGTCGCTTCCCAGATAGCACGCGACGTCTTCAACACGTCTTTTTCACGTCCACTTTAGGTCCGAACGCCTTGCGTCCTGAACATCTGTTGGGATATTGCGCGGGTTACACGCGCATGCGCAACAATTTTAGCGTCAGTAAAGTACTAAATTGAGCTAAAATGGGGTACCTTGGTCACCCCGCATAATTCCACAAAATCTGATTTTTTACATCTGATAGTCTTCTTGCATGCAATACAAAGCGCTTTATTTTCTACTGAAGAAGGAGCTAACCATAATTTAAAGATATCATCTTCCAACCAAGAATTTTGGAAGCGTTGTGCTCTACGCTTCCTTGTAGCTCCTTTTCCAATAGTTGCCATTATTAAACAATTGAATATATTAACATTTTCGGATGACGCTCGTCTCGTCGTGTCGTCTTGTACTTTTCCGATGGGTTCCCGCCAATAACAGTCCCCCTCTATTTTCCCCATAAACTTAGGACGTACATACGTTCCTGCATTTATTCGCGCATGCGCGTGTAACCCGCGCAATATCCCAACACTGGTCCTGAACAGATGTCTTTAAGACGGCTCGGAGACGACTTTTCCGGGACGTTTCAAAGACGTCTCAACTTCAGACGCGTGAAATACATCATCTTGAAGACGATCCCTCAAAACAAAAGACGTTCAGTCTCCGTGCTATCGGGGTCGAGCGGAAGAAATTGATAAACACCGGTCATTCGACACAGCGAAAGAACTCTGACCGGCGAAGTGGCGCTTCCGGAACGAAGAGCAGCCGGAGCGGAATTAACGTCGTCGATCTCCCGGATTCCACGTTTCCCGAAGGTTTCTTGGGGTGGTGGTTTCGGGTCGAAATTAACACAGATCCGAGGCGTGGCGTGGCGACTCTCGGTAAACGGCAAGGTAATATAACTTTTGTTCGTGAACGGGGGAGTCAGAGGAAGACGGGGTGAGAGGGAGACGAAGGGAGAGAGAGAGAGGGAGAGAGAGAGATCCGAGGACAAATCAGTTGAGCTCTCGCGACGGTAAGCCCGCAGAATCTATCTAATTTAGGGTCATATTGGAGGGCAGCGCAGGAAGATATACCGGGGGCACGTAGGAGAGATTTGCCCCGAGGACGAAACCACTAATCCTTGTGTGGTAATCGACGATTTCCGTCCCTAAATTGTCCTTCCCGCTCCTCCCCACCCCGCGTCCCTTTCAGGATTGTCGGGCAGGGGGGGACAGGGGGAGGGGACCTTACGGCATTAACCTTAAAGCGGGAGCCGCTTTTGTTCCTGCGGAGCCAGTAGCTGCGGTATAATTGTTTCGATTACCGGCGATCAGACGTTGATGGTCACGATTACGACCGGATGATTTCGACGGTCGGTTTTACCGCGTTTAGATGGCAGATAGGACGGAGGAGAATGATAATGGAGGCAGGCGGCGCGGCACTTCATGATAAACACGGGAAACAGAAACGACGAGGTTTTCCGGACTTTCATTGTACGGGAAAGCTCGATTTATACAAACCGTGCTGGATTCTTGCATGAATCTGACTGAATTTATATTTTGACACTAGAACTAGGGGGTCAAAATGACTTGTTTGACATTTTTTATAATTATAACTCATTTGTTGATTTCGACGGTCGGTTTTACCGCGTTTAGATGGCAGATAGGACGGAGGAGAATGATAATGGAGGCAGGCGGCGCGGCACTTCATGATAAACACGGGAAACAGAAACGACGAGATTTTCCGGACTTTCATTGTACGGGAAAGCCCGATTTATACAAACCGTGTTGGATTCTTGCATGAATCTGACTGAATTTATATTTTAACACTAGAACTAGGGGGTCAAAATGACTTTTTGAAATGAGTTTGACATTTTTTATAATTATAACTCATTTCAGGTACATTTTCTTTCTGAAAGTTTTGGTACGACTTTTTCTAAGATCTACAAATAATTAATTCTGTAAAACAGTTTTCTTTTTTGTTATCATTTTTGTTAAGGCCCAACATAGATTTAGTTTTTGATATTTGTAAGGATTTAGATTGTAGTTACCAATAAGATCATCGCCTCGTCATTAACGTATAACCGTCCCTTCGAGCGCGACCGTGGTAGCTGTAAAACCCGCGATTTTCACTGTAGTTTTTTGGTTTATTGTATACATCTGGTTGCCAGGTTCCGGCACTTCTCATTTTTTCGAGTTCGTTATTTTAGCATGCTTCGCCAAGGTCAATGTGCCTCCTGATTTTATTACCTGCCACGGCCAAGGGTCGAAAACGCCCGAAATTAGTTTTATTAACGGAAAATCCAAGAAGGGCGGGATCTTCCACCTCCCTTCCCTAATTTTTGTACTTTTGCAACCAACCAGAATGTTTCACCCCCCGACAAGACGACGAAGCCGAAGCAGCGTCGAACCTTTTTTCATCAGATAGTCGATAGATCCCTAGACTAGCACATCGATAGTAGTAGCCCTAGCCGGTAGAACGTCGCGAGACAACACTCGTAGTACAATAGTCATAGTTCGTTTTTGAAGTAAAATACAAAAAGTGGAAACCAGAAAAACATAATTATTTCCCGATTCTCCGGGTGGTCCTTCGAAAACCTAAATTGGAAATTTGTCGGCACACACGTGCAAACGCCTACAAGGCTCGAACATCCTAAGGATAAGCACGAGCATTTAACAATTTTGTTGTAAAATTGTATGCAGTATACGGAACATAGTTTTTCGGTGCTGTGCTGTTGTATCGTGGAAATTTTTGTGGCACGTAGTCTGAAAGATACACAGAGAAACCGTTATTTTGTGTCATAATACCTCTAGCAAATCGAAAGTTTATAATTTTATTACATTACGCGTCCAATAAACCTGGCACTCATTAGCGTAGCAATTTATCATCTAGTTATAGAATAAAATATTTTCAAACTCAAAGATCTGCCAACAACCAAAAAAATTCAGTCAATCAAGTTCACTCAGATTACTTTCAGTCGATCATCAGGAACACTGCCATACACAACTCAGTCGTCTATCAGAAACATTGGAACACTCTCAGTACAACTATATTCGCTGTAACTTCGTCCTAACTATATCGGAAAATATCTGTAAAGTTTTAGAAGTATATGTTTGTGAAAATCATTACGCACACTGCAGAAATATTTGAACCCATAAAATTACTTTTATGAAAAATTTTTATGCATAATTATTTAATGAATTATTGCTATTATATTACTATTATTATTCAGATTATATTCAATTTTTGTTCTTAAAATCAAAAAATATATAAAAAACGTAAGAATTGCTATCTTTTCTTAAATGTCTTAGTTTAACCCGGCTACGCTTTAAAAAAACGGCACTTAATAAGTTGTTTTGGGTCCATTTGGACCCATATCTATTTATTTAATGTTTAGCTATAAAATGTTTTTAAATTTTTTATTTATCTGTTGTTGTTAACGTAAATTACATACTAATTAAAAATTACATTCGTAAACGTAAATTACATACGTAATTAAATTAACTTATTCGGAGTCTCTTGTACAATCAATGCAAAGCGAGGCTCTGTGCTCTTTACAAATGAATTTTGAACAGTTGGTACAATATACATCATATTTGTGATCTTTTTTATTGGTCTCACTGCAAAAAGTACACCGTCCTCTGACCCTTTTTTATGGTAGTGCAATATCTTCAGTTCTTGTTCGTCGCTTGTTATGGTCACGAATGTGGTGACCATACGTGTAACAATTTCTATTACAAGTATTTCAAAAAGGATTTTAAATATTTTTTTTTGAGTGGAAGAAAGATTTTAATAAATTATTCTCCGCCAAGAAATTTCAGACTCGTCGGCCATTCCGTTTGGAAGTTACAAGCGTGCAAAGAATGCTTCGGGTCCAAATGGACCCAATAAGCGTAGCCGGGTTAGGAAACAAGTCATTTTGACCCCGCCGGTAGAAGTAGGTATACGCCAATCGTCGGTAGTTCTAGTGTTAAGTTAATTTATAACGCCTTCGCCTTTTTTAGCAAATACGGGATAATCCTGTAACCGCGCGTAAGATCACGTTCCGACGTTAATGAGGGTTACTGCCATAAAAAGGACCTTTGACCATTACCGTCATTTTACTAGGTAACGGCTGGTTTTCCCCAAAAAATTCTTCCTGGTACAATCTCTCCCACTCTTGTTGTACAGCAAGATCAGTTCTGTACGAGCACCGCGACCGCAACTATCGTCAAGTTGACGGCTCCCCGTGAGTACATTTATACGTTCTATTTTATTTTTAATAAATATTATCTTTGCTTTGGAAGCAACCTCTGTTGATTATTCAACAAACCGGAAACGCACCGAGCGTGTTTCTGTTTTATGAAATAAACCGCAGCAACTTTTTTCTAGTAACCGGATAAAGTGATATCGACATCCAAATAGCATAGAGACGTCTTGAGGACGTCCGTTGTTGGACGTCTTCTGGCCGTCTTTTGTTCGGAAACGCCTTAGAGACGTCTTGGAGACGCCGCATAGTGGTTGGAACGTATAGGGAAGATGGAAAAAACTTAAAACTTCGGCATTTCTAAATATTTTTGAATAATTCTTTTTTTATATTACTTCTTAATCTTCAAACTTCTGATATTATTAAACGAAATATTAAACAATTAACTTAATGTAATTGTTTATACATAATATTGTTTATAACATTACGAACTATTATTTCAACATAAAAAATTGAAAACTCGAAATAGTATTAAGTAAACAAACTAGAAATAGAATTAGACAAACAAACAAACTTGAAATAGTATTAAACTAAAAGCTTAATATCATTTTATATACATAACATTACTTATAACTATTAATATTATTATTAGTAATAAAACTTAATAATATTAATTAATATGGAAGAGAACTTCACACAGAACTTTGTACGAAACTGCGAAATTGTTCATGATGGTAACAGAAATCAAAACAGAAATGAGTGGATACATTCGTACAGTGGCCGAAATAGAAGAATCGCGCCTATAGTAACGCATTGTTGAGAGCGTTAGCAACGAGATAGTATAAATAACAGTAGAATATCGCGGAGCGGTCACTTTTCCAAACCCTGCTTTATTGCTGAAACTTCATGCGCTCTCAAACTTTAAACGTTAATATCTGCTAAACGTGGAGAAACGTGGTGCTGATTTTTGCAGGACTATTGTGCGATGGTGTCTTCTTTCAAAAAATGCCACTCAGAGAATGTAGGAACGTGTAGCTTTTCTTGTAGAGCTAAAGAAAGCAGCTGCAATATGAAATTATACATATCCTACTTTCTGGCTTTATATTGTTATTTTGGTTGTGAGTTTTCGAAAATTATTTACATCGGGCATAAGCTGAGACTATATACATTTGTAATATATAGTATATATGGTTATAAATGTCCCCAAAAATGAAAGAATAACGTCGAACGTGTGGTTAGAAATCTGTAAGAATCCAACTAGAATCTGAAAGGTCTAATTTAGATCTATTTTTCTCCGTTATTAAAGAGAAAAACAGAGATCCATTTTCATAGCAAGATACATTGGTTCATGGCCTATCAGGAAATAGCGGTCTATATTTTAAATAACGATTTTCATAATTTAGGGTTTTTTCCTGCTTCCGACCACTGTGGCGCCGTTAAGACGTCTCTTCAGGACGTAAGACGTTCAGGCTTGAAACGGACGTGAAAAAGACGTGTGCAAGACGTGCTATCCGGGACGGTGAAACAGCAACGCGTGTTTCGCACAGTTCGGAAAAGAGGGGTCGACAACGGTGTCTGGGTCTTTATGGAGGCACGCCCCCATCGCGTGTTCCCAGGCTAATATGAAAAATCGATGGCCCCTTTCGGGGTCGTGATTAAAGGAAGCGACGAGTTTTCGCGCCCTCCGTAGCGTGACAGCCGTTCACGTTGCCCCATGACACGTAATTTTTGTCGATGGAATGATAGATCGCGGGCCGGGTAGTTACACAAAGAGGGTTCTAATTTTCGTATTGTCAGGGATGGCAACGCGGCGAACTGAAGTAGACAGGCGGACGGTAATTGATCGGCGTGATTCGGGGAGTGGGAGTACACCGGTTTCAGGTCCGATTACAAAGTCGTGCGGAGTCCTTTGAAAACGAATTGAATCCCTTCGACGACAGTGGCCCCCTCCTCGAGGGGGACGGACGTTTTTCTTAGATCGTGTAGCTCCCGATTTCTCTTTCCTCTGTGCAGTTTACCGTAACGCCCGCACGAAACATAGAGACTCTGTTAACAGATAGGACGTCCTCTTCCGGCATTTTAATCGAGACAATGTGCAGAGCATTGTTTGTCCTCGGCGTTCGAGATCAAAGAAGGGCACTCAGCAAAATGGCTGCATATCAAAAGTTAAAACCTATTTGTTGATTGCTTTTCTACGAAATCCGCACGACGGCGACGGCGGTTGTAAGAGGGAAGCAAGGGTACACGGTTCGTCGGGCATCAACCTCTGAAAACGCTAGTTTTTATTTACGAGAAACACGCATGGAAACTGGCTCATGCATTACCGCCCGTATGTCGTTTTAATTTATGCGTAACGAGAATCCGCGGAGATTAAATGCGCAACGGTTTTTCCTAGTTACGTCTGTCGTTATCATCCGGCCGAGCCCGGTCATTGTATTTCACTGGCGGCTGTAATATACCTTGGCCCGAACAATTTATTTTATCGGTTAATTTTGTATTTTTTTCCGGCGAACACGTCGCGTGGTGCTTCCCGCAACGATCTGTTTCACCGGGAAAGCGCTGATCAGTGTTCGAGGTGAGCTCAGAATCCGGCTGCTGAGCTGGTCCACACGGGAGAGAATGCTCGGTAGCTTTAATAGTCATGTGTCAGCGCATACACAGACGTACACACAACTCTAATACACACACACGCGCGTACGATTCTGTCGTATTTCTGTCCCGAGTTTGCACACCGCGATCGGGCACCGTGATTCTCCGATCGGGCCACCGGCTCGGCCCGGCCCGACCCGGCGATCGCTGGATCCACTTCCAGGGATTGGCCGGGCATCAGCAAA
This sequence comes from Lasioglossum leucozonium, assembly GCA_028454225.1. Taxonomy (NCBI): domain Eukaryota; kingdom Metazoa; phylum Arthropoda; class Insecta; order Hymenoptera; family Halictidae; genus Lasioglossum; species Lasioglossum leucozonium. Next base: position 5,491,264 of record CM052213.1, read on the forward strand.
TGCGACCGAACGTAATCCATCTCGCAGCAACTCTCCCGCTCGACTTCCTGCTGTTTCTTCGAGACCCGCGTACGCGTCAGGTCTCGCTACTCCGGAAGTCTCAACGTGCACTTGGCTCAAAGGGACGTCCCATTTTTCCGGTGCCCGCCCAGATAGCACACGAACGTCTACATCTTCTAGCATCTGAAGTGAGGCGTCCTTAAACCGACTCGAAACAGACGTTTTATTCCAGTCGTTAGGACAACGTCCCCGGAAAGACGTCTTCAAGACCTAAACTGGACGTAAAAAAGACGCACGCGTGGAAGAATTTTTCCCGACAACGGGAAAATAACCGGACCCATTCCGCGAAAGCAAAAAATGAAATTGTCCGGTGGTTTTTGCACGGGAAAAAGTGCGCTCGATCGTGACGACCGAGTGGGTTCGAGTTAAAAGCACAGTCAAGCAGCAGTTTCTATTGTTCCTATTGGTACCATTTAGGTTTCGGCCGGCGCGTGGTTTCTCGTTCGCGCTCTCGTTAACCGTATCTTGAATCGTTTTGTCGAGTGTTCGCTCGTTAATTTCGATTCGCCGCGAATCCAAGAGAATTTTGTTAGTTTTCGGTGGCCATTTGTATATTTTTTTCTCACATCGAATTCATATGGAAAAAACAAAAGTTCCGTCGCGTAAGAACTGTATACGTAGATGTCTTTCGGTCAATATTTATGGTCCGTTCGTGCCTGTTACTGCGTAACAATAGAATATATATGAAAGTAACGAAAATGGGAAAACCCATAGAAACGTTAGGGTAGTTTATCGCATGCACATTGCTTTAGTAATAAAAGTTATGAGTGAAACGTGGAAGATGCCACACCCATCTGCGCAGGGTAATTGTGCCTGAAAGAATTGTACAGTAAAATTGGGGAAACCCAAAAATTTAACTGCCGTCAGCCTCGTTTACCTGTGCCGCCGAAGGTCAGAAATGCTGAGGGACACTCCACCACCGGGCAGAGCATCTTCCATAAAATTGTTATACACCACGCCCCGAAAGTAACCGTTCCTCCAATAAGACCCAGCAAAAATCAACCCCCTCCAAAACTCAGTTCTCCCGTAAAAAAAAATGTAAAGAACGAGCAGATCCTCAAAAACCGTTGTCAGATAAACATCGAATCGATAACTCGCCGTGTGATACATTCGTTCAATATTCATGTAACATTCGTAGTTAAAACTTTGCCGTAAAAATAAATTATATTCTACAGTTCCACAGTATCATCACTATTCACCCTATAAACTATTCACTCGCCCTTAATTCTGCGTGTGAAGTGAGCATTCACTGAAAGACTTCTTTCAAACAATAAAAAACAATTTGCTCACGCGTTAACAGTGCCTAAAGACCGTCATAGCGAATTAAACAAACTAGGGTCACTCGACGACCAGTCGAGGCATGTGGCCTAACGTTTAGTTTTTCTACACTCTTGAAAGTGTCGTAAATTTAGTCCTTTCGAGAGACCATCCGCGACCGTTAAGTACGGTGTCGTATTACCGAGACCCGTCGTCGCCCGAGTTTAGGTATCGCCCCACTCCTCCTTCCCAGGGCCTCATTCAGAGCAACGGGAAGGAGGTCCTAATTGTCAAAAGTATGCTGATTGGGAAATGCAACTTTCTGCAGGAACCAATCGGTGCATCTTATTTCCTGCTCGAGAAGCCTGGCGAACGTCGCGTTGAGACCGCGTTCGTCAGTTGAGTTTACGCTCTAACGCCGCGCTGCGACACTCTCCAGTCCGCGGGTAGACAAGACAACGCACGAGCCGTTGTCTTGTCAATTATTCTTAATATTTGTAATTGTATCGCGATAATTCGTTGTCGAGCGGCCAAACCATCCGTCTAACGGGATCGCATCAGTCGAGATCCCTCGCGTACGGATTCACACATTTCATCATCTGCGCGCGTATAAGGCAGGACCTGCTAGATCAGCCTTACCGATGAGTCCACTAGCAGGTCCGGGACGAAACTCTTCGTTTAACGTATTTTTTTGTCATGCGAATCAATTATTGTCTTTTGCGTCTTGTAGATCAACTTATCATTCGTACTACTGACCCAAGATTAACTTGGCGGGCACAGGTTCGGAATATTCGCGACAAAACAAGAGAAAAGTGTAAAAAATTAGAGCAACTTCGGGGAAACGAGCACCGCCGTCTGATTAATTCACGAACCGGCATTCGGTAAACGCAATTTGTCCCCGATTTAAGAGTCCATTAGGACACCGCAAAAGTGCCGGACCCTGGACTGCGAAAAAAGTCGGACGGGATTGGGGGGGGGGGGGACGCGCGAAATTTCGAGTGTAACATCGAGACGAGGCGGAATATCTCGCGACTGCCTCCCGCCTCCTCCGGAATGTGAGCACATAAAACGTTCGCAGGGTGTCCTTGGCTCCTCGGCTAATTCCCGGGCATCTACACTCGAAACGGGGGGCCGTGATATCGGCCTTCGTTAGAGCGGCCTGTGCTCGTACCAGGCACAACTGGGCCGACAGTTGTTTACGATAAGTGTCGCAAAATAGCCTGCCGAAAAACGCTACGCGCCCTTGACGAACGGCTGCCCGCGCGACACAAGAAAACTCACCGAAATTCCCGATCAGATAGATATATTACTCAGCCGAGGCTTTCGTTCGGCCCACGGGCTTTTTCGGGCCCGGATTTCTGCGGCCCATTACCATTCCGGTGCAAGGCATCCGAGACGCTGCTCCTTTGACTAACATCGCCGAGAACGACGTCTTAAAGACGTCTGCTGTTGGACATTCAAGTCTACGAACGTCTTCCGAACGTCTGATTGACGTCTTTAAATTCGTAAAGATGTTAAAAGTGACGTATGTTTCGTTATATCGATCGTAAAGTGTTAATAATAAATTTCCAGTGTTATTGGCGCTACGGTTCGATCAATTAAAAAATCAATAAACAATTTTGCAGATTATCAAATAATCATCGACGTTTCGATTCACTTTTGAATCATTTTCAAGATGTATTTGTTTGCGTCTGTAAAAATACGTGTATTATAACAATTTTCAAAATTTGATAATCTGCAAAATTGTTTATTGATTTTTTAATTGATCGAACCGTAGCGCCAATAACACTGGAAATTTATTGTTCAAAGTGACGTGTCTAAAAAGACGTCTTGAAAACGTAAAAATTTCAGACCTAAAAAGGACGCCGCACAGTGGGGCATTTTGACCAAAAAGCTGCCCAAAATTATTTTATACAGGGTGACCCAGCTAACTTGACCACCTTAAATATCTCGCGTAGTGTTAGCAATAGAAAAAAACGTTATAGGACAATATTAATCTAACCGAAGAGGCAATATAATGATTCGGAAAAACTTTTTTCAAGGTCATTTTTTTATAGATATCAAGGTCATCAACTTTTTTTCTAATGGAACTATATATTTTTTTTATCGTGATGTAATAGTAGCGGTGAAGACTTCTTCAATGACATATTCTAGAATGACCTTCGTGTGACCTTGAGTATGAAAAATCCAAAAAGCATTACAGGTATTATCAGTGATTGTATGTAATGATATTTGGTCCCCTCAGGGTTTCAAATCCATTCCACCACCTCTCTCCCTTTACCAACCTCAACTATCTACTTTTATTAACCTACCTACTTTTTATTAAGGTGGGTTCCGAACCACCTATTTTGCCAACAACACGTGATACGCACCCAGAGGGTCACTTCCCGGCTTTTTACCGAGCGGTCACCCATCCTAGGTGCGGACCCCGTCCTACGCCGTTTAACTTCGGTGATCGAACTTCGGTATTTTCAGCGAGGCAATGGTCGTTGACTATTATCAGTGATTAATTTACTTGATTTATTATCATGTAATTTACTACATACCCCTCACAGGGTATGCCCCTCAGTGGAATGGATAGGCGACTAGACAATTATCGTTTAGATATTTTAGACAATTATGGATGAATTACTGTACTTAGAAAAACTTAGAAGTATAACAAAATGCTTACTATATGCATAATACTCAAACTAGCAACATATATCCCTAGCACTTCTATGAGCTATAGCTAACTAAATTAAACATAATTCTTGTAACTAAACGTGTACATAGCACAATCTCCGTAAATTTTCACTCAAACAAAAACTACGACAGTATTTCTAAGAGCAATTTACAATCGCAACGACAGAAAACACGACCACTGTAAGTAAACGATACGTGACGCGAAGATCAGTGACAAAAATACGGTTGTATTTTGATTCGCAAATCATTTAGGTACAAAAGGCAATTGTTATTATCGACTTATGGTAAATTGTACAAAATTGAATTTTGGCCAGCTTTTTGGTCAAAATGCCCCACTGTGTGTGCTATTTGAAGAGCGACGCTTAGTGTTAAACATTTGCCACGGTGCATTTTTTAATACACATTTCCAGAATTTTTCAATGCATAAAATTCGCGCGGTCTTGTGTTTATTGTGTTTGTTCGATCGAGCCCCGATCGCAATTCCACCAACGATCGGTATTTTCTTTCTGTTTCGCGATCAGGCGGTTGTTTATGAGAACGCAAAGTTTCTCCGTATAAATTTTATTCGGCAAGCGAATCCGGCCAGTGCGTCAGAGCGGAATTCTGCCAGGATTTCGGTGGGCCGAATTTATTCATGCGCGCGGCAATCCTATCACACCGGTCCGGACCGTAGTTTCAATGCTTATGGTATTTAGTCTGAAATACCTTTCCTATGGCGGCGGTGTGTGTATACTGATTTCGTAAATCAAAGGCTAATCGCGTAACCCACATGCGATTCGCCTCTGTTCCGGAAAGGTAAGCAGCCGTCGAACGCGCCCGCCGAATGCAAATACGCGGACAACGACGCGTTAATTACCTCACGAAATATACGCTCTTCGCTCTGTCTCCCGTCGTCTGTCGATCGTTTTTCTTCGGTTTCCACGCCGAGCCGGCGAATATCAATTACCGGAAGCGAGTTTAACTCGACCTCGAGAACGTTCTTCCGCGTCTGCTGCGCAACACACGATTTTCACATGGTTGGGAAAAAACATTTACAACCAAACAAAAGAATAAATACAAACGGAGATATTTCGAAATGTTACACCTGCGTTGAACGATCGATCGTTCTTGACGCTGGATCGATAATATGCTCGAGTTACAACGGTGCATCGGCCGATTTCGTGATCCTGGCAAATCCTTTTTCGGCAAATTGGATATACCATGAAACTGTGCGGGAACGGGTCGATCTGGACCGGATCTAACATTGGACAGAAATAGGATCCTCAGAATCCCGGCAATTTTGGCAAAACCGGGCTCTCCCTGTTCCCTTTCGAACAAATCTATCCGTGCTGGCGGTGTTATCCAAGTATTAAACATATCAGATTTCTGGATCCCGGAGATTGGATGCGAGGATGCGAAAATATACGTCGATGTACCATTTCCCAAAACTCCGGCGATCGTAATACCAGTTGACCTTGCCTCTTTTTTCAAGTTCAAACGTTTTTATTTTCTTTTGTTGGTATACACCGATGATATGCACAGCCAGACTACCTGGAGTTTATGGCACCTTAAGTATATAAGGACGAATGCAGCCGCCTAGCCCTCACTCCATCGACAGCCACCAAAAAGGAAGAGCAGCAGGCTAACAGACATTTTATACAGAATTCTCTAAATATAGTCACTTCTTTAACACTTTGACTGCCAAACTAGAAACCTAAAAAATTCCATCAAATCAATGCAGGTTATTTAATGAAATAAAAATTGAAAAAAATTATATGTATGACATGGAGTAGTCCTCCAACTTTCTGGCATTTTACAGATCCTAATAAAATTTGGTACGATTAATATATTAGCGTAAAAATTAATTTTAAAACTTGGACAAATAGTTCCGTCACCCACATATGGGTGACATGGCAGTCAACGTGTTAATACAAGCCACAGTCAGAATAAACGGTTATATTTTAGTTACATAAAGTGTGTTTATTTCTCCAACATCTTTTTTAAATAAATAGTTGTTAAATTGTATGCATTTAGAATTTTGTGTGAGTGCGAAAGAAAAGTCTCCTCTGCCGCTGTCCCTTATACTGAGAACCTGGATTCTCCCACTTTCTGTTTTTTGACTTTTCAGTGGGCTTCAGTGGGCTTCACTCTGAAGCTTGTTGCATATGCTCTCAAATTTTTCAATCTGCTCATTTACGGGCTCACTATCGATAATCTTGAAGTCGTAATACTGCTGCCATGCAGTAACTGCTGCATCTTCACTCGCCTCTCCGTAAAGTGCGTGCAATTTATTCCAAAGGGCTTCAGGCCTCGTACAATTTATCAGGTTCGGGTGCAACGCTTGGTCTACCGAACTAAGCAAAATCACAGCTGCTTGCGATCTATTTTTCTTCCATACTTTCCAATCGTTGAGCTTCGTCAATTCTTTTGCATCGAGTAAGAAAGATATTCCAAATTTCCACATCTGATAGTTCTTGCCGTCTAACTTGATTAGATAGATTGTATCTTTCTCAGTCATTTTATACAGGGTGAATTCGATAAAGCAGGACACCTAAACATCTCTGTTACTTTTCGTTGTACAAAAAAATTCGTAGGACAAAGTTACACTGTTTGAAGGACCACATATAACGGTGTAAGGGAAAAAAAATGTCAAGGTCATTTTTATGAGATTTCAAGGTTATCGATGTTTTTTTTAATGGAATGATATATTTTCGTTAACGTAATGTTGTAGTTGACAAAATAACGAATTCATGCATGTAACACAATATGACCTTCAAATGACCTTCAACCCAGAAAAATGGTATAAATAAAATTCAACGTGTAAGATTCATTTGATGTATTTCTGTTACGCCAAATGTTCAAAAATATTCCCTTGAGCTGCTATACATTCATTCAACCGTGAAGTTACAGAACGTACTGCTGTGTAATTCATTTCTGAGGAAATCGACGCACAATCCTGGACGATTCTTTCTTTCATGTCGTCTATAGTCGTTGGTGGTTCATTATAAACATCGTCTTTCAGTTTTCCCCGTAGATAAAAATCAAGGGGTGTAAGGTTTGGTGAGCGAGCTAGCCATAATACGGGTCCGTTACGTCCAATCCAATGATTTGGAAACTTGTTACTTAAGAATTGTGTTACGACACGGGAAGAATGGGCCGGACATCCGTCATGTTGATACCACATATTTTCACGAATGTTCAAGGGTGTATTTTCCAGGAGAATTGGTAACGATTCTCGTAAAAATGCAATGTATTTTTCTGCATTTAATGTTCCGGTAATAAAGTGAGACCCAATTATTTGGTTATCTAAAATTCCGCACCAAACATTGACGGACCATGGTCTTTGTTTGTCGACTGTCCGTAACCACCGCGGATTTTCAAATGACCAATAATGCAGGTTTTTTAAATTTATTTGCACGTGATTTGTAAACGAAGCTTCATCGGTAAATAATACTTGATTAAAAAATGCTCTATCGTTTATCAATTGTCTCAATCCCCAAAAGTTTACACGATTTACAAAGTCTCTACCATGAAGTTCTTGATGAATTGATAGGTGAAAGGGGTGAAATTTGTGTTCCTGGAGTATTTGCGCTACACATTTTTGACTAATGCCACTTCCTCGTGCGGTTTGCCTCGTACTAGCATGAGGGTTTGTATTCACTGCTGCCAGAACATTAATTGTGTTTGCTTCATTCCTTACAGTCCTCACCTTTGTACGTTTTTTATTTTCGACACTGCCAGTTTCACGGAATTTATTTATCAAATTGGAGTAAACGGAAACTGATGGACAATTACGATTAGGAAATCGGTCCTTGTACAACTGCACGGTTTCTCTTATACACTGTCGACTTTCTCCAGAAATGAAAATCATATCAATCTTACCTTCCTTCGAGTAACGCATTGTGAAACGTTCATCGTTAAACTGATCGAGAAATCTTGGAAACTGTGGAAATCTGATAGCAAGAAGGTCTTCTGAGTAATTAGTAGTGGATAAACACGATTCTGTATGAACGTATAGGTGAAGGTATATCATAATTGTCCTCCTGTCAACACCGAATCTGTTATTATGTTGTCTATTGCGATACATTTGAATGTATAGCAGCTCAAGGGATGTATTTTTGAACATTTGGCGTAACAGAAATACATCAAATAAATCTTACACTTTGAATTTTATTTATACCATTTTTTAAGGTTATTTGAAGGTCATATTGTGTTACATGCATGAATTCGTTATTTTGTCAGCTACAACATTACGTTAACGAAAATGTATCATTACATTAAAAAAAACATTGATAACCTTGAAATCTCATAAAAATGACCTTGAAATTTTTCTCTCCCTTACACCGTTATATGTGACCCTTCAAACAGTGTAACTTTGTCCTACGAAGTTTTTTCGTACAACGAAAAGTAACGGAGATATTTAGGTGTCCTGCTTTATCGAATTCACCCTGTATATGTCTTTTATTGTAACAGAGGACAATAATACTGATACACAATTTCGCGACGACACTACTGTTCTAAATAGCAGTTCTTTCCAATAAGCAAAACGCGCAATAGCAATGCGATACTAAACTCGCGGAATCACGACTACGATTGGCGCAGTGGAAGCGTGCTGGCCCATAACCTGTTGAAATCCTGTAGGTTATGAAATAAGCTAAAGCTGGCAATCCGTGGTACGAGAATTAGGGAAAAACAGAAAATAGAGTTTATTACAAAAGTGAATACAAGAGGAGCTCAAGCGCTTCAGTTCAACTGACTCTGTTCGAACCTCCAAGTCTGTCCTCGGAGAACTACAGTCTTTACATTGTAGTCAAAAAACAGAAAGTAGGAGAATCCAGGTTCTCAGTATAAGGGACAGCGGCAGAGGAGACTTTTCTTTCGCACTTACACAAAATTCTAAATGCATACAATTTAACACTCCCACTCATTTAGAATTGTCGCTCCCACTACAACGGCAGAGTAGGTTTTGTTCATTCATACGAGTACGCTTTCGATAACTTCTAAATACCTAATTTAACAATAGTCCATTATCGGTATCGGAAATTTTTATTACACATTAATCCGCGGAGCTTGCGGTACACGTCGCACAATAAAATCGTGTTCCGTATTATAATATTTTCCTCCGGCGGTGCAGCGACGTGATTTAATTCCTTTATGAAGCAGAAGCGCGGGAAGCGTCGATAGAATTGAATATTCAATTCTCTTCCTTTTCGACGGGGCGTGCTTGAAACGTCATCCCGGCTCTCATAACGCGATATTGGCAGCGTGTCGTATAGCGCGCACAGAAATCACTCGATGCAGTTTTCTGTAGTATGTTTCCCCGACACGAGAAAATTTATCTCTCGATCCCACAGGGAGCAGATAGCTGTTCCTATCCGCGAGCTCCTCGAGAGCGGCGGGCTTCCGGTTCTCTGTATTCCAAAGCAGAAGTGCACGTTGCCCTTTGATGCGCCGCGGATATACGCCATTTCCACGGTGAATATGAAATGGTTGATTCCGTGAATTCGTAATACCTCGTCCGTGAAAAGTCCGAGACCCGGTACCGATCACGAAAATATCGGCTGCTCGCGGAAACGTTCGCTAATTGGTCGGACCGATTCAAATCGACGGTTTAGAAAAACATTTACCACCCATGAAATCATCGAATTCCGCGGCTATTAAATTTCTGGAAAACAAAGAACAATTCAAATACACTTCGATTTCACCGCCCACGTAGCATACGACGTCTTGAAGGCGTCCATTTTAGGTCTGAAAGTCTTTGAGATGTCTTTTTCGGGACGTCTTGAAGACGTTCAAAAGATGTCGCAGACACCAGAATTCGACGGTTTAGAAAAATGATTCGGACACCGTCGCGCCTACTAAATAATAAACTTCTGTGGCAAATAATTTTTTTTATAAAAAGAAAAAACAGAAATTAAAATTCGATTTAATCCTGGACCGAATTCGACGGTTAAGAAAATGCCTCTGCGCGGCTAATAATTTTTTAGAAAACAAAGAACAATTCAAATACAATTCGATTTCACATAACACACGACGTCTTGAAGACGTCCATTTTAGGTCTGAAAGTCCTTGAGATGTCTTCTTCGGGACGTCTGGAAGACGTTCAAGAGACGTCGCAAAGACGCCAGAATTCGGCGTTTTAGAAAAATAAACACCTTTGCACCTACTAAATCTGTGGCAAATAATTTTTTTTATAAAAAGAAGAAATAGAAATTAAAATTCGATTTAACCCTGGACAGAATTCGACGGTTAAGAAAACGTTTGGGGCACGTTCGCGCCTACAAGATAAAAAACCTCTGTGCGGCTAATAATTTTCCTGAAAAAAGAAAAGAAATTCCATTCAACCTCACAGTTGTGACCAGCAGAATCGTGCGAACAAGGGTTCGCGAGGCTTCGCGATAAAGATCGGTGGACGAGCGGTAGAAGAGTAGCGAAATTCTCCGTCAGGCGGAGGTTGCGCCGTGGTAAAAACGTTCCGGCGGCGATCGCGCGTTTGTTAATTAACGTTCTTCCGTTCGCGTTCCAACGGGAAAAAGAGGTTGACCGATAATGAACCGCGGGGCAGCGCGCGGCAGCCCCCTCCCTGCCTCCCGCCTGTAATCCGCGATAGCTCCGCGCGTTATGGTTGTGTGTACAAGCCGTCGCGTGATTTTCCCGGCTTGCCGGTGTTGCGTCGCTGGAAATTCGTTCGGAGGGAGGCGCGCGCCGCGCAGGGGCTGTTTTAAAACGTCCCGGGGGTGGGGGTGGGGAATAATGCGTCCGAGGGCACATCGAGCGGAATGATGAATGCGCGTAACAGCTGCTACATGCTCGGATAAGAACGCGCGTGACATTCTCCGGGCGGAAAAAGAGCTCGACGTGTGTTATCGAGAACGCCGCGCCGCCCCAGCCCGTGGCCGGCGTTAAATCTCCGCAAACAATGACGACATGATTAACCCTTTGACTGCGAAAGACGTGTATCGTGTGTGCCGCGCGGCGGAAGTCGACGTTTGCCGACGAAACCTGCACCGCGCGGCTCATAATTTAATGGTTAATTGCAAAGGGAAAGGAATGTTGATTAAATTTTTCTACGGTATTTTTTATTTCAATTATTCCATACTTCAGTCGATCGCGTTAAGCTAGAACAAATCTCCCTCTCTCTCGATCTCTCGATTCGTAGATCATTAGATCACCAGATCCCTAGATCCCTATACCACTAGATCCTGAGATCTCTAGACCCTCAGATCCCTAGGTCCCTAGATTCATAGATTCATAGATGCTTAGATCCCTAGACCTCTAGAATTCTAGATGGCTGGATCCCGAGATCTTTAGAACCTTAATCCCTAAATATCTAGATGCCTAATCCGTAGATCCCTAGGTCCGCAGATCACTAGATCCCGAGATCTCTAGATTCTTACATCCTTAGGTCCCTAGATTCCTAGATTCATAGATGCTCACAACTCTAGAGCCCTACATCTCTAGATGGCTGAATCCCGAGATATTTAGAACCTTAATCCCTAAATCGCTAGATACCTAATCCATAGATCTCTAGATTCCTATATTCCTAGATCCCAAGACACCTAGATCCCGAGATTTCTAGATTCTTGGATCCCTAGGACCCTAGATTCCTAGATTCATAGATGCTTAGATCCCTAGAGCCCTAGAATTCTAGACTGCTGGATCCCGAGATCTTTAGAACCTTAGTCTGTGAATCTCTAGATCCCTAATCCCTAAACCCCTAAATCCGTAGATCCGTAGATCCCTAGATCTCTAGATCTGTAGATCCTTAGATCCCTAGATTCTTAAATTCATAGATGCTCAGATCGCTAGAACCCTAGAATTCTAGATGGCTGAATCCCGAGATCTTTAGAACCTTAATCCCTAAATCTCTAGATCCGTAATCCCTAATCCCTAGATCCCTAAATCCGTAAATCCGTATATCCCTAGATCTCTAGAACTGTAGATCTCTATCTCTCGCTTTTACACTTTTTGGTGCGGCACTTTTGGTGTCGTTTTTTGGGCTTGCCTCGCAGATTTTGCAACGACATCCGCAAAGCATATCCATGTGAAAACAATTGGAGGAAACAAATATTCACCCCGGGAGAGATATTAATCATTGTAACAGTCCGAACAAAGGGTATTTATCGCACAATTTCCCGGAATAGGCGAACGATTAATGATAAAATTAGCAAGTGGATTGCTGTTAACTGAAATACTAAAATTACATTTCGACGCTATTTTGGAGTCGGTGGGATTCCCCGTGTTCGAAATCTGTCCGTATCCCGGCGGAGCGTTACAGCTCTGCTCAATAATTAAACGTTGACATTAGCAGATCAACTGCGCGTCTCTTATCGTGCCGCGGCAACGCTGACGTAGCGTAGATAGCACCAAAAAGTGGTCACGTCTCGGTAGAACAGACAGTTTCGTAATTCATGTGACATCGCCGACTATCTTGAGACATCTAACGCTAATGAAACCGCCCCGGGCCAATAGGAAATTGTGGCACGGTAAACATTAATAAACTTACACACGCGGCCGCGTTTACCAACGTATCAAAGTGTCGCGGGAACGTGCGCGCACGCCAACTAATTTCATCGCCGGTCAGACAGGTTCCCTCAACTCCGACAGATTCGAACGATCATTTCTCCGTGTATTTCACCGGTACAGTATTGCCTCGGTAGTACTGCAAAAGATGTGCACAATAATTCCGAACATTTCAAACTCCCCAGAAACATTGACGAACGCAGCTCTGCGACGAATAACGAAAACAATACTAGATCTGTCGTTCGAATGCGGGTCTTTCGGCGATTTTCGACCAACAGTCCGGAATAAGTTCGCCGCATGAAAGCTGGGAAATCTGGAGTTTCGGCGCGCGAAAAACTGGAAACAGAGGGCGGATCGATCGAACGCGGTTGATTACGGGACGCCTCGTCAACCGTTGCGTTGTTCCCGCGAAAAATAAAGACCGTCAGCGGTCGACAAAAGTCCGCGTCCCTTGTTCTCTGGAGTGTCAGCGATTGGGAATGAACGGCCGACAGATAGAGAAGAATCCCGAATAACGAGAACGTCCGAATGATCGTCAACGTGGCGCGCGATTCCATCCGCGATGAAGCAGTAGTTGAACACTGTCTAACAAACGGAGTATGATATACAGCATTCGAACCTTGCGCGTCAGCTTAGAAACACGCTTTTTTTTTCGTCGATCCGGTGAATTTCGAATTTAACTTGCGAAAAAACAAAAAATATATTTTTTCCCCCAGGCTAGACGAGCTTCGGTGGATCGACCCAGGCTAATGCGTCGAGATCAGAATCACGGGATTCGGGAACCATCGTCAGAAATAAAATAGCTGCCGGAGCCACGGTGCGCGGCGCCGGTGGCTCGGCCCGGGGAGAGAGATAAATGGGCTCGTCCGCTTAAAAGTAACACGTCGACCCCGTTTTATCAACGCTACGGGATTCGTTCGTTCTCATGGCAGGTTGCGCTAAACCCGGCCAGATAACGAACATCCAGCACTGTTATTATTCCGTAACCGGGCGATAGTTAGGTTCCCGGCCGGATTGATTCGCTGTCTGGCGAGCCTAACCACCGGCGTTGCTATCGCTTCTGTACAAATTACAGTGCGAGCCTCCCCCCGGATCCGAACTAAAAGTCCACTCTCGGATAGCACGGAGACGTCTTTAAGACGTTCCGAAAAAGACGTCTTTTTTGGACGTAGAACTTTCAGACTTAAACTGGACGTCCTTAAAACGTCCTCAAGGCGTATTTTCAGGACGTAAAACTTTCAGCCTGAAACTAGACGTCTCTGAAAAGTCTTCAAGATGTCTTTTTAGGACGTAAAACTTTCAGACCTAAACTGGACGTCCTTAAAACGTCCTCAAGATGTCTTTTCAGGACGCAAAACTTTCAGAGTTAAACTGGACGTCCTTAAAACAGCCTCTAGACCTGTTTTCAGGGCGTAAAACATTCAGACTTAAACTAGACGTCTCTGGAAAGTCTTCAAGATGTCTTTTTAGGACGTAAAACTTTCAGACCTAAACTGGACGCCCTTAAAACGTCCTCAAGACCTATTTTCAGGAAGTAAAACATTCAGACTTAATCTAGACGTCTCTGAAAAGTATTCAAGATGTCTTTTTAGGACGTAAAACTTTCAGACTTAAGCTAGACGTCTTTGAAACGTCCTCCACATGTCTTTTCAGGACGTAAAACTTTCAGACTTAAACTGGACGTCCTTAAAACGTCCTCAAGGCGTATTTTCAGGACGTAAAACTTTCAGACTTAAAGTGGACGTCCTTAGAACGTCATCAAGACCTGTTTTCAGGACGTAGAACATTCAGCCTGAAACTGGACGTCCTTAAAACGTCCTCAAGACCAGTTTTCAGGACTTAGAACATTCAGACTTATACTAGACGTCTCTGAAAAGTCTTCAAGATGTCTTTTTAGGATGTAAAACTTTCAGACCTAAACTGGACGTCCTTAAAACGTCCTCAAAACCTATTTTCAGGAAGTAAAACATTCAGACTTAAACTAGACGCCTCTGAAAAGTATTCAAGATGTCTTTTTAGGACGTAAAACTTTCAGACTTAAGCTGGACGTCTTTGAAACGTCCTCAAGATGTCTTTTCGGGACGTAAAACTTTCAGACTTAAACGGGACGTCCTTAAAACGTCCTCAAGGCGTATTTTCAGGACGTAAAACTTTCAGCCTTAAACTGGACGTCTTTGAAAAGTCTTGAAGACCTCTTTTCAGGACGTAAATCTTTCAGACTTAAAGTGGACGTCCTTAGAAAGTCATCAAGACCTCTTTTCAGGACGTAGAACATTCAGACTTATACTAGACGTGTCTGAAAAGTCTTCAAGATGTTTTTTAGGACGTAAAACTTTCAGCCTGAAACTGGACGTCTTTGAAACGACCTCAAGACGTCTTTTCAGAACGCGAAACTTTCAGACTTAAACTGGACGTCCTTAAAACGTCCTCAAGACCTCTTTTCAGGACGTAAAATTTTCAGACTTAAACTGGACGTCCTTAAAACGTCCTCAAGACCTCTTTTCCGGACGTAAAACGTTGAGACTCAAACTGGACGTCCTTAAATCGTCCTCAAGACCTGTTTTCAGGACGTAGAACATTCAGACTCACACTAGACGTCTCTGAAATGTCTTCAAGACGTCTTTTTAGGGCGTAAGATTTGCAGACTACAGGTGGACGTCTTCAAGACGTCGCGTTCTATCTGGTTACGTATTAGGAACGTGGTGATATTTTCGTGCGAAGATCCGGCAACTTCTGGACAGGATTGTACACGCAATATGACTGAAGTAGCAACGTTGGAGGCGGAGGGGGAGGCAAAACGAGAAAGCTCAGACTCCGCGAGACATTAATCTCCTTAAAACTAAGCCAAGTATTACACGATTAGTTGCTGCCTTAAATTTGTTCCGACAGAGCCCAGCGGCGTAGCAGAAGCACTGGATTTACCGGTTGGAACCCATTGTATCGTTGGGTGTTACAAAGTTATCGAATAAAGTATGCATCCCGGCTCCACTGGCCTCGTGCAACCAAGTTACTCCCGAAAATTATTCGCGCGACCGGCCGCGACGGCGGTGTTCGAGTATTGCTGCGCGCATAAATAAAGGAGAATTTGCCGAACGGTTTATATCTTGTGGCGTTAATCTTCTTAAAACCGGCGGCAAGCATTATAAGATTAGTCGCCGCCTTAAATTCGGGCCCAGACGTAATCTTTACGTAAGAGGATTTCTGGTACCTACGCGGCCGCGATTATTAATATGTTATCAACCCGGGGGTTCGATTATTTTCCCTTTCGGGCGGTCGCGGATCATTCATAATTGTCATTTTGTAACAGAAATTAACGCTAAAACGTTTTAGCTTATAAAAATGACAATATTTATTTGGATTTGGAACAATTTTTATTTCATCGTGTGCTTGGATAAAAAAATGTGTTATAATTTCAATAATTGTCGAGCACTAAAATGTTCTAGCTTATTTTTATAATATTAATATATATAATAATAAATAAATAAGTTAGGATATGCTTATGATCAGTTAATGATAAGTTAACATTTATGACAATATTTATTTCGATTTCGAGTAATATTTTTATTAAAAAATTTGTCATAACTTCTATAATCGTCACACGGAAAGTATGAAACCGGTCATTTGACAGGTTCAGTGTTAATAAATTCTAAGAATTAATAAACAATAAATCGCAGCCTCTCTCTCTCTCCCCGGTATTAGACATTAAAACTGGATCGATAGCGATCAATTTGACCGGGGTCCGGTCCACTCGTAAAAAAAAAGCGAATCTATAAATTCCCATAAGGAGCCTCTGTGAACTTTCCACTTGAAAACACCGCTGAGTCGTCGTTAAACCGTCGAAGTTCGCTATCGTGGGGCGGGGTGGCGGGGGAGGAGGAGCGAAGTCGAGAAAAAGGGGGTAAAAATGCTCAGGAAAACGAATTGCGAAGGTGGTCGTCGACGAGGTCGGATCCGACGGAGTCGTTACGATCGTACGAACTCGGCAGTCCGACGAGTTTCACGGGCCTTGACCGGAGTCGTCGGATTAAGACTCGTGTCCCCTTCCACTGTTCCCCCAGGCTTGGGCCACGCCCCCTGTCACGTGACGCGTAATTCGCCGGAGACAAAGAGAGAGCGAGAGGGTGGTAATTTCCCCTGAAATTTTATTGAATAAACTGGTCCGACTCTGTAAGATTTTTACAACATTCGGGATCAGCTCCGTGTTCCTGTTTCATTATGTTAAAAACTCGTAACGGTCAGTCCGCGTGTCCAGCGTCGTGCTCCTTTAAAGTATACAGCGGCAACGGGATGAATTATCGCGAGTGCACTTTCATCACGGAAATGTGTTGGCTACGGAAACAAGAAAAAAAGCAGAAGAAGACGAAGAACGTTAGCATGTAACCGGGCGCGAAATAAGAGACCAGACGCGGCACACGCTTTTCTAAATTCCCGCGAAAGTGCCGCGTTTCGTGTCTTCCGGAACGCTTACCCGGCGCCGCTGGTGGCTTTCAAAGAATTTCATTGCTGCGGGAAATATGACGGGAACTTTTATTTGAATTTTCGCCGCGATTTTATTTTCACTCTGTATTTGCGTTCCCTTTGCCGAGGTAATCGGACGCGACTAAATATTGCATTATTATTATTATTATTATTATTTTCTGGTAATCTTTTTTGAACTTGCGAACATTTACATCGAATTTCACCAGTACAGTATTGCCTCGGTAGTTGTGCAAAAGATGTACACAATAATTGCTCTGATATTTCTCGAACTTGTGAACATTTTCATTGGATTTCGCCGGTACTGCCTCGGTAGTGGTGCAGAGGATGTACACAATAATTGCTCTGATATTTCCTGAACTTGTGAACATTTACATCGAATTTCAACAGTACAGTATTGCCTCGGTGGTCGTGCAAAAGATGTACATAATAATTGCTCTGATATTTCTCGAATTTGCGAACATTTACATTGAATTTCACCAGTACAGTATTGCCTCGGTAGTCGTGCAAAAGATGTACACAATAATTGCTCTGATATTTCTCGAACCTGTGAACATTTTCATTGGATTTCGCCGGTACTGCCTCGGTAGTGGTGCAGAGGATGTACACAATAATTGCTCTGATATTTCCTGAACTTGTGAACATTTACATCGAATTTCAACAGTACAGTATTGCCTCGGTGGTCGTGCAAAAGACGTACATAATAATTGCTCTGATATTTCTCGAATTTGCGAACATTTACATTGAATTTCACCAGTACAGTATTGCCTCGGTAGTCGTGCAAGAGATGTACACAATAATTGCTCTGACATGTCTCGAATTTGTGAACATTTTCTCTGAATTTCACCAGTACAGTATTACCTCGGTAGTCATGCAAAATATGTACACAATAATTGCTCTGACATGTCTCGAACTTGTGAACATTTTCTCTGAATTTCACCAGTACAGTATTGCCTCGGTAGTGGTGCAAAAGATGTACACAATAGTTGCTCTGATATGTCTCGAACCTGTGAACATTTTCATTGAATTTCACCGGTACTGCCTCGGTAGTCGTGCAAGAGATGTAGACAATAATCGCTCTAGTATTACTCGAACTCCTGGATGAAACTATAGGGAAAAACGGTGGGGGGAGATATTATATGGTCAACGCGTCGAAAAAATGAAACATATCAGCGCGGGGGCGGCGGTTCCACGTCAAGAATTAATAACTACAGGAGGCTGTCGCTTGCACCCCCCGAGATCGAAATGAAATCGAGCAGGTCGCCCGTGGAATTGGACTGGGAAAGAAAAAACTACGGGTCCGTTTCTCTATTCCCGTGGCTTTGTAATCATCGGAAACGGTTCCCGTGGAAAGAACGGGGGGAAAAGTATCGGGAGAGCACGGGCTGCCGGCTGACCCGGTCCGTAACCCATAACAGAAAGGGTGAACAATTGACCCGTCGGTGGCCGTGTGACGAAAACGAAGACGAGTCGCGTCGAACGGAGTCAAATACAGGGAAAGACGGACAAAAAGTAAAAGAGAGAAGAAAAAAACAACGGAGCCGCCCCGCGGCAAATAAAAGGGAAGAAGGTAGCCGAAGGAAAGTGTGTCAATCGAAACAACCGTGCGAAGTCGAAAAAGCCAGAGAGACGGAAATGCGAAGGGCGGTTCGACCCGAGCAAACCGAAATAGGAAGTCTCGGTGGCCTCCACTGAATGTTTAAAAGAAATATTTTTTTCTAAGTCTGAATAATCAACTCTGAGTCTGAATTTATTATTTGTAGTTTGAATGGCGAGCGTTGGAGAGCTTCAATAATTCACCGTGGATGGAGAGTACGAAGGGCGCGGTTACCGTCCGGAAGGGTAACAATAATAAGGGAACGCTGGCAAAGGCCGGTGAGAAGAATGGGGCACGAGGTACGTGCGTCGAGGTATGCAGTGGAGACACGTGAAATGATCGGCGTACCGATTTCCACGAGGCAGCGCTCTCGCTGCGTTTCGCAGGCACAGAGGGAGCTACGGACGGGGCCATTACACGAACGTTATTTCACTGAAAGGTTCGTTTTCGTGCCGGGGGAGAACGGGCAGTAATCGAAACATCGTTGTACGTCCGCTTTTTTCCTCCCTTTCTGTTCGACCGGTCGTGAACCAGCAAGGGTTGAACCGGCAGCAAGCTTTTTTCCGGGGGGTTCGTTTCGATCCTTTTTTTTCCCAGATCGACCGGAACGAATTCGTTCCGAAAGATCCGTCGGATACGTTTGATCCGGCGCACCGGACGCACGATGCCTCTGTAATAACCAGGCGTTTTAATGGATCGATGTGTCGGAGAGCTCCTATTGAATTTTGTCTCGGCCGAACCGGATTAATTATTCGACCGGTCGCGGCGGAAAATCGTGCCGCTGCGGAAACACATCTTCGCGAGGCGTCTCGCTCGATTTGCGGGCTTTGCTGATTGTCAGCGAAGTTTCAATTGTTTATCAGTTTCTACGATGACTCCTAACTTCGCACAGGCGTATCCGGTTGTTACGAAATTTTCCGTGCCAATCACAGATAGGTTCTCTAGTTGCCATAGTTTCGCGGAAACCAATTCGAAACTTCCTCTGCATAACAGTGACGGAACACGGTTTGCTTAATTGAAGAACACAGAATACCTTCTACCGGCGATGGCGGAGGGGGAAGGGACCTATTGCTCTACTTCGGTTCGGATAGTTTCTATCAACTTCACCGTACACTTGCTATACATTTATTTGCCGTAGTGTACACTCCTCCTCAAGACGTCTTTTTCACGGCCACTTTAGGTCTGGACGTCCTACGAGCTAAATAGTCGTCGAGGAACGTTGTTTGAACATCGTTGGCGTACTTGTACTTTTCTTTATCTGACGAAAGACGTCTTTCAGGCGTCTAAAAGACGTCTCCAGGCGTCTAAAAGATGTCTTCAGGCGTCTAAAAGATGTCTTTAGGCGTCTAAATGACGTCTCCAGGCGTCTAAAATATGTCTTCAGGCGTCTAAATGACGTCTCCAGGCGTTTAAAAGATGTCTTCAGGCGTCTAAAAGATGTCTTCAGGCGTCTAAAAGACGTCTCCAGGCGTCTAGAAGATGTTTTCAGGCGTCTAAAAGACGTCTTCAGGCGTCTAAAAGATGTCTTCAGGCGTCTAAAAGACGTCTCCAGGCGTCTCATAGATGTCTTCAGGCGTCTAAAAGACGTCTCCAGGCGTCTAAAAGATGTCTTCAGGCGTCTAAAAGATGTCTTTAGGCGTCTAAAAGACGTCTCCAGGCGTCTAAAAGATGTCTTCACGCGTCTAAAAGACGTCTCCAGGCGTCTAAAAGATGTCTTCACGCGTCTAAAAGACGTCTCCAGGCGTCTAAAAGACGTCTCCAGGCGTCTAAAAGATGTCTTCAGGCGTCTAAAAGACGTCTCCAGGCGTCTAAAAGATGTCTCCAGGCGTCTAAAAGACGTCTCCAGGCGTCTAAAAGATGTCTTCAGGCGTCTAAAAGACGTCTCCAGGCGTCTAAAAGATGTCTTCAGGCGTCTCCAGGCGACTAAAAGACGTCTCCAGGCGTCTAAAAGATGTCTTCAGTCGTCTAAAAGACGTCTTCAAGACGTACGGGAGACGTTCGGGACGTCTCTGTGCCTCTGGGCCTGGACCGGAAGATCGTGATAGGGTGACGAGGGAGGAGAGGGGATGAAGAGGGTTCGAAGCGTAGAAAAGTAAGCAAGGAATAGCGAGAAAGACCGGGAATAAGTTTCTTGTAATGTTACGCGCGCAAATAGTAGTAATGGGCTCCGGAAATCCCCCGGGACTTCTAAGTGGCGGGACTACCATCGGGGAAACTAACTCTCGCGACTTCAGCAATTCCGTAATGACACTCTCTCTCGGATGTAGCTTGGCACGTGTTACGAAGCTACCAATTAGCGTTGCTCTCTCGTTTACATTAGAAATCGCCGCATGCCGAGCGTAAAACTAGTCGCCGGTTACCGATTAAAGACACCACCCGGCGCATCAAGATCGTTAATTACTTAATTACCCAGACTAGTCAGCAGCGTAATTCTCATTGGCTAATGGGCACCTGGCCGGTCCTTCCTCGAAACCGTCGAGGTTCCCGCACAGCTGACCGAGCGGCGCGACCACAGCGTTCCTTTTCATAGATCGTGTAGCTCTACTGTTCTCTGAGACCACGAATCAGAATGACCACCGAATCTGGGTGTTTTCTTAGATCGTGTAGTTCTGCTATTCCCTGCGACCTAGTTCCTGTGATCTA
>CM052213.1:5512980-5607607 GCA_028454225.1 Lasioglossum leucozonium
TTTTTTTCATATTTTGTTTAAATTTGTAATATATTTTTTCTAAGTCACAAAAAACTGAAAATTACTATTGCAAACAAAATATTTTTTAACTTGTTGTTGTAATGCATTGTTAATTATTGGATGAACCATTTTGTTTTTCGAAATTTTCACTTCAAATTTATAATTAACGACCTCAAAAATCCTGGAATATAAATTTTTACGTAAACTGAACCAATCGTATTGATGCAATCAAGTTATTGGTCCAATTGCAGCGAAGATTGCCCGAAGGTGGCTGAGATTTTTTAAACACAGTTAGTTCAGTACTACGCATTGTCAAAACGTTCAATGCCAGATCATAAAGAATTTGTTATATGCTTAAAGAAAGAAATAATGAACGTAATGCAGAGGTTTCCAATTAGCCGATTTTAGCTAATGTTTAACAACTTTTTGAAAAAACTTTTTTGCCAACTGAGCGTTGTACCTGTGGCATGCTTTCTATAAAGTTTCAATCAGATTTGTTGGATAGTTCGGATTTTACAGATTTTTTTCCGCTTTTAGGCCAAATGGGACCACTGTGGCGTGGTAAATCTTTCAGCGGAAGCCGCGGACTGTGTCACTCACTATTATAATATTTATGACGCTATTTCTGTACGTTTCGACGCCGCTATTTCCGCGCGGACTATCATTAACGTCGACGCGATGATCGGCGGGGCCGATACGCGGCTTGTTGATCGATAAAGATCGCGATCGATACGCGTGTCTAAACATTCGCAACGCTGGAATATCATTCAGGGGAACCCTTATTCGCACATGCTTTATTCACCGAAGGTGAGGGAGGGAGGGGGGCCGAATCTATCATCATCGTGAATAACAGCGACGGACAGAGTAGTCCGGAGTAATTTCACCCCGATCACGGGCAGATCGTCCAGCGATAAAGAGCTTGCTCGCACGTGAAACGAAGAAATAATTTCCTGGGAGCCGAGTTCTGCACGCGACCGTGGATCTCCAATGGATCGCGTGCCGCCGACATTATTTTATTATTGGTCTCCCTTATCCGCGGATCTTTTTACGTATCGTGGAAACCGGATATTACCGATGTACGCTGCCGATCCAAACGGGAGTACGATCCACCCTCACTTAGAACCGAGAATCTTTCCAAGTCTAAGAATTATACTGCTTTCAATCCGAGGCAGCACACGACGTCTTAAGGCGCTGGCACGGTAGCATGTGTGCACTCTCGCACCGCTAGGTCAACCGTATCCGTACATGGAGATTGCAAGGATCTCCTGCAAAAAATTAACATTGCTGGACCCTTAAAACTTTATGAACGTCCAAAAGATGGCTGGAAAAAGACGTCTTTAAGGCGTCTGGAAGTATGACGTCTTTAAAACGTCCCGGAAAATATGTCTTTAAGTCGTCTAAAATAAGTCGTCTTTAAAACGTCCCGGAAAATACGTCTTTAAGTTGTCTAAAATAAGACGTCTTTAAGACGTCCCGGAAAATACGTCTTTAAGTTGTCTAAAATAAGACGTCTTTAAGACGTCCCGGAAAATATGTCTTTAAGTCGTCTAAAATAAGACGTCTTTAAAACGTCCCGGAAAATATGTCTTTAAGTCGTCTAAAATAAGACGTCTTTAAGACGTCCCGGAAAATACGTCTTTAAGTCGTCTAAAATAAGACGTCTTTAAGTTGTCTAAAATAAGACGTCTTTGAAACGTCTTGAAAAGACGTCTCATATAAGACGTCTTTAAAAGGTCCTGAAAAAGACGTCTTTAAGACGTCTTATTTTTGACGTTAAAACGACGTCCCGTGAAAGATGTCTTCAAGATATCTCAAAGACCTCTTTTTAGGACGTAAGACGTTCAGACCTAAAATGGACGTAGAATAGACGTCTTTAAGACGTCATGTGCTATCTGAGTATGCCTCGACGGTAACCAATAGGAAGACGCCCCGCGATTTGATTGTTTCATCTAGATCTGAAATCTCTTGTTAGTTCCGACCGGGCAATCGACGTGAGACCACGTGTTAGCTTTTTCTTTTATATTCATTTTTGTTAAACTCTCAATAAACTTATTATTAATTGTTGGATTCTTGCACGAATCTGACATTTATATTTTAAGTTAATTTATAACGCCTTCGCCTTTTTTAACAAATACGGAATAATCCTGTAACCGTGCGGACGATCACGTTCCGGCGTTAATGAGGGTTAGTGCCATAAAATGGGCCCTTGACCATTACCGTCATTTTACTAGGTAACGGCTGATTTCCCCCAAAAAATTCTTCGAGGTACAATCTCTTCCACTCTTGTTGTACAGCTGTACCAAGACAGTTCTGTACGAGCACCGCGACCGAAACTATCGTCAAGTTGAGAGCACCCCGCGAGTACATTTATACGTTGTTTTTTTTTCTATTTTATTTTTAATAAATATTGAGTACACATCTTTAATGTCCGAATCCATGGAATCATCTTTTCGATTCTATCTGGTATAGTAATATTACAAATTTCATCTCTTGCTCTCAAAAACTCTGTTAAAGAAGAAAAATTTGAGTACACATCTTTAACGTATTTTTAATAAATATTATCTTTGCTTTGGAAGCAACCTCTGTTGATTATTCAACATAAATAATATACGCGATGCGTAATTATTTATACATGGAGTCTTTGGAGTTAAAAAGTTCAACAGTGTGCCATCTGGGATAAAAATTAGCTGCTTTCATGAGAATCAAATTTAATGAAATCGATGGTATCGCATGTACGTAGAACCTGTAATGTTACAGAAACTGATTCTCGTCCTGCAGCCTCGTCGTTCGCATTATCTTCTTCCTCTCTCTTTTCTCTGATTCTCATTGCCTCGGTTATCCCCTCTCCATTCGTCCCTCTCTTCACCGCCCCGCCCCCGCCGGAACGTCCGACCATCGTTGTAACCGTTCATCGAATGAATCTCGTCCGCTTCGTTTGTTCAATCGATATAACAAAGTGCCAATTAAGTGGCCGCTCAAACTTTTCGACGATAATGAGGAGGAAAATCGGGACGGCGAGGCGAGGCGAGGCGGCGAGCACCGGGGGCTGTAATAAGCAGGCAGGGAGAGAGATACTTTTTAATGTAATTAGGGGCGCGATGGATTTAACCGGCGCACCGGCTATTAAGTCTTGACCGATGACGAGCGTTCCTGAACGAAGAATTAATCTCGCCGTGCGTAAACTCCGCCGCACTGTGCGTCGGAACGCCCGTTTTTTGGACAAAATCTATAAGCGGTATGAAAAAATGTTTCAAATAAATGTTGTAAAGGGTGTCCCAAAATTAACGCAAGATTTGAATTTGCCGCCATTTTTGCAGTAAATTGTTGGCAACCCTGAAAAAAGAACAATGTGACAGCTGAGAGTTTAGGGTTAGTAAAAATGGAGCGTTATACGATACAACGTGTTTTCATTATTGAACAATATTTCAAAAATAAGGAAAGTTTGGCGGCCGCAGTTCGAAAATTTTATACAAAAATTTTATCGTGTGATTTAACACCATTAGATTTCTTCTTATGTTTAGCGACTGCGTTGGACGAGGTTTTATGGTAGGGACACTCCCTATTGCACACTGGGCCCGGTACGTGACTTTTGTAGTTCGGCTACGGTGTTGGGCCTGTCTTCACCACTTAATTGCCGTCCGTACTCGGGTACCTTCGAGTCTGTCCCTAAAATTTGTGCGTACGTGTTTTCTGGGTGTCTGCGTAAATAAATAATTTTTAAAATTCGAGGGGCAGCTCAGGGCAGAAAATTTTTATAGAATGCGGTAAAGAATAGCCCAATAGCCTTAGCAAGAATTTTGAGACACGTGTTATCTTTCTTATGAATAACTTAGTTAAGTTTAAATATTTAAAAAATATTGATTTTTTAATGTTTGCCCTCTTAGAGCCGACGCGCCGTGCGTCAACGGAAATAACTTTTTTTTCCTTAGCCGGGAGACCTCGCCCGGAAACGTTTTCACTAATCACCCACCTCACGCCCCGCCATAAAAATATGGTAATTAAAGAGCCGGGGGAAACTGCTGAATGATGTATTAATTTTGGTGACCGTTCCGTGTCTGTCGCTGACAAAAGTTTGCCTTTTCAAACGGGACGTTCGCGCCACGGTTAAAACAATTTGCAAAAACCGCTTGGTGTAGATCCTGGATGCAAAAATATAAAAATACAGTGCTTTATAATTCGAGCATGTTTACTAACTGAATTTCACTTGGGGACAAATATATTTTTAACTGTCGACGAGGAACGGTGCGAGCGAAGGTTTCAGCGAAGGGACACGTTTCTTGCGGAGATCGAGATCGAGCGCCGAGCGAACAAAGTGTTCGGACTGATTCTCGGCTCGTGGAGCCTAATTATGGTTCCCATGGCACACGAAAACGTATCGCCGAGTCATTGGGAATGAGTTTGATTCGCCGGAAGGAATCCGACGCGCATGGCTACGTACAGAACGAACCGAAACGATCGGATTGTTCCTGAATGAGGTCTGTGTCGGGAGATTAATCGCCATTAAAACCGAACTGCCAGAGACGCGAGCCGAGTTTTCGTCCGATTCTTCGGTTCCGGTTCGGCGAATAATTTAGTGGCAGCCCGGACGCCTATCTGGTTCGGATTTCGATGGATAAATAAATCAGCGATCGATCGTTATTAATTATTAGACAGCGGATAATATTTGTTTACGAAAAAATATCAGCAGTGTTTCAACGAAATTTTGTATTTCGCAATGAACATCCGCTGTCCGATAATTATTATAGTACGCAATTAGTTATACGTATACAATTAGCGTAACCAGATGGGATCTGCGATATTTTGATCGTATATTTCTTTTTTCCATAATTTCTACGTTCGCAAACAATTAATTCATGTTCACAATGGAAACGTCGTTATTAATTACACGATAATGTATTTTAAATACAAATACTCGCGTTCCGAATGGAAATATAAATAGTGGCAGCATGAAAATTAACAAAATACCGCAGAAGTAACGTGAAATGAAGAATTTCAATATCCATTAAGCGGGGTCCAGTCGAACGCGAACCATTTTATTACGAATTTTCCCATTAAACAGGAGTAATCGAAATTTACGTCAACAACGATTTTCACTTTTCGGAACGGCACGCCTACCTGTCGACGGTAATACCGATTGCATAACTTTTTTTTTACAGATATTAACAAGGTATAAACAACATATAAAATTGAGAAACTACTATTTACGTATGGTGATTACAATCCGCACAATTTTCAATCCCGCGGGATTGATGTGGGATTTATTTCACGGGGTCCCGCGGGACTGAGGATTTAGTTCTTCGATCTAATATATATTTAATCAAGAAACAAATTTTATTTAATGAGATAATCATCTTTAATCAGAGTAATCTAAAATTAAGAAAATACAAACTACATCTAAATTTACATAAATTTCAATTAAAATAAATCTCTCTTTGGAAAACAAACTATAATTGAAATATATATAGATTTAAAATAATAAAATATATATAAATGCATATATAATAAAATTTTTTTTCTTTTTTTTTATAATTTCAACATTTTTCAGATTTTGATTTAATACTTTAATAATACTAAAATAACTTTAATTAAATCAAAATCTAAAAAATGTTTAGACTATTTATTGTTGAATCTTCTAGTTTGCTCCTCAAGTCATTGTAATTTTTAATTAGTATGTAATTTACGTTAATAACAACAGATAAATAAAAAATTGAAAAACATTTTATAGCTAAACATTAAATAAATAGATATGGGTCCAAATGGACCCAAAACAACTTATTAAGTGCCTTTTTTTTAAAGCGTAGCCGGGTTAAGAAATGACGCGGGATCCCGCGGGATTGCAATCCCTAATTACGTACTATAACGATCCCAGATAGCACACGATGTCACAAAGACGTCTTTTTTACGTCCATTTAAGGTCCGACCGTCTCGCGTTCTGAATAGACGTGTTAAAGACGTACCGTTTGCGAAGAAAGGACGTTCAG
This sequence comes from Lasioglossum leucozonium, assembly GCA_028454225.1. Lineage (NCBI taxonomy): Eukaryota > Metazoa > Arthropoda > Insecta > Hymenoptera > Halictidae > Lasioglossum > Lasioglossum leucozonium. The sequence continues at coordinate 5,518,962 of CM052213.1, forward strand.
GAGACGTCCGGATGTCCAACAACAGACGGTTTTAACCCTTACGCGCCGAGCGCCGCATATATGCGCCATCGAAATGATCTGTGCAAGTGCCATCTATAGTCGATGGCAATATTTTTCGTTATCGGCAGAGCATTTTCCGTTGATTTTATTGACATATTGGATTAATCATTTCTTAAAACTTTTTAAAACTGCTTTTGTTGCAACCACATCCAAACGTATTACGCAATAAACTACAAACATCAAGGCGATTTACTGTTTTATACCAAATATTCTATCGAATCCATTCGGCAGTAAACGATTTTACATACTTGGTTTTTACAAGAATTAGGAATAGATCGGCTTAAGGTATAATTCTTAGCTCCTAAAAATTAGAATTTTCAGGTTATTTTTCGGCGCAAGTCTTCGTTCAGGTGGACGGGGCTGCCGCAGCGAAAGGGTTAAGACGTCTCCGTGCTGTCTGGGATGGCAATACTGATTGCATTACTATCTTCACAGGCATTAACAAGGTACAAGTAACATGAAAAATTGCGAAAGATCAAGGGCCTCGGTGACGGACAAAGGCGATCGAGGTTAACCGAGAGGACTGGCGAGACTCGACAAGGGACGTTCGCCGGTTCAAAGGGCGGAAGGTAGGAAAGAGGCGTGTATAATTTTCTTAAGCGGCCCCTCGTTGGGAGGGGTGGGAGGGATGGAAGAATAAAATTGTGTTCGATAGGGAAACCGCGTTAGCGGGCGAGTGCCAGAGGAAATGGAAAGAGGGCACGAGGGGGATGAGAAGAAATAAAAGCGGTGGACACGGAAGAAGAGGATGAGGACGACGTTGCGGAGGTGGAGGAAGGGTTGAATGTCGTGTCGTCGGCGGATCGAAGGACAGCAACAAGTGGCGGCGCGGCGACTCTTCTCTGTCTCCTCTCTCTCTATCTTTCTGGCCGCAAAACGACAGAGAACAGAGGAAACGACGGGAATCGAGGGCTGAAGCAGATGCCGGGACCTTTGAACCGCTCTCCACGGGCCGGAAGTGAAAATTCATCGCGGAATCCTAGCCAGCGGTTCGTGACGTCGCGTCGCGCCGCGCCGGAAGAAGAGCCACCACCGGGAGCTGTAAAAACCGTGTTCGAAAAGTCCCGGGGTTTTTGCGAGGAGACGCGCCGGCGGGAGGCGGCGGCGGCAGCGTCGGGGCGGTCGGCTTTATTTTCCGCCCTGCTTGCCTGCTCTGACTTTCAATGAAGATCTCGACGGACAAATTCTGGCCCTAATGAATCTCGTAAATTCCGCCGCCGACGCGACGCCACGTAAAAATTGATTCCGGGAGACCTCGCTCCTCGCCCATCGATCCTCCCCTTCTGTCTCTATCGTCTCTGCCCCATTCTCTCTTAATTTACATTGTTCTCGGTACGCACGCGTACAAATCGGTTATCAGAAAAGCGTATTTTAACCTGTTGCTGTGCCAACGTCTCCGGCAAATCCGCATTTCTGCGATATATTCCTGGATAGCACAGATTTTAGGCCCGAAAATCTTACGTCTTGGTGAACGGTCCTTTGAACGTCCAAATTAAGTCGCCTTAAAGACGTTGGTCGGACGTCTGAAATAAGATGTCTCAATGTCGTCTTAAAGACGTCCTGGAGACGTCCGTAAGACGTCTTCCTTAAGTCTCCGGACGTCTTAAGGACGTCCAACAACGGACATCTTCAAGACGTTTTCCTTAAGTCTTCGGACGTCCAACAACGGACATCTTCCTTAAGTCTTCGGACGTCTTAAGGACGTCCAACAACGGACATCTTCAAGACGTCTTCCTTAAGTCTTCGGACGTCTTAAGGACGTCCAACAACGGACATCTCGAAGGCGTCTTCCTTAAGTCTGTGGACGTCTTAAGGACGTCCAACAACGGACATCTTCCTTAAGTCTTAGGACGTCTTAAGGGCGTCCAAAAACGGACATCTTCCTTAAGTCTTCGGACGTCTTAAGGACGTCCAACAACGGACATCTTCCTTAAGTCTGTGAACGTCTTAAGGACGTCCAACAACGGACATCTTCAAGCCGTCTCCGTGCTATCTGGGCTAAGGGTGGCGTACCGAGAATCGCGCGCGTGCGCGATTACCAGCAACACCAGAGTCGCTGCTTAATGATGCTTGATGAATGGCATTTCTGCCGCTCATTGAGCACACTCGGCGCAAATGTTCCTCCAGAGAATTGGATATTGGAAACCCGCGGGCCGAGTGGGTACTCGATTCCGACAAATTGGAGGCCCGGCCCGGGCCGGCCCGAGGTGAATAAATATACGCGAATCTCGGTGGTGCCCACGGAATCCGTGTTCACGTTTCTTTTTTCGGTTCGCGAGGAAATTATCCTGTTCGACGAATCCGTAATTAATTACGCACCGATATGTACGGGGTTTCGAAATTCGTGTTGCATCGCAGGAGACAAGGGCTCGCGGATAGCAGGTCGCCGCAGATGGATGAATACGGACGATTCTGGAGGGTGAGGGAAATATTGTGCGGACGAAATATGGCGATCATCGAAGTCGAAACAGACGGACGTGACGACGGCGGGGGCAGGGTGAGGGAAGGGGGTGCCGCCGGTCCACATCTAACGATATTGCTGGCGCGTCGAAATCGATGGTAAAGCAATTTGCCGAGCGTTTACACGACATATTAATGCAATTTGCATGGGTCCGTGGTTCCGATGGTTCCGCACGCGAGAGTCGATTCAGCTGATTTCACGTGGCGGCTCAGTTTTATCGCCTCCCCTCCTCCGTGAGGGCACGATCAGCCAGACACGCTCGAATATTGCTGATCGATTATGTCCTTCACAAGGCCACGAGATCCCGTGGCACACTCGCGGTGCCTCTCATTATTTATTTATTACTCTCATCATTATAGGGACGTCTTAAGCACGTCTTTTTCACGTTCGATTCAGGTCAGAACGTCCTACGTCCTGAAGAGACGTCTTTCTGCAGAGTAATGCCCACTTGGATGCCGACCGATTGGACGCGTCCCGATTGGACCCGTTCCTTTTGGACGCCTGGCTGACCATCTATTTAAATAACACGTAATGATATTATTCATGTTTTCCCTGATCTAACCCAGCCCAACTATTGATTACCTTCAATTTTTGGAATACCCCTGCTCCTTGATCTAAACCAGACCAACTATTATGCCGCAGTCCAAAAGGGACGCGTCCAAACGGCCCGGCGTCCAAAAGGAACGCGTCCAAGTGGGACACCCCCTTTCTGCAGACGTCGCGTGAACGTCTGAAATAAGACGCCTTCTAGACGTTCGGAACCCACCGGAGACGTCTTTGAGACGTCCGAACGTCCAACAACGGACGTCTTTAGACGTCACCGTGCTATCTCGGGTGACGCGTCTCGCTACCCGACCAATTCGGTACAGGCGAAATTCTATCTCTGGCACCACTGTTTATTTACCCCCTATTAGTCGCAATTTACGTACCCGGGGACACGTGAAAACACTCGGCCATTAACTCCGCCGCTAACGAAAGCGGGAACTTTCCGCGCTTAGAACGCGCTTAATGACGGCCCCCGAGCCCGCGTCCTCCCCGGCCGGATTCGAGTGTGTTTTTAATGAAAGTTTTCAGCCGCGAAGTGTCTTTTAATCTCCGTCAAGTGGCCCCCGGCCGTCACCGAGGCACGCGCGGAATGTTGTTATAACCGACAGTGGTTGTAATCGCCGGCCCCAACGTTTCGCTTCCGTGGAAATACGCCGAGGTAACGTTTTCGAACTCGCTGTAATGCAATTCGGATAATTGTGGACTTATTTTGCTAATCACGACGGCTTCCGAACGTCTTTTCTTCGGAAACGGTACGTCTTACTTCAAACGATGTCTTCAAAAGGACGTCTATACAGGACGTTAGACCTTCAGACCTAAAATGAACGTGAAAGAGACGTTGTTAAGACGTCACGTGCCATCTGGGAGTACTGTGTATAATTTTTAGAGCGTGACACATTTACAAACATTCCCCGCAGGTTCGAGGTTGCCGGAGCGGGTCGGCTGGCACAATGGGAGTTCAAATAACAGGTGTTCATAGAATAGAACGTTCACGTAACGGAGGTTTTGCCGGTTAAACGCCTCTGCCTTATGAATCGCAATATAACCGCGATAGCCGGGAAACAGGAATAGCCGGGAATCTCGGTGATCCCCAATCGATAGGTCTCGGGAAATTAATACGATCGCAACTTTGCCGCTCCGCTCTTTCCGCTTCCACCAACGCCGGGGTTATGCAACGTCGTTGGTCGGCCGACGTGACTAAAATTTACAGCCGCGCTTCCTTTCTTTCCTTTTTTTTTTTTTAATACCCGTTCGGCCCCGATATTACGCTGTTTTCACAATGACGGGAGCAGCCGGCCGCCTACTAGGGTGTTCCGGGGCGCGAGGCTGTACGCGCCGCGTCCTCGCTAAAATTAATTGCCCATAAAATGAAACGGCTATTTTTATGGTCCCGAGGATGTCCAATTACGGGAGCGGACAGTCGACCACGGTGTGTGCAGTGTGTGTCTGTGTGCACGTGTGTGCACGGATCTATGAGGGCGTTGCGTTTTTCGCAATTTTGTACTCAACAGTTGAGGATTGATTGCGCGAGCTAATGGAACGCGTGCGTTCGTATCAATGAAAAATTACGAACGAAATGCGACCCCGCCTCTAATCCGAGCGATATTCTTCGCCACGGAGGGGATTACCGATGATCAATGTTAAGATTAGAGTCATTTCACAAATTGTTCATTACCGAATTGCAGAAAGACGTCTTTAAAACGTCTGTTATTGAGCATTCAAGACGTCTTCGAGACGTCTCAGCGTCCAATAGACGCTCTAGAGACGTCCGGACGGCTTCCGAATATCCATTCGACGTCATGGAGGTGTCCGAACGTTTCCCAAACATCCATTAGATGTCTCAGAGACGTCCAAGCGTTCATTAGACGCTTTAGAGACGTCTGGACGGCTTCCGAATATTCATTCGACGTCATGGGGGAGTCCGAACGTTTCCCAAACATCCATTAGATGTCTTAGAGGCGTCCGAACGTCTTCCGGACGTTCATTAGACGTCTCAGAGACTTCCGAGCGGCCATTAGACACTTTAGAGACGTCCGGACGGCTTCCGAATATCCATTCGACGTCATGGAGGCATCCGGACGTTTCCCGAACATCCATTAGATGTCTTAGAGGCGTCCGTACGTCTTCCGGACGTTCATTAGACGTCTCAGAGACGTCCGAGCGTCCATTAGACGCTTTAGAGACGTCCGGGCGGCATCCCGAACATCCATTCGACGTCATGGAGGCGTACGAATGTCTTTCGGACGTCCATTAGACGTCTCAGAGACGTCCGAGCGTTCATTAGATGCTTTAGAGACGTCCGGACGGCTTCCGACTATCAATTCGACGTCATGAAGGTGTCCGAACGTTTCTCGAACATCCATTAGATGTCTTAGAGGCGTCAGAACGTCTTCCGGACGACCATTAGACGTCTCAGAGACGTCCGAGCGTCCATGAGACGTCTCTTAGACGTCTTTAAGAAGGTGATGTCTTTTTAGAACGCAAGACTTTCATGTCCGTAATGTACGTCTTCTAGAATTCGCGTGTTACCTGGGATTTAATGCGGCATAAATGTTTATTTCTTAGTTTGAAGAGCAGAAAACGGGTAGCACTGCAGCGGGTTATTAGTTAGGCTGCGCGCGGATTATGGTCGCCTATGCATCATCCTCGCGTTGCATACGTGCACGGCAAATGTCGCAGAGTTAGTTCGCATGAGTTCGCGAAAGTGTAACAGTTGGGCAACCGCGGGCGAAAATCACACTTTAACTCTTCGCGCGCTCCTACCTGAATTTCGCCACTCGAGGTACGCTCGTCGTTAGGCAGTTTATTCGCTTTAGTTTGCTCGAACGGACAATTTTCCCTGGTGGATGATTCGGAACCGTGTTCATCGTTTCTTATAGGTCGCTGATATATGTATGTGTACGCGCGGAATTCACGAGCAACAATTCACATAAGCGACCGTAGGCCTCGATTGAAAATCAAAATTTTCGTACGGTCCCCGCGGTGCTCGACTTGATTTTTCGTTTATTTGTCGAAACGATAAAAATCAAGCCGCACCGCGCCGCGCCACGCCGGTTGTGACTTATTGAATCGACGACTGCGAATCGGACTAGTATTGCGTGATTGGAAAAACAGTCGTACAGAACACACGGACCTCTCTCTCTCTCTCTCTCTCTCTCTCTCCGTGTGTGTGTATTTGTTGTACTTTTCATTTCGTGTTGAACTGCGCGCGGATAGTTCTCTATAGAAACAGGAATACATGCACCGGAGCACTAATTGAATTGCAATATAATATTGTACAGCTTCTATTATTTCTGTGCACTCTGTGAGCTCGGACACGCGGTTTAGAGGGATCTCATGCTGCTCGATTTGTCCGCCGGACCAATAATTTACGGAAAACCTTTCGTTAAAAGCGTTTTCGGCAGCAAGAATCCAAACACCAAATATTTGCGGCTGTGAACTGCACAAACGTATTTCGTTAAATACGATCAAGAATTACGAGGAGTATCCACTTCTCTGACCAAAAACATTAATTTTATAATTCTGTTCCTATTATACATCAGTACTTGTGGAACCTTCGTTGAAAAAAACTTTTTTTTGTTTATTTTTATAATTATTGTAAGAATCGTTATAGCTCTCTAAATAAACAATGAATAAAAAAAAATTTATGGAAAACCTGCTCCCTGTAGAAATTAACACTACAGACTGCCGAGAAAACGACACGATCGAATTTATTTGAATCTAAATATGGAATCGTGCAGAATCACTTCCAATCGAAGCATCTGTACAAACTCAATAATCGCGAAATACGAAATCCGAATATAAAAATACGAGATCTGATAGATTTAGGTTTAGTTTGCTTCCGAAAAGAAAATACACAGAGTGTTCGAAACGAATGTAGACACGGCTTGTTCAACGGGAGCGACGGTGCTTTTACCGGGCGAAAAAAAGTGGTGAAATCGATGTAAACGAGGGTAAACGGGGAAAGCCGAACGCGTTAGCCGGGAGAGATAGTTTCTGGACTCGTGTTAAGCAAATTCTTCATTATAGTCAGCGGAATCGCTTAGGAACGAGGGGCCGAATAAGGCTTTTCTACGCTCGCTAGACGCATTGTTCCATTGGATACCAGTTATTCGCAATCTGCACCGGTGCAGGCTTTAGTTTGAAGTTCGAAACGGATCTCCCGCGGCCGTACAATGCTAACTCGGTAATTTTGAGAGCTCCGGCAAATAGTTTATGCGCAAAATGGCGCGCTGTGCCGGTCAGGTGAATGGCTAGAGAGACCAAGGACGGGGGAGGGGAGAGGATAGATAACGTTAACCCGTGCCAATTTATTCAGCCTAGTCTGCTCTACGTTCGATCAACGCCGACCATAATAGAGACGTCCATTAAGCTTTCTCCTACGATTCCAACATTTAAAAAAAACTGAAGATTCTTCCAAAAAAATCCTGCAATCCTCCGTAAAAAACAATTTTGTCCCACAAATTCGAGGATCGAAGCCTGCAATCTTTTTCTTCACCAGGGGCAGTACGATCTCTTAAAAAATTCTACTGAACTGCGTGAGCTAGTATTATAAACGGAAATGGCCTCCCTCGCAGCAGCGCGTAACGATCACGGGCGGACCGGTGTAATCTCGCCGACGCGTCGTCGTCGGTGGCCGCGCGTCGGAGTCATCGAAACGCGGCCTTGCCGGCACGCTGCATTTTCCGTTTGAGCTGCATGTATCGCCCGGCCTCTGATTTCCTGTCAACGCTGTCGGCGTCGCTGTTTGATTGGAGTCAACAGTCGCGTCGAAAGGCTTAATATTCCATGGCAGTGACGCAGAGCTATCGCTGCTTCCCGGTGATTAGTCTCGCACAATCGGGCCCGGTAATGCACCGGCGCGGCGACGCCTGCGTTCCTCGAGGGGCTACGGCACGGCGCGTACACCGATCCCCGTGCATCTCTCCGTTCCGTTGCACGCGGCGCGCTGAAAAGCCCCGTTTTCCCCGCGGAATTACATCGCTCGAAAATTAGAAAAATTATTCCGCAAGAAGTTCTCTGTAGTCTGACATCGCGGTGACCTTGAAAGCAGAGCGCCGTGGAGAGGGGAGAGAAAGAGGAATCCCGAGGGTGCAGTGACAATGCCATAGGTGCGCTTTGATCTTGTCGATCCAGCGGGAAAACGAATAAAAATCTCTCCACTCTTCAGACGACGCTCGAGAAAATACGAGGCGCAGTGGCGTCAGCCACTTAACGACGTCTCTGTTACGTCCGTTTTAGGTCTGAACGACTCTGAATAGACGTCCCTAGGACGTCCTAAAGACGTCGTTTTACCGAAATAAGTTTTACTGAAATGAGAAGTCTGTTTGACATCTAGAATACGTCTCTTAGACTTCTGAAAGGCGTTCAGGAGACGTCTGTTGGACCTTATCTGACCTACCGTCCCGGTTAGTCACGTGACATTGTCGCGTGGCGGGCGTGGAAGGGGAAGAGTAGAGTGGAGAGACTTGTAAATATTTACCACAATATTTTACCAGTATATATATTTCAGTAACTATTCATTCTGTTGTATCGCGAGCGTTTAAACGCATTTTTACACGGGCAAAGTGTGTTTATAAATAATTACCGACGGGAACTGCCACACGATTAAAAATTATTGGACTTTCGGTCCGCCGTTAATGAATCGTGCACCGGTTAATTGCACTTTACCGAGAACTTACGACCACTCCGCGCGCGGGCGAGTTTCCGACGAACAGGCTTGTGCTTGCGTGCGTGTACGCGCACGGCGGAAGTTGATAAATAATTGCCGGGAATCGAGCGGAACACGGAGCATACGCGATCTTCGGAACAGATCCGTGGGGAAACGTAACAGTTTCCGACAGAGAGCACCAGAGACGACGACTAAAATACGATACAGGAGCGGTTCGACGATCATCGTCGTATTACCAGAAACGTATCCTCGCTCGGAGAATGACTAACGGTATTTCTGTTCGACGACCTTTCAACTTCGGAGTCGGAATTCTGACAGCGACGTTGGTCCATGGGACGTCCGTTTTATGTCCAGTTTTGGTCCATACGTCCTGCGTCCATTTTTCACGACCTAAGGACGTCTCAGGGACGTCCGGTTTTGACGTCCTACGACAGCAGAACTTGCGTTTCAGGGTTCTTATTTGAAAGAGAAAATGATTTTGTCGAAACTTGAATGTTCCACGTTCTAACTGGGACCTTTGTAGGACCTATCTGGGACGTATGGACGTTATCTGGATGTTCAATCTGGAATATCAGAAAATCTTTTAGTACAGAAAATTCTGTATACAATTCAGCTCACTCCGGTTTTGACGTCCTACGACAGCAGAACTTGCGTTTCAGGGTTCTTATTTGAGAGAGAAAATGATTTTGTCGAAACTTGAATATTCCACGTTCTAACTGGGGCCTTTGTAGGACCTATCTGGGACGTATGGACGTTATCTGGATGTCCAAATAAATAAGAGAATTCGATAAAGCAGGACACCTAAATATCTCCGTTACTTTTCGCTGTACAAAAAAACTTCGTAGGACAAAGTTACACTGTTTCAAGGGCCACATATAACGGTGTAAGGGGAAAAAAAATTTCAAGGTCATTTTTATGAGATTTCAAGGTTATCGATGTTTTTTTCAATGGAATGATATATTTTCGTTAACGTAATGTTGTAGCTGACAAAATAACGAATTCATGCATGTAACACAATATGACCTTCAAATGACCTTCAACCCAGAAAAAATGGTATAAATAAAATTCAACGTGTAAGATTCATTTGATGTATTTCTGTTACGCCAAATGTTCAAAAATACATCCCTTGAGCTGCTATACATTCAAATGTATCGCAATACACAATATAATAACAGATTCGGTGTTGACAGGAAGACAATTATGATATACCTTCACCTATACGTTCGTACAGAATCGTGTTTATCCACTACTAATTACTCAGAAGACCTTCTTGCTATCAGATTTCCATAGTTTCTAAGATTTCTTGATCAGTTTATCGATGAACGTTTCACATTGCGTTACTCGAAGGAAGATAAGATTGATATGATTTTCATTTATGGAGAAAGTCGACAGTGTTTAAGAGAAGCCGTGCAGTTGTACAAGGACCGATTTCCTAATCGTAATTGTCCATCAGTTTCCGTTTACTCCAATTTGATAAATAAATTCCGTGAAACTGGTAGTGTCGAAAATAAAAAACGTACAAAGGTGAAGACTGCAAGGAATGAAGCAAACACAATTAATGTTAGGGCAGCAGTGAATACAAACCCTTATGCTAGTACGAGGCAAATCGCACGAGGAAGTGGCATTAGTCAAAAATGTGTAGCGCAAATACTCCAGGAACACAAATTTCACCCCTTTCACCTATCAATTCATCAAGAACTTCATGGTAAAGACTTTGTAAATCGTGTAAACTTTTGCCAGTGGGGATTGAGACAATTGATAAACGATAGAGCATTTTTTTAATCAAGTATTATTTACCGATGAAGCTTCGTTTACAAATCACGGGCAAATAAATTTAAAAAACCTGCATTATTGGTCATCTGAAAATCCGCGGTGGTTACGGACAGTCGACAAACAAAGACCATGGTCCGTCAATGTTTGGTGCGGAATTTTAGATAACCAAATAATTGGGCCTCACTTTATTACCGGAACATTAAATGCAGAAAAATACATTGCATTTTTACGAGAATCGTTACCAATTCTCCTGGAAAATACATCCTTGAACATTCGTGAAAATATGTGGTATCAACATGACGGATGTCCGGCCCATTCTTCCCGTGTCGTAACACAATTCTTAAATAACAAGTTTCCAAATCGTTGGATTGGACGTAACGGACCCGTATTATGGCCAGCTCGTTCACCAGACCTTACACCCCTTGATTTTTATCTATGGGGAAAACTGAAAGACGATGTTTATAGTGAACCACCAACGACTATAGACGACATGAAAGAAAGAATCGTCCAGGCTTGTGCGTCGATTTCCTCAGAAATGAATTCCACAGCAGTACGTTCTGTAACTTCACGGCTGAATGAATGTATAGCAGCTCAAGGGAATATTTTTGAACATTTGGCGTAACAGAAATACATCAAATGAATCTTACACGTTGAATTTTATTTATACCATTTTTCTGGGTTGAAGGTCATATTGTGTTACATGCATGAATTCGTTATTTTGTCAGCTACAACATTGCGTTAACGAAAATATATCGTTCCATTTAAAAAAACATTGATAACCTTGAAATCTCATAAAAATGACCTTGAAATGTTTTTTTCCCTTACACCGTTATATGTGGCCCTTCAAACAGTGTAACTTTGTCTTACGAAGTTTTTTTGTACAACGAAAAGTAACGGAGATATTTAGGTGTCCTGTTTTATCGAATTCACCCTGTATACAATTGACTGTTTTCAACAATTCGTCACGGAGTGTAACGATAATTTAACCGCACGTATCAAGAGAATTTTTCGACAGGATAAGAAGCCAATAGCAACGTTTGCTTAGCTATTCGCCATGGTTTTACCTAGCCCCACCTCTCGTCGTCCTCGCAGCTATTTTCCGGCACTCCCATCTATCCTCATTCCGGCAGAAAGGTACACGGTCTAAATTCTCCAGGAGAGGAGGGTAGGCACTTCGGATAGTGGCGGGCTCCTTTTACCCCTAAAAAGCTCATAATATACGAACTTGCCGGCGCCGCTGCCGACCTCCTCGCGATTACTCTATTGCCCGTGTTTCGAGCTCGCTGGTAAGCTCCGCCGTATCAGCGTGAGTTCATCGCGGCTGGGATGCTTGCACCGTTACACAAGGACATTGCATAATACTCGAACTGGGTCGTCGCGTCGGTTCCTTTGCTTTCGATGGAACGGCCCGTTCACAACCCACTCAACCCTGACACACACACACCGCGTACAGTGGCAGCGAAATGTAACTCCGTACCAATTTCCATCGATTTTACATATTTCTAAAATCTAAAAAATAAAAAATATAAACATCTATCCAATATAATTCAATATATAAATCTATTTCAATATAAAAAAATGTAAAAATCTATCGTCAATCTATTAAAGTCGATGATTACGTTGGATCAAAGTAGATGACACGTTAAGAAGAAAGCAGATGCGTGCAGCGAGCCTCAGAATGAAAATAAAATTACTTTTAATTAATATTCTGGTCCTGGTGCGATTTGATAGACCAGTTGCGCCAATGAATTTCAAGCTGACGTCCGCGATAGCAACGCTGTTAGATCCGACGAATAAATTCAGCCCGGTTCGGACATAAGAGAGCGCAAATCCCCATCGGCAAATAGGCTTCTCGGTTTCCGAATTCACACGGGCCGGATCTCGTTGATCGTTCGCTGCCAGCGAGGAACAGAGGAGCCGGTTTCGTCCAGGTAAACCGACACCGGAGGCTTAACGCGTTAGCACCACGGGGCCGGTTTCACTCCCTCCCGTCTACCCCACCCCACCCCACACCCCCACCGACCCCCGAGAAATTCAATCACGGACGCACGCGAATAAAAGGCCCCCATTGTACGCCATTGTTTCTCCGAACGGTTGATTAAGATCCGTAAATATAGCCGGCTGATCATTGTGGGATGAGAAGAGGGGGGCGGGGAGAGAGGGAGGGCGATGGCAACTTACAGGGTGTCTCGTTTATCGTCTCCACTCTTCTTCAATATTTTTGTTATTATAGAAAATCTCGTAAGAGATTTATTTCAACACAGATACAGATTACATAAAAATATCTGGTCATTAATAATGATACATGTATAATAAACACAGAATTTATACATTCGTGACAGAAAATTAGCGTCTTACACGTGGAAGCGTTAAATAAACAAATGTGTGGCTCGTTCAGGTTAAACGTGTCGGCCACTCCGGGGGGCGTTTAGGGTCGATTAATATCGGGTTTAATTCGATCGGGACGACAAGTATCCAGGACATCCTCGGCCGCCGTTATTAATTACTAATTGGCGTTGGGGCAGAGTGTTTGCGCCGGTTATAAGATACCGAGACACCGTTGCCCCCTTTATCCCTCCCCTCTGCCCCCGCAAGGTTCCGTATAATTAGTCGAAGAGGACCGGAGCCAGCCCGGCGAGGATCATTAAGGATTTATTTACAGCTGGTACAATGCCCGCTGATCTTCGACAAGATACCGGGCGACCCTTTAACCCCTTCCACCCCCGGACAGGATCCTCATCCTTGAAGAGGTTAGGCTCTTCTGGCCCCGGGTCTCAGTTCGGAATTGTTAAATAATTTTTCACCCACCCAGATAGCACGGAGATGTCTCAAAGACGTCTTCCGAACGTCTCGTGTGACAAAACGGTAAAGATGTCTTCCTTTTTCACCAAATCTAAGAGATCTTTGTGGGACGTAAGACGTTCAGACCTAAAATAGCTGTAAAAAAGACGTCTTTGAGACATCGCCTGCCATCTAAATGTTAAATAATTTTTCACCCACCCAGATAGCACGGAGACGACTTAAAGACGTCTTCCGAACGTCTCGTGTGACAAAACGGTAAAGGTGTCTTTCTTTTTCACCAGATCTAAGAGATCTCTGTGGGACGTAAGACGTTCAGACCTAAAATAGCCGTAAAAAAGAGGTCTTTGAGATATCGCCTGCTATCTGGGATTGCTCATCTCCTGAGCAATCGGTTAATTGTCTCTCGAGCAGTAGCGACGGCTAGAGGTCCAGATACCGCGGACGTAATCCTCTCGAAAGGATCGATTCCCACTAAATCGACCTCCGCGCTCTAGCATCCCGGTGTAACTAGGCTGCAACTTCTCTCTAGGAGCGTGTCTGCGCGGAGTGTAGGACAAGGATACCGCATTAAACCACATTACGTAAACCCTTATAGTTTAAGCTTAACCCCCCATCCTCTCTCGCCCCCCGTCGATAGCACAGATGCAGCCGGTCCTCGGGGGGATTTCACGGGCTCCTAAAACTTTCATCAAGTCGTTCGTTAAGCCAGCTCGCGGTTTATAGACGTATCCAGCCCGATGTGCCACGGTTGAAAACCGCCGGTCCGAACGGGACCTCTCTCTCTCTTTGCACCACCTATCGGCAATGTGTTCCTCGGGCCTGTTCCGTATATATCCCCTTGACACGTCGATGCCCCCCGGGCAATATATCAGCGAAGATTTAACGCCTAGGCCAGCTCTGCATTCCGGCGGGGTGGCGCTGCTAAAAAGGATTTAACGCGTGGAATTTCGACGACAGACGGATCGGGGAATTAGCGGGGATTACCGCCGGCTCGGCGAATCCGGAAATGGTACAGATTCCGCCAGGAATCCTGCTTAATTAACTTTTCCGGGACCGTCTCCGATCGAGATTCCCGGCAGAAATGGGCGCAATTTAAAAAGAAAATAATGTAGGTCAACATTTCTCCGCTTCCGAAACACAGCAATCCCCTTGAACGCGAGTGGAAGTCGTTGAAACGTCTAATTGGAAGACGAAACTGGCGCTGGCCAATTAGGTGCCCGGCTGCTTTCCCCGAACAGCAAAATTTCCCTCAGACCCAGGTCCGAAAGGATTTTGCGCACGACGTCTTAAATACGTCCTGGAAACGTCTAATGGACGTTCGAACGTCACTAAGACGTCTTGAACGTCCAACAACAGACGTCTCGTAGACGTTTTTGTGCTATCTGGGTATTTCTCCGTAACAGAGCCAATTATTCGGCGAATTCGTATCCGATCCCGGAGGGGTACGAGAAAATGCTGCGTCCCTCGGCCATTATTGCAGAAGCGAGACTCTCATCAAGGAAACGTTCCGGCATCCTCCGGCCTGAAGTACGCGGTGGTACTTTGCAGTCTTTCTGGCTCTCCCCGCCGTCTGTCGTCTGTCGTCGGACCAGCCGGAGCAAAGGGTCGGCGCTGGATGATGCTAGAAAAGCGGACAATCAAACATACTACGGATGCCAGGCGAGTCGAGGAAAGCCCCTGGCTATGAGATCTGGTTCTCTCTCTCTCTCTCTCTCCGATTTCAACGTCCGGTCTCGTGTCTCTGGCTCCGTTCGTTCCGGACCTTGCCCTCTCTCTTCCTTTGACTTCGATATTTGCGCGCCGGCGAGAAACCGGCAAGCTCAGCGTTGGCGGATTTTCCACGTCGTTGTGATTTGACCGGGGCGGGGCCTGTCCACCGTAGCCGCGCCCAGATTGGTCCGCGTTTTTAACACTTTTTGGCGGCGCTGAAGTTCGTAAGAGAGAGGAGGAAAAGGAAAGGGAGCGTTTCGTCCTAGGCCCGCTAGAGGACTCATCGGTAAGGATATCTAACGGGCCCTGCCTTAGACGCTGGGATACTAGAAGGCGGTTGAGGACGGTATACAGGGTGGTCCGTTTAAAAAAGTAAACATATTTATTTACATTCACACTCTTGATGTAGAGTCTTGGTCAAAGCCTACGATCTCAATAGACATCAGTTCTAGGTAAGACTTTAATTTTCGAGGATCAAGGTCATTTCAAGGTCATGTTATTATACATATCTGAATGTATTTTTCCATCAGTTACACGATGCAATGAAAAAAAATGTAGTTATGTACCAAAAAACATCGATGACCTTGACAACTCCGAAAGAAATGACCCTCGGAAAAAAATATTCGTGCCAAATAATTTTTGCATCACAATAACCTGAAAAGATATTTAGGTGTTCTTATTTAAACGGACCACCCTGTATAGGAATCGGTGACAGATCAGGTAGAAGCGAGAAAGGTCTTGATTATCTGTCCATCTTGTGGCAAGCATAGGAGGTAGCCACCACAACATCAGCGACACCGCGAACCACATTTTCGCAGAGAAAATTGTTGTTTGAAACCCTTCGGGGAAGTATATTTTTGCGTAGAATGTAAATCTTTGTTGGGAAAAAAAAATTGTAGCGCATCCGGAATCTATTTTGAGTGTCGCTTCAGCATTAGCCGGGCGTTTAAAAACAATTTCGCTCCGGTAACCGTAAAAAGGTTGCAGGCCTCGTCCACTTGGAACGGTGCAATTTGATCCCGATAGTCGAATCGATCTAGTTTATGTCGGCTCGTTGAACAGGAGCGAGTGGGGGGTGGGGGGAGCGAAGAACAGAAGAGATCTCATAGAGATCCTGTAGCGCGAGAATGCGAATCGTTTTTTATCCAACTGTTACCGAAGTCTGTCGACTGTTTTACGATTCCCGGTTTATATACTGGAATTTCTCTCGACGGCCGGATCGATTCCCTATAAACTTTACTCTTCCGGGTAAAGTGGTCCGCGGACTGAAGCAGCCGACGACGACGGTGGAGTCCGGAACGTGTGCCGGTGACGAGCCGAAGACACCCGAGCATCGACAAATCCACGCTCCCCGAATCATATTTCACCGGAAGAACTTAATCTTGCGCCGACGAGAGACACCGAAATAAAGTGAAAAATGAAGAATCCATAAAATCCGGACGCGACACGTTCTCTCACTCCCCCCACCACCCACCCCACCGCCACACCGACTTTACGGGCTCCCGAAAAAATTCTCCACGTAATTCATCTTTACCGTTCTCCGGCGTCGATCCCGTCAGAAGTCATATTCTCCGGAGCCCGTTCACAGTTTTCGAGTATTCGTTTTTTATTGTCCCCCACCTCGTTCGAATATTTTCTCAGCTGCGAGCGCCGAAATTGCATTCCCATGCTCGCCGGTGACGAATTTTCTCGGCGACAAAATTTGTCGGAAGAATTCCACGATCCTGTCCCAGATAGCACGAAGACGTCTGAAAGGCGTCTTCTAGACATCCCTAAGACGTCTCCAAGACGTCTCCAAGGCGACTATTAAACGTCAAAAACAGAGGTTTCAACGTCTATTCAGGACGTGAGACGTTAAGACCCAAAACGGACGTAAAACGGACGTCTGTGAGACGTTGCGTGCTATGTGGGGTGTCTCCAATTACGCTCGCAGTTCGCTCGCGAGTTCCGCGCGGAAAGAATCCGAATAAATCTGTCGGGGCTCGAACGTTAAACGTACGCTAATTGCGGGAAATCGGATTTTGCAAATGACGTATCGCGCCGCCTCGTTTGCCTAGCGGATCCGTTTTATTTCTACCGGCGCGCGCGCGAAACAGCGATTCCGATTTATGATCCGCTCGAGGATAAAAAAAAAATTGCACGAAACAGTGCGCGCGGATCCGGACGATGACGACGAGGACAACCAGCAGACATCCACGATCCACGAGCCGTAATCCTCTTCGGCCAGTTGATTCCTCCGCAAATCCACTTTCGCCTCTTAGGGGGCGAACTCCGCTCTGAAACTGTTCGGGAAGTTCCTCGCGGACCTGACCAGGAGGACTGCGTTCAATCAGTGGGGTCCTTTTGCGGAGGTAGCAAATCGAGATTCAACGGCTCCGAATTCGATACCACATAATGCGAGGGTCTGTCCATAATGCGTTTGCTGCCACCCGCAATGGAAGGGGCCAGAGCCTGCTGCACAGATGGCGACGACTTGGTGACGTCCATTTTAGATCTGGACGTCTTGCGTTTTGAATAGACATCTCAAACACATATTTTCTATGTCCATTTTAGGTCTGAACGTCTCGCGTCCTGGTGACGTCGTTTGAACGTCTGAAGTAGACCGCTTTAAGACGTCCTGAATACGTCTTTGGCGGCGGCTAGAATGAGTGAGAGAGAAGAGGAAAAGGAATGGAGCGTTTCGTCCTAGGCCCGCTAGAGGACTCATCGGTAAGGCTATCTACCGGGCCCTGCTTTAGACGCTGGAATACTACAAGGCGGTTGAGGACGGTATATATGGGAATCGGGGATGGACCAAGTACTAGCAGGAAACGTTGACCGTTTTGGCCCTCTGTTGGCGGGTGTAGGAGGCAGCCGCCACAATACCCCCCTGCCAGTGGTTAAGGATACTTGAAAATCCAGGGAGGACGATGGAATGCCTGCAGGTTGTGCCCACTCGATGATGATCCAGACGTCTTCGTTGCTGGAGCGTACTGCTCAAATTGTAGCGTCGTTGCAGGGGCTTGCTGCTCAACTTTTTCATCGCCGTTTTGCCGGAGCGTACTGCTCAACTTGTAGTGTTGCTGCTGGAGCTTGCTGCTCAATCTGTAATCGACGTTGCCGGAGCTTGCTGCTCAATCCGTAATCGTCGGTTACTGCTGGAGCGTGCTGCTCAACTTTGTGGTCATCGTGGCGAGGCAGTGAGTCGCTCTCAAGCCTTATCGAGCCGTATATGCTGCTGTCCTAACGTGGCCGTTTTTGACGAGGATGTCGATTCAGCGCGTTGATCCTCCGTGAGAGTCCGCCGCTCTCGTTAATATCGCCATCGGTCCGAGAGTCTCGTGCCCTCCAGGTACCTGGGCGTCTGCGGCCGATCGCCGGGTAGCCACGCTAGGAGAGGGATTACGTATTCTCGGCGGTTTAGCAGTGGCATCCATCCCCTGGTGTTGTCGTCCATCCTTGTTGCTGCTGTGTGTGGCTCCTTGTTTCCTCCGGTCGTCATGTTGCGACGTCGGGGTCACCAATTTGGCGGCGGCTAGAACGAGTGAGAGAGAAGAGGAAAAGGAATGGGAGCGTTTCGTCCTAGGCCCGCTAGAGGACTCATCGGTAAGGCTATCTAGCGGGCCCTGCTTTAGACGCCGGGATACTACAAGGCGGTTGAGGACGGTATATATGGGAATCGGGGATGGACCAAGTACTAGTGGGAAAGGTTGACAGATTTGACCCTCTGTTGGCGGGTGTAGGAGGCAGCCGCCACACGTCTTCGTGCTATCTGGGCGGGCGCTACAGTGGGTACGATATGCCCCCATCTAGGCTCTATGTATGTAATGATATTTGGTCCCCTCAGGGTTGCAAATCCATTCCACCACCTCTCCCTTTATCAATCCTCAACTATCGCCTAATTTCAAGCGGGACCTACTTTTTATTAAGGTGGGTTCCGAACCACCTATTTTGCCAACGACACGTGAAACGCACCCAGAGAGCCACTTCCCGGCTTTTTAGGGAGCGGTCACCCATCCTAGTGCGTCCCCCCCGTGTTTTCAGCGAAGCAATGGTCGTTGACAATCTAGGCTCTATGAAATGTGTGTATATATTTTTAAGTCTGCTCAGAACATTCGTTCGCTACAGCCGTCTCAGTACCGGAGGAGACTTGTTGAAGAAAAGTGACGCGACGCGAGATTATGGCTCGCTTATTGCAGTTATTATCGTAGCAGTTTCGCTGACAGCAGGCCGCCGACCGTGTTCTCGCGAGCGAGCTGTTTTAAGGAGCCAATTAAAACATTTTTATCTCGTTGCCGGTTCAACTCTCTGTTCGGTACTAGCCCGAGAGAGGGAGAGAGAGAGAGAGAGAGAGAGAGAGAGAGAGAGAGAGAGAGAGCCCGAGCGCATTTTAATCTAGAGACGGCGAAGAGCTGGAGGTCCTTTGAAAATCGCGGGGCGTCGTACACTCGACCTTTTCTCTGTTCCCTCGTTCTTCTTCTTTTCTTTCTACGGGTTTCGGAATTCTGCGTAACGAGAACGCGAGAGCCAGTATATACGTTGGAGGATGGACTCTCTCTCCCTCTCTCTCCGTGATTAACGAGGTCATTAAAATATTTCGTATTAAAATCACCATTGCATCGGTCCGGTATACAATTACGCGGAAACAACTCATTCGCAAAGTTGCGCCGAGCAAACTAGCTTATAATTTGCTAGCCGTCGCGACGGAACGGGAACGAGATATACATTGCGGTGGCGAATTAATACAAAATTGGGAGCCGGTGATCCCGTTTAATAAAACTCTCTCCTTCGTACCCTCGAATTAGTTTCTTTTTCGAGTTGATGGGGAGTCGCGGAAATCTTCGGCCATTTGTGTGTGCGTTATTTCTCTTTTTTTTCCGGTAAAATGTTTATTATCGCTGTTCGAACACTGTATAATTTCATGCATGAAGTTAATTCGTCCAAAAAGCTTTCCGACGTATTTTTGTTTTCCATTCGTCGGCCGGTGTTTCGATAACGGAAAAACAAAAAAAAATGAAAAAAATACGGAAATTCTCGTGGACTCGTAATCACCAGCTATCATAAAAATGACGAATGAAAACGGGGGAATCAAGAATGAAGCAAGGCGCAGCCAGCAGCAGCGGCAGCTGCTGCCATCGCATCGCATCGCATCGCTTGAAATCCCAGCACTTTGCTGACATTAATCACGAAAGCACCGATGGTGAGGGTAAGCCACGTCGGCGGCAATATCGTCCGCAAACGTTATTTTATCGCGGTGAACGTCGGTAATTGTACAGTAATGTTACCTTTATTAATATCGACGATGATAATGACGTCAGGCCCGGGCTACGCCGCCGTTACGATAATGGCGGTAATGACTGTCCGCCAGTGGGACGGGTCCATCGGCCCCGATAAAATCATTTCAACAATGACCCCCGTTCCCTCCCCCAACCGCGCGATTTTGCTTGCCGAAAATCAATATTTCCACTGTTTCGCCGATGCCTCGGCCGCCGACAGCCTCGGTTAATTACGTTATTTAAAACGGTTCCGCGACGTTGTTTTGAACCGCCGCCCGTCATTAAGCGTTCCCTTTCGATTCGGTCGCGGAACCGATCACGAAATGCCTGCGATCCGGCCATGATCAATAAACGGCCGACGCACAGTGGGCTGGATCGAAGATTTTAGTGACATTTATATGTATAATCAGTTGGTATTGTCTTTCGAATGTCCACTGACCTCAAAAATGGAAGAATTAATAAAATTAAATGAAAATTATAGTTGTACCAAGCTTTTAAAGTCGAACGTTTTAGAATCCACGTTTGACACCCGACACTCCTTTCTTTTTCACGATATTTTCACGATCCTGTTCAAGATTTCAGCCCCGTTTGTTTTCTATAGTAAAGAGCATTATTTTCTGTTAATAAACTATAATTGCAGTTACAATTATTATATGCAATGTATTAAAAATTTAATGTTCAATGTAGGACAGAAAAATATCAAAAATTTTACAATTAACAAGCTATATCTTTTTATACCCGTTAGAACCCGCGTTCGGACAAATCACAATGTGTTCAGGACACTTTCCTTTACCTGTGTAAAAATCTCGTCCACCTTCGTCCACTGACTTCGTCTCTGAGTTATTAACGTTTAAAGTTAGTAATGTCACGTTATTGCCCGCGGTTGATAAAAAATGATCGTTCGGACCTTAGATGTATATTCACACGCAAAGTGTCGACTACGGGAAAGGCGGGTCTTTTCCTCTTTGATTGAGAAAAAACTAAAGTTTTTAGTATCAATAGTGGACTGCATTTTTCAATGTAAGCTACAAATTCGCGACGTGCTATGTACAGAGTTGGAACCCAATTGAGGGAAGTCCCAAGTGTAGCCGAACGCAAGGCTCAGGACTCCCCACTATCTTTGGATTTTTTCTCCCTTCCTAAACCCGAAATGTCTCCTGGTTGGTAAATGCAAAAAGGGGGTGGACGGCGACGAAAGCTGGACAAATTCGTTATTAATCTTTCTTTTGCATATTTTCAGACGCAAAAATGATTCTTTGAAAAAGATCCACATAGGGATCGAAACGTAAGAAACATGTTTAAATAATTGCACATTTGTTGTTTTTCTTAAAAAATGATCGAACCTTGCGCCGATATCATTTACGTTATATACTTAAATTTCAATCGAGAAGAATTTATCTACTATTTTTATATTGTTTTTGATAAATCAATAACACTAGAAACATATTTAAACATAAACGACCTCACGTTTGTGTTGCTACAGTCGCCACAAAATAACTGTTTGCAATTCTATTTATGCGTGACTCACATGTGTGCAATTTTATCTGTGCGGAATAAAGACGTGTCTAATTCTTCATGTGCCCAATCATGTTGTGCCCAAAAGATATGTGCGCAATGTGTGCGTGGGCAATCGTATTGTGCGCAACTGAGCGCCTCCCAAATATTACCGGTCCGGCAATTAAACTTGCGTCCGTCGATCGTTCCGAATGCCAGCCGAAATTTCACCTATTCTTCGGGCATAATCAAGTTCGCCTAATCGATCTCTTCCGAAGTTCGCGCGTACCTAGTCGACGCGGCGGCGAACTATTTGAAAACTTGGGAGGCGGATGTGTTCAGGATGAAGAGAACAGCTAGATTGGAAAGAGTGAAAGCGTGGAAGAGAAAGTTTATGAACGGTTCCGATTCGTCAAATATCCAGCAGAAAACGATAAGATCGGATCCTGGAGAAGAAAGACCCCCAAGAGCGAACTTCGTTTTGATTAAATCCGAGAATCTGCATGAAAATCGCCGGACTCCTCGAAACACTTTTCTTTCAAACGGGAATAGAGATTTGATCCTGACGTTGACGAATTTAGTCATTTTCCGTATATTACGAGCGAATGTGGTCACCTCCGCGTGCCGCATTCAGTCCCCGCCGGTGTTATCCTCTTAACGCGACGGCAGTGGCGACGCCGAGGGCTTTTGTTGCGGGAAAGAATGCGACGATAACGATAATAGACTTTTAAAATTTTAATTAATCCCCTATCCGGCCTTCTTTCCCTTCCTTTGTAAGGGGGACGGTCCGATGAAAGGAGCGGAAGAATAACTGGATATAAGGCAATTTTTTCGAGATCCTTTGATATGGGGATTGAGTTATAAAGGTGAAACCTTCTTGTGGCGCACCCTCGCCCGTCGTCCAGCTTGCAAACTAATTAATTCGACGATTATTCAACAATTGTACAGAGTGTATAAAAATTATATGTCACGAATACCATGGAGATATTCTATACCTCTGGATCGGTGGAGATCTGTTAAAAAATTAGACCGCAAAATTGACCTTTGACCCTTTCTTTTAAGGTTAAACAATTTTTTATCGTATTCATCGCAAGGAACAAAAGTCTCGAGGGATCAATGGATCTCAAGTGAACCGTTCTCTTTAAAAACGACTTTGAAGTTTCGTGAATTAATTTCTTCCATATGTCTACAGGGTTTCCCAAAATGGTATAAACGTTTAGGGAATGATTCTACATGAGAAAATAAATTGAAAATATAGAATAAATTTTTTTCGTTTGACGCCTCGTTTTCGAGAAAATTGACTTGAAAAATCCGTCAAGTTCGCGCGCCTAACGTTTGCAACAAGTAGAATTAGTAGGTCATGAACAGACGCGTCAAACGATCGCCATTCTAGAGCACGCGTGTTCGCTGAATTTTCAAACATTAACTTCTCGAAACCGAGGTGTCAAATGAAAAACATTTATTCTCATATTTTCAACGAACTTTTCACTAACATATTATCAATTTATTTTCTCGTGTAGAATCATTCCCTCCACGTTTATACCCTTTTGGGACACCCTATAGACATATGGAAGAAATTAGTTTATGGAACGTCAAAGTTGTTTTTTAAGAGAATGGTTGACTCGAGACCCAGTGTTCCCGTGAGACTTTTACGAGACGATAAAAAATTTTTTATCTCTAAAGAAAGGGTCAAAGTTAATTTTGCGGTCTAATTTTTTAACAGATCTCCACCGATCCAGAGGTATAGAATATCTCCATGGTATTCGTGACATATAATTTTTATACACCCTGTACAATCTTTAATTGTGCTCCCAGATTGCACGAAGACATCTTTAAGACGTTCATTAGACACATTTTTAGGCTTTTAGGCCTAAAATGGACGTAGAATGGACGTCTTTAAGACGTCGTGTGCTATCTGGGTCTTCTTTTCCGATCTTAAGTCGTGTATTTTATTACAAGAGCAAAATTTTTTCATTTATTATCTAGTAATTTTGCCAGAATTATCCCTAATTCAAATTAAAATTACACTGACAAAAAACCTAAAAAGCTCCTTCCTAAAAAGCTTTAAAATATCGAAAAAATGGGGGTCCAAAATTTTGGGGTAGGGCCTGAAAATTTGTATTATTGTTCCGCCACACTATAACATTATCATCGTACTTCTCGTTATTTGATCGCGCGAAACGGCTCCGCCTTAAATAAACGGGGCTTGGTCGTGGCGATTCCGAGAATTTATTCAAACAATCCGATAATCGCGATCCGTAAAAGTGTATCGTGGAAAATATGAAATGATCAGCATCGAAGTAATGAAAATTCCTTGACCGAGGAATGTTCGGGGAATTCTTTTGCCGAGGAAGTATCACAACGAGAGAGAGAGAGAGAGAGAGAGAGAGAGAGAGAGAGAGAGAGAGAGAGAGAGGGTGAGAGAGGGGGGAAGAAATAGAGCACAGCGTATTAACGATGAAATAAAGTGACGTTTAAATTGCTGCACAGCGAGAGGTATTGACATTCGATTGCGGAACATGATCTCCATTACCCTCCTGAAGTTAATCACCGTCGGACCCTTCGATATTTAATTCCCTATTCCGCGGCAGTCAGGCGTGCCGCATATTGGCTGCCACAATTCTACACGGTAGGAGGCGAATGTCTACTGATAATAGAACAAGAACGATATTCTCCGATCTTTGGAGAAGTTTCATAGTTAAACTGTTACAATTCCGTCAAAAAAAAGGAGAGTCCGACGGATCGTCGGAAACAGGGCAATATCTCGTCGATAAGTGGCGGATTCTGGTACGGGGCCACGAGGAATACACCAATTTCGCCGGTTCTCATTTCGTGCCAGTAGTCGGTCGAGATTTCGCGTATAACATGTCGCAATATCCATTTGCAGGGCGTGGAGGGGGGCGGTGGCGAACGGTCAAAGGACGAACAATCGTGGAAACAGAATGGCGGATAAAAACCCGTGCCGTACGAACGAGAAGGAACGGAGGTGTGGATTATAAAAATAAATTATCGCGAAATTGCAACCTGGATATCAAAGACGCGTCTCCAACGGCTTCCGAACGTCCCCTTTTATCTAACAGACGTCTTCTAGACATTCCTAAGACGTCCCTAAGACATCTGTTTGATATTTTACTATTTTCAAATAATTTTATTATAAAAGTATATTGGAGGTTATTATTTTTATACTTTAAAATAGTTGTTATGACACTCAAGGTCAAGACTTTTGTTAATCTTCTAGACACCGTTATACGGGTCTCGAATGCGCTGTTATTTTATGGAGCCTGTTAGGGGCTGTTGGGGCATGCGCGTGATTGCCGGCCGTGTGGCATATGAGGGTCCGAGTGTCAAGGACGCCCTTGGGCCATCGGGTTCGGGACTTAAAGATTATAGCGATTTTCAACCAAAGCATTGTTCCCGAGCTCGATGGTCGTCGCCCGCTTGGGACAGGAGATCGTAAAGCCATTATAATATTGTGTTGGACACTTGGGTTTTTTTGCCACGTTATTCTATTTCGCCGCTCTGCTCTGGGGTCCGTTTCTCGGTCCCCACCCGCATATTCTACACATCTTGCTCGAGGTGTGGACTTTCTCCTCCACCGACGGGGAATGTCTCGGAAGACTCCTCCCTCGAGTAAAGACAGCGAATGGGGATGTTTTTCCTCCAAGAGGGTACTATCCCCACTGCGATTCTTACCAATTTTGAGGAGGACGCGAGCGGACCCCGGGCCAGCCGTTTAGCAGTTACAAATTGCGACTCGGCAGAAAAGGACATTAAAATTGTTCAGTTCATGAGTAAGGTGTCAATTTT
Source organism: Lasioglossum leucozonium (assembly GCA_028454225.1). Lineage (NCBI taxonomy): Eukaryota > Metazoa > Arthropoda > Insecta > Hymenoptera > Halictidae > Lasioglossum > Lasioglossum leucozonium. The sequence continues at coordinate 5,544,541 of CM052213.1, forward strand.
TATCTCGAACCTATATACGTAGAAATTTTCTTAAATAGTAATAGAATCTACGACGTAACAATAGTTAAGACGTCTACAGGGCCTTTTGTCAACGACCATTGCCTCACTGCAACAACCGGCTCTCGTACGATCACCGAAGTTAAACAGCGTGGGGCGTGGGCAGCGCTTGGATGGGTGATCGCTCGCTAAAAGCCGGGAAGTGGCCCTCTGGGTGCTTTGCACGCGTTGTTGGCAAAATAGGTGGACCCACCTTAATAAAAAAAAGTAGGTCCCGCTGAAATTAGGCGATAGTGAAGAGTGGTAAGATGGATTTGAAACCCTGAGGGGACCAAATACCATTACATATTCTAGGGCTTCTTAAAAACGTCCTATTCAGGATATAAGACGACCAGACCCAAAAATGGACGTAGAAACGACGTCTCCAAGACGTCGCGTGCAACCCGGGAAATATTTTGATAAATGAAACAGCAACATTAAAAGTCTGAACAGGGGAGAGCCAAGAACGCCGTAAAATTGAGAAAAAGGAAAAAGGAATGACGCAAGCTGAAGGGTAGGGTTGCGGGGACGGGAAGGAATAAATTCTGTTACGTCGTAGCCCTCGCGCCATCTCACAAATAGGCCATGAGAGTCAGAGTGGTTCGGTATAGGTGCCGTGGGATTCCCTTGCACTTTCTTAGCCCCGGAACGTCAACAGGGTAGATCTTCGGGAACGGCGTCGCCCCCGAGCCGTCGACGGTTATTTACTTTTATCCAAAATCGATGCGGACCGACCACGCTGTACGTCTCACCGTGTGAAAACTTTTCTTCCCCTGTTTCGCGCCGCGCGGCGGATCCTCTAACGTTCTCCCACCAGGTGGAGGGGGTGGGGCTGACGTCACCTCTTTCCCGGGAATTTCGGGAACTCGACAGTTTCGGTTCACGGACACTGGCAATTTTGATAATTGACCTTGCATGACCTCAAGTCAAGGTCAACCTCATCTCTGAAAAAATTACATCATTTTCCTCTGACCTCGTACGACCTCGAAGGTCAACGTCAATATTTCTGACAAAGGCTTGCGAAACGTTGCGAATTTTGCTCCTCGCCTGCAGTTTCTCGTAGCGAGGCGAGTCGACACAAGCAAATTGGGCCCGACATGAGAGGACGTTCCGCGGGGCCCGTTTCTTGCCGGACCACCCAGCCGCGGCGTATCCCCGGATCACTGCCGGTGCAAGAAGCGGCCGTCGGTGACTTAGATTTAGGCTCGGCGCGGTGTACGAGCACGCGAAAAACACCGGTAAACCTTCGCTCGCGGACGACGACGAGCGTTATTCCCTCGTGAGCGGCTCCGGCCGACGGTGACGTGACGGCGAAACCTTTTTTTTGTAAATCACCACATCCATCCACCATATGCTCTCCGGAACCACCGGGCCTGGACACACGCTGGATCGTCGTCTCGAATACGGCGCGGGACGAATCCTCGCTAACATCCCAACCGATATTCCGGTCTCTTAATATTTCTTGCTGTTCATGGAATTTTTCCACGAAGATCCGGAATCCGGAGACGGTGCCTAGATAGCACAAAGACGTCCACCAGACGTCTTTTGGATGTCTTTAAGACGTCCCGAAAAAGGCGTCTGGACGTCTTTTGGATGTCTTTAAGACGTCCCGAAAAAGGCGTCTGGACGTCTCTTGGATGTCTTTAAGACGTCCCGAAAAGGCGCCTGGACGTCTTTTGGATGTCTTTAAGACGTCCCGAAAAAGGCGTCTGGGCGTCTTTAACACGTCGTGTGCTGGAAATGAAGAGAACCGCCATTTTGTGCTCGGAAGTATTCAACTTTCGCGAACGATCCCCCCGTCCGCAATGAATTCTACACCTCTCTCTCTCTGGTAAGAAACAATTAACAACTTGTTTGCTCGGCCGGCCCGCGGAATGAATGATGAAGCAAAGGGTTCGAGCCGAGCAAAATTCCGGAAATAATTTATAACGCTGCTGCCGTTACGAACAACCGTTTTGGCAAGTTTCGCTCGGCTTGTTGAGACTCCGCCCCCTCGGGTGGAGCCGGCTCCCGGTAGCTAAGTGTTTGATCAAAGTTTTAGCATTCGGTAAACATATTCGTATCGATACCAATCAAGCTAATCCGCATCGGTGTGTTTAACATGCGGCGTTAGCCGAAAGTTCGTTAATCGAGTTAAGTGGTTAAAGTAAAGTATGCGGAGCGCAGAGATTGATCCCCGGTACACGCGTGTTGTGTTACGGCGAACGGGGATTTAGCCGCGGCAACAGTGACTGTCCATTTTATTTTTCCTTCGTGCAATTCGTCGGTCACGTGAGTTCGGATAATCGAGGGTCCGCGGGAAACAACGTGCGAATTGCATCGTGTTTGGACTCGTTTCAATCGGAAAAACACCAGGAATATGTTCATCAAGGTTTCACATGGTAGAATGAAAGAAATTCTTTCTTCGCGTTGAGGGACATTAATGTCTGAATAAAGAGACCCAGATGGCCCAAAGACGTCTTACATCAGACGTTAGAACGACGTCCCGGAAAAGACTTCTTCAAAACGTCTCGAAGAGGTCTTCTTAGGACGTACGACTTTCAGACATAAAATGGACGTGTTTAACACGTCGTGTGGGATGTGGGGACTGTCTAAAGAGCCGGCTGACAACACATCCGATGGGATCTCTGCACTGCTGTAGGACGAGTTGACATGAGTTGAAAAGACTTCTTCAAAACGTGTCGAAGAGACGTCTTCTTAGGACGTACGACTTTCAGACATAAAATGGACGTCTTTAAGACATCGCGTGGTATGTAGGAACTGTCCAAAGAGCCGGCTGACAACATATCCGATGGGATCTCTGCACTGCTGTAGGACGAGTTGACATGAGTTGAAAAGACTACTTCAAAACGTCTCGAAGAGACGCCTTCTTAGGACGTACGACTTTCAGACATAAAATGGACGTCTTTAAGACGTCGTGTAGTATGTGGGTGTTAGCGTCAACATGTGCGAGGCCAAGTCAGGGGCTCGTGCCAAGGCGACCCTTAGCCTTGGACGGGTCTTTGCCTACGTGAGGCCCAGAATGAGGTAGAGTAATATAAAACAGAACCGTCGATGGGCGACGGCGGGCGACCACGTTGGGTCTTCCGCCGTTAATCGTCGAGGGGATGTTTTATGGGAAATAGATGAGGGAAAGTTAGAAAGGTAGAGAGTCTAACCTCCCTCGCTTAAAAACTGGGACTGGGTTTTTCCCAAGGATCTGGCCACGGAGTGGGGAAGGCCAGGGTGCCTTTTGGTGAGAGGACCGTGGCAGACCCCACGGCACTTACCCCAGAACCGTCAAGGGATAAAGTTTACCAGTCTTTAACTCTGACTACTGATCTTTTTCTGACATGGGGACTGTCTAAAGAGGCGGCTGACAACATATCCGATGGGATCTCTGCAATGCTGTAGTACGAGTTGACATGAATTGAAAAGACTTCTTCAAAACGTCTCGAAGGGGTCTTCTTAGGACGTACGACTTTCAGACATATAATGGACGTGTTTAAGACGTCGTGTGGTATGTGGGGACTGTCTAAAGAGCCGGCTGACAACATATCCGATGGGATCTCTGCACTGCTGTAGGACGAGTTGGCATGAGTCTACATGCAGACGTTTCGCCTTTAACCCGGCCGAGGTATAAAAAGAGTCATTTCCCCGGCGGTTGAAACAGAGAGAAGGACCCGTAAACCATTGATAATTCCCGGTGGAAGAAGAGGGGCTTTCGAGGAAAGAGGCGGCGCGACGGCACGCGGAAAGGCTCCCGACTACGACGGCGACGGGCCGCGAAGAAGGAAAGCTAAAACGCGGCGTATCAGAATCGGCCGACGAAATGATCTTGTGATAAACGAAGAGGGATATGCGGAGCAGCAGCTATCGCGATCGCCGCGAAATCCGTCGACACGAGCGGCACGTTATAGCGCGCACCTCGCCGCGTTATACTGTGCACCGTATGCAGTATGCAAATGTCGTCGGCGGCGCGGCGCGGCGATGTAGGCCCGATGCAACCTCTCTGAAAGCTGAAGAGCGTCCGGTGGATCGCGTGACGGCCCGGCCCGACCCGGCCCGGCCCGACGCGGCACGAGCGGGAAATTATCCCATCTTGCGCGTGGTTTGCACGCCATCGTAGACCGCCAGCGTGTTCAACGAGTAGCGGGAGGTCTCTGATGGAGATTGCCGCTCCGCCACGGTGGTAAAAGGGGATTAGCGACTGCTCTTCGGACACCGGCGGGATGTATCGCTGTTTTCGGCTACTTTGTCGCGCCGCAACACGCTCGGCTTGGACAATCGTTACGGATTTTTGTTGTTCACCGTTTTAAACAATTTTTATTATCACCCGGATAGCTCGCGACGTCTTTTTTACCTCCAGTTTTGGTCTGGGAGTCTTGCGTCCTGAATAGACGACTGAGAGACGTCTTGAAGACGTTCAGGAGATGTCGTGGAGACGTCTCTGAGACGTCTGAATGGTGGATTTAGGACGTCTCTGTGCTATCTGGGAAGGAAATCGACGACGTGGATATTTGCGATTTCTGACGTTTCTTGGCCCCCCATATTTCAACAAATTTTTTAATAGCAAATCGAAGGAGCTAGGAATTTTTAATTTTTGGTGTCTGATCAGCCCGTGAGTAATTTTCAAAGAAGAAAATTCGCGTTTTCTTACTGTTACGAATAATTTTTCACTGACAGCGTTTGTTGACCCCCCACATTTCAACCAATTTTTTAATAGCAAGACGAAGGAGCTAGGAATTTTTAATTTTTGGTGTCTGATCAGCCCGTGGCGAATTTTCAAAGAAGAAAATTCGCGTTTTCTTACTGTTACGAATGATTTTTCACTGACAGCGTCTGCTGGCCCCCCACATATCAACCAATTTTTTAATAGCAAAACGAAAGAGCTAGGAATTTTTAATTTTTGGTGTCTGATCAGACCGCGCCGAATTTTCAAAGAAGAAAATTCGCGTTTTCTTACTGTCACGAATGGTTTTTCACTGAGAGCGTTTGCTGGCCTCCCACATTTCAACCAATTTTTTAATAGCGAGACGAAGGAGCTAGGAATTTTTAATTTTTCGTGTCTGATCAACCCGTGGCGAATTTTCAAAGAAGAAAATTCGCGTTTTCTTACTGTCACGAATGGTTTTTCACTGACAGCGTTTGCTGGCCTCCCACATTTCAACCAATTTTTTAATAGCAAAACGAAGGAGCGAGGAATTTTTAATTTTTGGTGTCTGATCAGCCCGTGGCGAATTTTCAAAGAAGAAAATTCGCGTTTTCTTACTGTTACGAATGGTTTTTCACTGACAGTATTATAATCGATCGAAATAACAGTTCGAGCTCAGAGGAAAGATTCCTCTTCGCAGAAGCGCTTCCGGCTAAGGTCAATGCTCAGTGTTCCTTTGGTTTATTCCTCACTTTCCTGCTGAAATGGAATGCTTCTACGGCAAGGAGTTCCAGCTCGACCGGTTTTCCGTGTTGGACGATTCTGTCGCGATAGTTTCAACTTCTATTTATCCTCATCGCAACGACTTTTGATTCTTCTTCGGGAACAGTCGCCCGGGAAACTATCCTCTATCTCGAAATACCATTATATTGGAAGCATTTCGAACTTTTTCCCAGCGACAATATTTGTCTTCGTTGTTCGCGGAAGGACGCGTCCCGCAAAATGTTACAGACCCGAACACGACTGAACCTCGACGGAATATTTGCGAAAAACAAGGAGAAAAACGGGACTCGAATCGCACGTAGCCGTAAGAGAATGAATTGCCGGCGCTCTTTGAATTATCATTTGCGAAACGATATCGAATTAATAACATTCTCCGCGGCAAGACTGATCTTATCATTCCGCGAATCGATTAATAATTTACATTGACCAATAATTCACCGTAGAGGGATCCTCGGTATTTATCACGTCATCTGAAATATTAGCCGCTATCGCGAGGGCAATATCGCGTTGCACGGAGGGGTCTTCGTTTTAACGCGTTTAGAATTGGATAACGGTCGGGTCGGTGCACAGTGGGCAATTCGGACAAAATCTGTGACAAAATCAAAGAACGTTCGATAGAAATAAGATAGAGCGAAGAAATTTTTTTTAAATTGTAGCTGAAACTTTGTAGAATATGGGAAAATAGGGAGATTATGGTACGAACGTTTTTTAACCATGATAAATTTCGTTAAACTTGTACAATTTCAAGAAAATTGTGGTTTTTTCAATACGACGCGCGGAAAAAATTTTTTTAATACATGCTATACATCATTTCCCGTAGATTTTTCACGCTGATTTCAAATCTGGTTTCAAAATTTGTCTACGACGTCGAGATTTTGCAAAAAATCAATTTTTGTGACAAAAAACTAATGAAATCGTTTTTTCGTAGAAATTATTTGATAACATATTAGTTTGCAGGAATATCGTATTTTCATATATAAACATTTTTCACCGCGACTGAATATTATAAGAAAAACATCTTCCTGCGTGTACAAAGCAAAGAAAGCTCGGTGTGAATAGTTCGTAAATCCGCGACAAATAACGCATCACCGCAACCGTGTTTGGACGCGTAATTTTCACAGAATGTTTCTGCGCCGCGATATATTGATCATTTGAATGAATCAACAATGCATCGAGGTGTACAAAGCGATTTTTTAAAATCCCTAATTGGATGTATGTTTAGCCGAAGCAAGCGAACGAATGAAAAGTCAACGTTGTGCGATAATAAATTTTTTTCTTTCCTGTTGTCGATTGTTAAATGTATAAAGTGATAATGTTTTGCGTTGATAAAGGAGGACCAATCCGGTCGATGAGAGACATGAAATATGAATGATAACAAATCTACTTTCGCCGAAGACGTCGGCTGTACAATGTCGGAGCACTCTGCCGGATTAAAATAAACGGAGCCGATGTCGCCGTCAATGATGTCGCTTTTATACCAATCTCATCGAGTAATTCGCCCTTAACGCTCGACCCGGTTTATGGAGGAAAGCGTCATAATTCGCCGGCCGTGTAGCCCTTAAATAATGCCCGCGTAAAAACGCACACGGTTATGTCCGCCCGCCGTAAAAGATCCCAGCCGCGGAGGACGTGGGCGTCGACTAGTCTCAATGTTACTGTATAATACAGACGATAATCTCTATTGGGTCACGTGATGTATTGAGCACGTATTTTTTACGTTCATTTTAGGTGTGAAAGTCGTACGTCCTGACGTAAAACGTACCAAAGATGTCTTTCTGGAGACCTCCGTCGAGGAGAAGACGTTCAGGAGACGTTGGACGGCTGCAGAGTTGGGCAAAAAGTAATTTCAATTACAATTACTTACCAATTACTGTAATTTGTAATTGCAGAAATAAAATTACAATTACACGTAATTGTAATTGATAATTGCAATTGTCAAACCGCTGGAATTGTAATTGTTGTCCGCAATTACAATTACTGGTTGAGCCAAAGTAATTGCAATTACAATTACTGGTTGAGCCAAAGTAATTATAATTACTGGTTGAGCCAAAGTAATTACAATTACTGGTTGAGCCAAAGTAATTGCAATTACAATTACAGTAACATGTAATTGTACTTTTATTTCTGCAATTACAAATAATTGTACTTTTATTTCTACAATTACAAGTAATTGTAATTGGTAGTTGCAATTACTTAACACCAAAATGGCACTAAAAAAATTAGATATTTACTCAATGAAAATGTCTAAAAAGAACAAACAAAAACCATATGTTTAGAAGAATTTATTATTTATTAAATTTCAAATCTCAAGAAATTTTCACATTCAGATCCAGGGGTGGCCAGAGTTGGGCAAAAAGTAATTTCAATTACAATTACTTTTCAATTACTGTAATTTGTAATTGCAGAAATAAAATTACAATTACATGTAATTGTAATTGCAATTACTTTGGCTCAACCAGTAACTGTAATAGCAGAAATAAAATTACAATTACACGTAATTGTAATGCAATTACTTTGGCTCAACCAGTAATTGTAATTGCAGAAATAAAATTACAATTACATATAATTGTAATTGTATTGCAATTACTTTGACTCGACCAGTAATTGTAATTACAGAAATAAAATTACAATTCCATGTAATTGTAATTCTAATTGCAATTACTTTGGCTCAACCAGTAACTGTAATTGCAAAAATAAAATTACAATTACAGTCATTGAAAGGAGTAATTGCAATTACTTAACGCGATTACAGTAATTGTAATTGCGTCTAACAATTACAATTACAGTAATTGTTCTTTTAAACCACTATTTTTATGTTTTGGACCATTTAACTGTCTTCTTATTGAAAATGTAGTCCACTTTTGCTCATGTAATTGAAGAAGTAATTAATTACTCATGTACTCAATTACTGCCCAACTCTGGACCGGTGTGCGTTGGTTCGAGCCTCGCTTTGAACAGCGTTTCCGCACACGTACCGGGTGAACGTGCGACTGCATTTCCGCGAAACAACTGTCATCGGCCGCGCGAGTGTAGCACTTTTCCCGGGGCAGAGGCGATGCAATTTCGAGGAGAATATCTTCGGGCTTCCGCGGAGCGAGTAAGACGCCGGGAATTGTCGCGAAACTTGTCAAAGCGTGTAGACGCCGCGGCACGTTTCGTATACCTACAAAATCGAAAAGGCGGATTTCCGCGGGTTCGCGGCCCGAAAAGAAACTCGCGCTGTTTCGTCGCGGCTAAACGTGACGGACGTACCGAAGGAGGTAACGCCGAATTCTCGCACCGCCGTTGTTCCGAATCACTGATCCAACAACAAGTATTTACACTGAATTCATTTAAATCCGATTCCCGTCGAAATAGCTCCGACAATAATTCCGAATGAAAGCTAGAGATTTCGCACAACGATCGCGGCCAATTCCCCCGGGGCGAATTCTTAATCGGCGAAATAGTTTATTCGATTCCGTCCGCTGATTTTTCCTATTCAGAACGCGATACAAAAGCGTTCGGCGAGGGAGGTGAGGAGGGGAGAGGGCGGAGGGCGTGAAAGGTCGGCCGGAGAAAACGGTCCGGGATCCGCGAGTGATGAACGAATTCGTGCTTCGCGGGTGCAGCTGCGGCGTACGTAAGCGTGATTTATCTCGTTTTGCATACCAATTTCGGCTGCCTCCGTTCGCCGGCCGTTGGGACTTCCGGTTTACGTTCGGATAAATTACCTCTGCGTTTCGAGCGGACCGGCATCGATCCGGAATCGATTTTATCGCGTCGCGCCGCGGCCAACGCGCGCCGAGTCGTCGCCCTTTCCATTTTTACCGTCCGCCCGCGGCGAATATTAAACAACGAAATTGTTTAACGCCTTCCGGCCCGTTTCGTTCTGTTGGTATACACCGATGATATGCACAGACAGACTAGCTGGACTTTATGGCACCTTAAGTATATAAGGACGAATGCAGCCACCAAAAAGGAAGAGCAGCAGGCTAACAGACATTTTATACAGAATTCTCTAAATACAGTCACTTCTTTAATATAAGCCATAGTCAGAATAAACGGTTATATTTTAGTTAAGTGTGTTTATTTCTCAAACTCCAACACGTTCTTGTCCGCGCACTCGAATTCGCTGCGATTCAACTTTATCTGGACCCGGGTAGCACGGAGACGTCTGTTGCACGGATCGTCTTGAAGACTTCCGAACGTCTCCTAAAGGTCTAGACATTTATAGATTCCTACTCCAGAACTTTCATGTGAAATTTGCAACATTAAGACGTAAAATTTCGACGTTAAACCGACATCCCTAAAAAGACGTCTTTCAAACGTCCTCAAAACGTCTCGAATTCGACGTCTCATTTCGGACGTTCAAGCGACGTCTCCTGGAAGATATCTTTAAGACGTCTACCCAGGACATATGACGTTCAGTCCTAAAACGGACGTAAAAAAGACGTGTTTAGGACGTCGCGAGCTACTCGAGGAGGAGTCGGTGCCGCAGCTAATAAGACAAGGAAACAAGGGGGACAAAAATGTGTCTCTATTGTTCGTCGGTCGGCTAGAGAGAGAGGGGGAGGGAAGCAGGAAGAGGTAAACAAACGAACCAAAAGAAAAAGGAAGAAAAAAATGAAAGAAATGAAAGGAATGAGCGATTGTTCTTGGCGACCCGACGTCATTACGGTGACCCCCGTTGGTCCGCGCCCCGGGCGCGGCGCAAGTTTCGTTTACGTTCGCCCTTACGTTCCCTAATGAGGAAGCTATAATATTACGCGACGTAAGTAATGGACGTTCAGAATGAGCCCCGTTACGACAACGTCTTGCCCTGGGTGATGGTTAACGGCTAACGATCCGCTCCATCCTCCCTCTCGTCCTCCGTTCGCTTCTCTTCCGCTTTCATCCGGCTGCTTTGTGTCTCCGAGAACGAGGTACAACTTTGTGTCTCTTCACCGTCCCCCCGCCCTCACCCTCGCCACTCTTATTTCACCTTTCCACGGTGTTTGCATTCCGCGTTCTTGCCTTGCGGTCTCTCGTGCTGAATCCGCAGACTGTAGCTGAGGATCGGCGAAGGATCTCTCTTCTGGTCGCAATTTGAACTTCTTCAAGACACTCGTGTCGCGTCCCGTGTTTTCGATATCCGGCGCGATCTCGACTCGGAATCCGAAATTTTGTTAGAACTGAAAACTTGCCGGATAATTTCCATATTCTTAGTACACTTGTTGCACGCGCCCCGCTAAACTTGTTAGCTGGAACTTTAAGAAAGCGCCGTCCATCAGAGCTTATACCTTGATAGAGCTCAAGGACATAAGTCATCCAGACCTAAAGTGGACGTAAAAAAGACGTCTTCAAGACGTCGTCGCGTGCTATCCGGTTATCCCCCGGTGTCTAGTCGTTACGTGATTATGGTGATTTTCGATCCCTGCCGCTTCGCCCTCGGCGGATCACAGAGTCTTTGACAAATTACGTACACGCGGTGTTCTCCTGGATCCGTCAGATCGGGCAGCGGCGGCGGGCCAAGTAAACAAGAGGTGTTAATTACACGGAGGCGGCGCGGGAGGAGGTGTGCGGCGAACACCAAGACGCGCCGACGCGCCGGATCCTGATCGGCGTATTACGCGTGTTTGATCGTGGATCGTTCCGGCCGCCTGGATCGTCCGTCGATTGCCGTACAAATTAAGCCCGGGGCTCGGCCACGACGCACACGCTGCCACGGCGATTGTCTCGGAATGTTTGCCCGTGCTCGCTCAGGATCGTTTCCAATTGGACGGCCGAAGGAAGCATTGACTCGCTGATGCGCCCGTTCCAGTTGCTCTCCGGCTCGCTGAGGAACTCAGCTGAAATTCCTTGCTCGATCCGTTTCATACAATTTAGCACGCGACGTCTTGGAGACGTCTTTTTTACGTCCATTTCAGGTGTGAACGTCTTTGGGCCCCGGCCGGTTGTAGGCCCCAGCACTAGAGGCGTGGAAAAGGGTCAGAAGGACCCTGGGAGAGGAGGTTTAGCGGATAGAGGGCGATCCCTTTTCTTGAGTCACGCACTCGCCCCGGTTTGTTACCGCATCCCGGGGGGGTTGGTGCGTAAAGAGCATTCCTCCTCTCCCTTAACAAAAAAAAAAAGGTGTGAACGTCTTTGTCAAACGTCAAAGACGTCTCGGAGACGTCTAACAGACCTGTTGGGTTCGTCTTAAAGACGCTTCCCAACAAAGGACGTTCAGCAGACGTCTCTCAGACGTGTCAGTGCTATCTGGGCAATTTCCGTGGCGGAGGCAAATGCTCGCGTTTCGCGTTCGCAGCTAGGCGTCGGTAGGCAACCGGAAGCCAAGGCCGAAAAGGCCCTGCGCGGCGCCGCGGTGAGAGAGTCTACGTGGGGCGCGATCAATCACGCAGCGGGGTGGAACGCGCGGCGCGAAAGCTCGCGGCGAACGACGAAAAATGACGCGGCCGTGCGGCAGCGCTCGCAGGGCTTATTCACGCCGCGTCCGCTCCTCCGATTACAATGTCCGCGGGACTCCTGTTTCCCGCGAGCAAGCACAACGGATTTACGGCAACAACGGGGTGGGTCGAGGCACCGGGGGGCTGCATATTTATTCTCCCCCCGGCGGATCAACGGGTACATCGGTCACGTGGTGTGGTACGGTACGGCCGACCCCCGGACGATACCATCGGCCATTATCTCGCGTATCATTCATTACCCTCGAATATCCTTAGGCTCTTCTCCGTGCGCCGCGACCAGTTTACGTCGTCGAGCGGCCCGTAAACCAGCGACGACACGCATTTACACGCCGACCGGAAAGAAACGCGGGCCGACCGGGCCCCGGTCGCGTCGTCGCGCCGCATTCAATGCGCCACCTCGGCAATGGGATCCGCCGAGACGGCAGAACACGTCCGTCTTCGGATTAATAAATGACCACGGCCCTGTCCGCCTGCCTCGTGAACGTCACGCGAACCTGAACCTCCGTCCACCCGGTGATCCTCCAGCGAGAATCTCGCCGATTTAACCGCGGTGATCGAGGATCCTCCGTACCTGGGCTCGTTTCAATTGGAAAAGCGTCGCAGAGAGGTAATTACTCACAGATAGCACGAGAAGTCTTTCGGACGTCTTGTTTCAGAGCGTAAAACAGCGTCTCTGGAAAGACGTCTCAGAGACAGACGTCCATCAGACATCTTTAGGACTTTTTGAACGTTTACGGTGAGAAATGCATAATATATTTTTCGCTCGCGTCGAATCTGCGAACGAAAGTTCCGCGCTGCGACAGCCCGACAGAAACTTGCGACGCGCGAAGACACTGATTTATTTTCCGCCTGGCAAAAGTACGAATTCCTCAGCTTCCCTTTCGCAGTTGGTAAACGAGTACCCCGCGAAGAGCGATAGGCGAGTTTATCTTGCGCGCGGCTGCGCGCTGACACCCGAATGCCTTGCATGACTGATGCCACAAGTGATCCCGAAGAGAAATATAGATCTGCGTGCGCGCTCTGTCGTCGCTGTAAATCTTCCCATTTTCTATAGGAAACAAACGCAAACCCCGCGGCGCGAGAGAACGAGACGAAACTTATCGCACCCCCTTCCCTCCCGTCTACACGCGAGTCTACGTATCCAGGTAAACGATCCGAAGTGTACGGTGGTCTTATCCTATGATATACCGTGTGAGAAACCAGACGACAGAATACCTTCTTCGATACAGGAGAATAAAAGTATGACGACCAGCAAAACGTGTATTACTATTCCCGGATAGCACACGACTTAGAGACGTCTTCTTCGGGACGTCTCAAAGACGTCTTAAAGACATTTTTTGCTGGACGTCTTAAAGATATTTTTTGCTGGACGTCTTTAAGACGTCTTCTTCGGGACGTCTCAAAGACATTTATTGCTGAACGTCATTAAGACGTCTTCTTCGGGACGTCTCAAAGACGTCTTAAAGACATTTTTTGCTGGACGTCTTAGACATTTTTTGCTGGACGTCTTGAAGACGTCTTAAAGACTTTTTTGCTGGACGTCTTTAAGACCTCTTCTTCGGGACGTCTCAAAGACGTCTCAAACACATTTTTTGCTGAACGTCATTAAGACGTCTTCTTCGGGCCGTCTCAAAGACGTCTTAAAGACTTTTTTGCTGAACGTCTTAAGACGTCTTTGCGCTATCCGTATGATAACCTTACAGTGATTCGGTCTTGTTGATTTTCTCGAAAGTTACGCTGTATTCTTCTGGCGAGAGGAGCGTTGCTTGTTGAGGAACGAAACTGTTGGTAGGAATCGTTCGTCGGTGGGCGTCGCGGCGCGCAGTTACACCGGAGTCGAGGAGCCTCGTTCTGCGAAACGGGGTTGATACCAGCGGAGGAAGTTCTTATCGGTGACCCGGGGGCACACCGTAAAACGAGCCCTTATCCTCTACGTAAACGACTATCTGTATCCGTAGAATAAATAGGTTTCTCTCCTCCTCGAAACTCCCATTAAGAAAGCTAATATTTTTCCGCGTGAGCCTCTCTGTCGCCCCGGTTTTATATCGTCCGTCAGAGAGACAGAGAGAGAGAGAGAGAGAGAGAGAGAGAGAGAGAGAGAGAGAAACCTCTTCTTCGCTAATAAAGTAAACCCTTTTGTTACGGAGATTCTTGATTACAACGGGATTTGCATTTTTCGGTGCTAAACTCTTGGAACGCCGATTCATTACATCGATGATAACAGAAACAGCAGTACTGGTGACTGTGACACTTTTAAAATCATCAAGTGATCTTGAATGACCCTGATAAGTCATTCGTCTTGGAACACACATTATCAGAATGTAAATAAATCGTTCGATTTAAGAGTGACCTTCACACGTCCTTGACGGCTCTGTCGATAAAAAATTATCGTCGATAGTTTTAGTTCATTTATTTCATCTATGATCTCAGCAATTTAAAATTGCATGTGCATTAGTTTGCGAGTCGCGAGACAGACTGCGGTCTAGGCGACACGCACGGCCACTCCGGAGCAGAGCGTGGCTGTCGACGGAGCTGGCAGCCGGCACTTCCCGCGATATATCGAACGAAACGGTCGACTCCGGGCCTCTATCTGACCTGGAGGCTTGCACGGGGACTCGGCGCGAAGCGTATCTATCTATATGCAGCCGCTTCGCAGCGGAGTTACGAGTGGCGGCTTCCAGTTCTCTCCTAGCAGCGGCGGCGGTGAGGCGCGGCGCGGTGGGAAGTTTATGCGAGATGCGGCGCATTGTTTCAGCCAGTGGATTGTAGAAGTTGGAACCTGGAAGATTAATCAGGCATGTCCGCCGGCCTCGATAAGCAGAAGCAAGAAGAAGCTTTTCGGCGGCCCGGAATCTCGCTCGGTGATTCGTAAAACTTAGTCAACGACAGATGCTGTGAAAGAGGCGCTGATAGTCCGGCCCGGTTGTCGTTCGAGCGGACCCCTCTACCTCCCTGCGCCATTGTCCGCTTCGTAAATCTCGCAACGCTGCGTTCTGACACTGATGCTCGCCGACGCTCCTATGGTTCTGCCAGAACTACGAACTTTATGGAACTTGAACATGATTTGGAAATTCAAGTTGCAGAAAATTAAGAGTCGACACTCTCGCGGTTGAACTCTGCGTCTGGGTAGCACGCGACGTCCTTAACGCGTCTTCTTTACGTCCGTTTTAGGTGTGAACGTCTTTTGTTATGAACAAACTTCTTTCTGGAGACGGCGTTTGAACGTCTATAATAAGACGTCTTGGAGACGACGTTTTAAAGACGTTTTATAGACTTCCAGGCAAAGTCTGAAGTCGTTGGAGACGTTTCTGTGCTATCTGGGAAGACAGCTTACCGAAGACAGAGGATATTTGGAAATTCGCAGAAAATTAATAGTCGACACTCTCGCGGTTGAACTCTGCGTCTGGATAGCACGCGACGTCCTTAAAACGTCTTCTTTACGTCCGTTCTAGGTCTGAACGTCTTCTGTTCTGAATAAACTTTTTTCTGGAGACGGCATTTGAACGTCTATAATGAGACGTCTTGGAGACGTCGTTTTAAAGACGTTTTATAGACTTCCAGGCGAAGTCTGAAGTCGTTGGAGACGTCTTTGTGCTATCTGGGAAGACAGCTTACCGAAGATTGAGGATATTTGGGAATTCAAGTTCCTGAAAATGAAGACTCGAATTGTTTAAAAAAAAAGTCCAGAGTCTCCTGGTCCTGCGTGTAGCTGCAGTTTGAAGAACGATACTGCGCTACGAAGTGACGTGAACCAAGCTCGGCGCAGCGATTACAGTCGAATAAACGTCTTAATGGTTAGCCATAAGAATGATTCAGCTCGAACTTCTTGACTCCGCTGGTGTCGCACTCCTCTCCGCCCCCCTCGTAATCTCTTGCGTTATTAACATCTCGAACACCTGCTGTTCTAGTCAACGTTGAAATACGTTTACACGGAGCCTTGTCCCAGCCCGTTTTTCCTTTTGCGCGAGGCAGAGAAAGAAAGAGAGAGGGAGTCTGCGGACCGTAACTAACTCGGCTAGTAGCCCGTGGAGGTTGTCAAACACGCGACGAATAAACGTATTTCAAGCTGTTTTACGCGGCTCGTTCGAGCCGGGGACTTGGCAGGAGGATAATCATCGACGCGATTCTCGATCGCGGAGTCCACCAGTCATCGGAGGGGAAGCGTTAAAAGGAATAGCCGACGATCGAGCGACACATCGAGCAAGAATAATTCGCGAGCCGATGATCATTCGGAGTATTCACGAGACACGGCCGCGGCTAATGGTCCCGAAGCCGACAATCCCAATTCCGTAACAGCGCGAGCCGTCTCCAAATTGGCAACGTCGATTCAGAAAGAGAATTCCGCGAACACCGAGTTATCCCCTTTTCTCGCGGCAACAAAACCTGTCGCCCTTTTGAAACGTGTCCCCGGCGAAGCGGAGGACGGCGGCGGTGGGTTCACCTAGAGGACAACGGTCCCGAACGAAATACGTTTCTTTCCTTTAGCCCGTCAATGGGAACCTCTGAAATAAATTCCATTGCCGGAGGGGTTGCGGGAGTTGCATGGTATTTTCGTTTGCACAAGGAAACCGCAATAATGCGGAAAGGATAGAAGAGGCGGGCGGGCGGCGGCGGGCCGCTTGGAAAATACGGGTTTCAACGGCGGAGGGTGGCGACGCTTTTTGTTCGCGCGTCGCCACCGCCGCCGACGCCGACGCCGCGTCTGTGGCGGGTCACCGAAGTGAGAAGGGTTGGAAAACAGGTCCGGAACGGGGGGTGCAGAGGGTGGCCAGGAAAAGACGGGCTTTGCTCGGATATACTATAAAGTCGCCGCGCCGCGCCGCGCCGGTGAGAAAGTTGTAAGTAAACCCTGCCGGGTAGTTTCCTGCTCGCGGGTTTAACGACGCGTTCTGATTTCCATTCTGTTTTTCCGCGCGCCCGAGATATCGCGTTTCGCGCGAAACATTTCACGGCCCTGGGGATATCGCCGATGAGTATGCCCGGATAGCACGCGACGTCTTAAAGACGTCTTTTTTACGGCTATTTTAGGCCCGGACGTATTCTTTCGGATATCTTAAAAACGTCGTTTTAACGTCTGTTTCGAGACGTTTTAAGCCGTCAAATATTTCAGCGAAACGGACAACTGCACGCGGAATGTAGAATAATTCGTCAAAATGAGTCGGTGGTTGTTTTTGGAACAATTTGTTGGCACAACTGGAGTCAGAAATGTTGCGTTCAAATAGCACTTTGAAGAAAAGAATAAGAAGGAAATTAGCCTGTTTGAGAGACGCTCGCGCGCGCCCCGAAGATGTTGAACACGCGCGACAAAGAACCGTGAAAAACGAGGTCCCGAAGCAGACCTGGGCGCACGAGGGTACGATTCCGCTTAATTGGCCGCGTTCCATATAAATGTATTTCATTTCACGGCTCGACAATCCCCCGAGAGACTGATGTTTTTCGCCCGGGAGATTTATCGCGGATCGAGAGCCTTTTCTCTCTGCCCCCTCCCGCCATCTTTCTCGGGAGGGACGTTATCCTTTGAGGAGAGGCAGAAGAAGAAAGCTGGCCCGCACAATGGATTTCTTTGTCCGACCTAATAACACGGGGATATCGGGGCTGCCCTACCGTATCTGTCGATCGGGTCAGGAACAACCACGTCGCGATACAATAATACGCTCGATCGTTTACGATAATGCCGATCGAAGAAGAAACCGGCCGAGAACGTTCCGATGATTTAGCACGTATCGTCGACGTCATTGAAAATATTTCGAACCACTACCCGGATAGCGCGCGACGTCTTAACACTTTGACTGCCAAACTAGAAACCTAAAAAATTCCATCAAATCAATGTAGGTTATTTAATGAAATAAAAATTGAAAAAAATTATATGTATGACATGGAGTAGTCCTCCAACTTTCTGGCATTTTACAGATCCTAATAAAATTTGGTACGATTAATATATTAGCGTAAAAATTCATTTTAAAACTTGGACAAATAGTTCCGTCACCCACATATGGGTGACATGGCAGTCAACGTGTTAAAGACGTCTTCTTTGCGTCCGTTTAAGGCCTGAACGTCTCACGTCCTAAATAAACGTCTGTAAGACGCCCTTTCCGGACGTAAAAACGACGTCTGGTAATACTTACGTTTAGGGGAGGCAGCTCCGATGACCTTGAACTTCACATATGTTGTCGAGGACAAGGTTCTGAACAACTTTTGTCATTACAACTACCCGGAGCTCGCTCTGAGTTTTCAAGATATTTGCAAAAAACTATTGCTAATACTGTATTGAATTTTACGTATTCTTCCACGTTCCGTGGCAACATAAGGCTGCCATACACAAGTTCATACACAAAATATTGAAAGAGTGTGGAGAGATCTGAGAGCCAGCATTCCTCGCTGTGGCATACGTGACTATCATTATACTAATTATATTGCCGAATTTTTATTTAAAAGAACGTACATACAATTTCGATAAACGCATTGATGCTTTTTTCGAAATAATGAATTCTATGTATCCATTACACCATTTAAATGCTGAATAAAATTCTCAGAATTCGATCAGAATTAGTTAGGGTTAGATGGTGGGGGGGGGGGCGGAGAGGGCCGGCCGTCAAATAATAAATAGTTTAGCACAAGTGGAAGCACAATACTGGAACCGCCGAAAAAAGCCATTTAAAACCGTAACTTCCACAAAGATTCTTGATTTTCCGGAAATGTCAGAAAACGATTTAAAGATCCTTTTTACAATAGTTTAACAACAATCATATGGTTAGGAAGCGAAAATACATCTGATAAACAAAAAAAAAATAAGATTGACCCGGGCGGGATTCGAACCTGGTCCAAAAAGTCATCAGCGGTTCCGCAGTCTGAGACCATAGCACCAACCGGCGGCGTTGAAACTATCTTTAAAATATTAGAATATAACAACTTGGTATTTTATTGTTTTTTGTATTATGCAAGTTTTGAAGACTGGAAAAAAATTCTCTGACCGTAGGAATGCTTAATATTACATAACATATTTTTTTAATTCAGAGAAGACAGGTATAACTTAGGAAAAACGCCGAAAAAAGTGGTTTTTGTTTTTTTCAACAATGACGCACCACTCTCAGGGGTTTGAAAAAAATTGAGCATAATACTTATGATAATATCTCATTTCTAAATTAAATCTGTAGTAGTGCTCTTTCGATTTCTATATGAAATCTGCATTTTTCCGATTTTTTTCGTGTTTTTTGCGTTTTACAGCCAGAGTTTGCAACGGAAAAATCTGAAAATGATACATAATATGTGTTTTAGTATCCAAAATGTGTCAGAATTTTTTCAGAATTTTTAACTGTCAATAAATTGGGAAAATGGGCGAAAAACTGGTTTTTCGATTTTCCTCAATAACTACCCTTACAGATGAGATATGGGGCTGTAACTTGGCAGATCGGGGTCTTTTTGGGTAGGCTATCGAATTGCCAAAGCTCGATCAAAAACTCGTCGGGGGCGAATTTGACTACCAAACCCGGCTATAGCCTTTCAATACGGTATTTGCAATAGTTTTTCGCAAATATCTCGAAAACTAAGAGTGAGCGCCGGGTAGTTGTAATGACAAAAGTTGTTCAGAATGTTGTCCTCGATAACATATGTCAAGGTCAAGGTCATCGAAGCTGCCTCCCCTAAACGTAAGGTTTACCCGACGTCTTTTTTCACACGTCTCAGATAAAAGAATACATTTCGGCGTTCGAAGACGTTGAATTTTGATCAGGAAAATGATTCTGATTTTCCCGGTACGTGTAAAATTATGAAAATTTCCATCGCGAACGGTTGAACTGGATTTCGTCCGTGGACAAGCAGAAAGACAATTGGATACTTCAATTCCGACCGCGTGTAATAAAATCGAGCGCAATTACGGGGCCAGGATGCGCCGCGGGAACGCGTTATTCCCAGGCTCTCGCTGGGGAAATATTCAATTACGCGGCTAGTCACACTTGCAAATTGATTGGTGGACAATTACCGTGGCGGAATGAATATAGCAATCATTGCTATCATAATTAAATCCGAATGAATAATCAATCGTGTCGATTTAGTAATTACATGTATTTCAGCGGGTAGTAGTAACAATCAGCGTTTAACCGAAACAAATTTTGGCGGTGACCGTGCGTGTTTGTCTGTCCAACTATTTCGTTGCGGGAATATTTAATTCACTTTCGTTTAAACCGCTCGTCACCGCGCGAGAAAAACAAAATATAGAATTAAGTTGATCGTTCGCGCAAATAAATTATCGTTATTGTTCCCCGCGCGGCTGTTGTTGCCCGTTTGGTACGTCGATTTATCTTCCCGGGGAACGCGCGAACAATGGAACAAGATATATTTTCCCGAAATATACAATGCCTTTATTTCTACGGTTTTTTTTTTTATTGATCGCCGATAATTTTTCATGTCGGCCGGCCGCTTGTTAACCGAGGCTTAACTGTTGTTCAATTGATACAAATTGTAACAGCGCCGAAAGCCTGTCGCGGCCTCTGATAAACGATCAGTCGAAGGTCTGGCTGCACGGAACAACGCACTCGGTACACTTAAAAATAACACACTTGATCCCTGACTTTACTAAAAAAAAAACACACATCGCCTGCCATAGGCGAAAAAACAATCGTGGACAAGAAGTAGTAAATTTTTTTCAAAATAACATATCGCCGGGTTTGTGTCCACTCACACAGACGTCTCCAACGTCTTTCGAACGTCTTTTATTCGAAATCGCTACGTCTTTAGGACGTCTTACATCAGACATTTTAACGACGTCTCCAGAAGGAAATATGTTTCGTTATATCGATCGCAAAATGTTAATAATAAATTTCCAGTGTTATTGGCGCTACGGTTCACTCAATTAAAAAATCAATAAACAATTTTGCAGATTATCAAATAATCATCGACGTTTCGATTCATTTTTGAATCATTTTCAAGATGTATTTGTTTGCGTCTGTAAAAATATGCGTATTAAAACAATTTTCAAAATACATCAAAAGATATTGACCAAAAATTTTTTTTAAAATAACTATTATTTAAATTACTAGCTTACTTGTTTTTGATGTGAACTAATATTTGAATAGGAGCATCGTGACATCACGCACATGCGTGTGTTCACACTGCTTGCTGTCACTACACTGAGTAAGCTAGTAATTTAAATAATAGTTATTTTTTAAAAAATTTTTGGTCAATATCTTTTGATATATTTTGAAAATTGTTTTAATACGCATATTTTTACAGACGCAAACAAATACATCTTGAAAATGATTCAAAAGTGAATCTCCAGAAGGATGTTGTTAAGATCGTTCAGACCTAAAATGGACGTAAAAATGACGTCTCCGGGACGTCGCGTGCTATCTGGATATCCAGCAGGGCGGAGAGACTGAAGAGTCCATTAATAAAAAAGTTGTCCGAGTGCGTGCCATCAATTATGGGCCCGACTGTGCGAACTGAAAGTAAATATCCGATTTCCCATAATCTACGGGTGGGAGCAGCGATATTCGGCGGAAGAAAGATCGGATCAATTATCGATAAGATGATTATCGCCGACCTTCGCGCTTATCGGATCTTTATTACATGCTCCAGCGAGCCGGCAAAAGAAGTTTCACGGGAGCATCTTAATTGAAACGCAGTCGCGGTGAGCCCTGGGAAAACATTTTTCCGAATCAAGAACTTCCGTGCAAGTATATTCCCGAGGACCTTCCGGTCGCGTTGCTTTCCACTTTGTTGCTTCCGTCGCGTCTCCGATAAACCTGAAATGTCCGATAAACGCTCGAATAAAATTTTAATCCTGTACAGCAAAACCAGATAGTGCTGAGACGTCTTGAAGACGTCCTCCAAGACGTCGTTTTTACGTCTGGAAAAGACGTCTATTTAGGACATAAGACAGGCCTAAAGCGGGCGTCAAAAAGACGTCTATTTAGGACGTAAGACAGGCCTAAAGCGGACGTCGAAAAGACGTCTCCGAGACGTCGCGCGCTATCAGCGAGTGGAAATCGGAGAATTGTGGTTTCGTCTGCGTAAAGTTATGGTTTATCGCTGAGTTTATTTAAGAGCACGTTGCCGGGGACTAGGAAACACAGCGGTCGTCCGAATAAATATCCGGCTGCATCATTGTCGATCGGAGCCACTAATTCATTCCCCATTGTCTGTCGCAGATCGTCGATACTAACCGCGTGTATGCGAGAGGATCTTCGGGCTCCGCCACGCAGGAAGAGGTAATAGAAATATCCTCCACCCGGTGATGTAGACAGTGGCGTCGGCGGATTAACCGACGATCTTATCAAAATTCTCTCCTCCTCGCGTTTAACTTTCTTTCAGTTAGGCGATCTCGATTACGGAGATCTTCGAGCACAGCCGGATAGCACAGTGACGTCTTTAAGACGTCTTATTCCAGACGGTGAAACGACGTCTTTGAGACGTCGCGTGCTATCCGGACAGCGATGCCCCATATGCACATGGCATAAGTGGAAAACCGGAGCGGTATCCGAAAGGTTAGGCCTGTTGTTAGTATACCTGCCCGGCGGGTTATTGAACAGTTGGTCATGCTTTAGCTTTACGTTTGTCGAGGGTCGTTTCGAGACCTCCTTACATAGATTGACTTTCTAAAAGCGGAGAACTTATCGACGAAAGTTATTAATAATGTGACCCGGTCGTACGGATTGGGAATTACACGCGATACGAAACGCAGCTATATTATTCAAGAGATGTCTACACCGTTAGATCATAAAAGAGAAGGGATAAACAAAGGTAGCACACGTCGATGCTAACAAGACAGAAGACGAAAAGTATCCGCACGACCGCCCGTTAAAGTAATTCAGCCTTCCGATGGTGCATTCTCGCATGAACAAGACGCGCGCGTCCGGTAGAAGCAAAATCATTTGCGGGGAATCGCCCGCCTACGCCACTGTCTCGGAATGCTAGGCGGAGGATACCTTACGCGCGGCAATAGCTAGAGAAGAACTATAGTAGAAGACTCAACAGAGGACTACCAGGGCGAGCACGCGAGCACCCCATCGGTTTCTTCGGTGTACCGCGGGATGAGACGTGGGAGTGCCCATTGGCACAGAGTTACGACTCTCACCGTCGTCATTCGTTACGTTTTCCCGCGATCCTCTCCACCGTAGTACAGTCCTCTGACATTTTGACCTCGGTTGCCATACGCCGGGACACGCCTCTCTCTCTCTCTCTGGCCTTTGTCTAACGGAGGAGAGAGCCCGCCGGGCTTCCAGAAGTCCGCGATGATGCTGCGGCGACGGCGGCGGCAACTTCGGCCAGGGGAGTAGCGCGTAAGGATTCCGTGCGGCGACCCCCTGAATTACTCCGTGGCAGATTTGAAATTTTATTTACGAGCCGGCAAACTTTGCCGGAAGCTCCCGATGGGACCGGTACACCGGCCTGCCGCATCTCTCTTTAGTAGAAACGACTAGGCGAAGTTCCGCCTGGTGTTTAGACTCGGTTGCGAAAGTTTTTGAAGATTCATATGGTCGGACTATGAACGCCAACCGGCTTTTGGTACAATTGTGGGTTTGTGGAAATTGCTTGGGATCTATAGAAGGACGTGCCGTCTTTTTTACGTCCTGAATGGACGTCTCAAAGACGTTCAGATGTTCTTGAGCCGTCGCTCAGATAGCACAGAGGCTTTAAGACTTCAAGACGTCTGAATGTCCAGCAACAGACGTCTCCAAGACGTCTCTGCGCTATCTGTGACCCAACAATTTCAGGAGCCAGCAATATTCCAGCTTGCTCGAACAGTTTTCGGATCCACCGCGGTTTACATCGGCGGAGTCCGCCCTTGGTGATCATTAATATCGCATAGAGCCATACGGTATAATTAGGAACGTAGCGTACATCATAATTAATGGAATGATATCGGGTTGAAACATACTCGTAATTGATCGATATCTCCCGACCGGCGAAAACACGGGCTCTCGTAGAGGGTACAAGCAGTCGGCGATCCCGAGTCATTAATCTAATCCCGGTATCAAGATGACCCGGTAGCCGCCGCCGCACCGTTCGATCGGTTCTAGTTGAATTAACATCCATCCGTTCGAATCCAGTCTATAGTTTCGCGGTACAGCAAACAAGCGAACGAAAGTGGAAAAATTTCGGTCACACCGGACGGACTGTCTGGATCGGCGTTCGCGGATCGATCGCGACTCGATCGGTGGTCCGGTTGGCTCCGCCCACGATCGAGGAGAGAAAGACAGTTCTCGGAACTGCCCACGTGTTCGATCGACCGCCATCAACGTCCGGCCGGCTACCGATGTCCAGTTCCTCGCGCTAGAATCATAATTAGTCATAGCGAAATGTCCGAAGGTTATTCTGCCGCGGTGTTGTGTGTGTGCGTTCGGCTGATGTTGCAATTCCGGCCGCGTCTATAAATCAACATGGACATGCACGCCCAGCGGTTCCAGTGAGCGCTGATCGGAAATGCGGTTTTCTAAACACCGATATCCGCTGTTTGCGTCGGTCTGATCTATTTTGATATTTTATTCATGCTGTGGCAAATAAAATACCGAACAACACTGATCTCTCTGCGGTTTCACGTGCGCTGTCTTACGCCGTTGTGGCAGGGGA
Source organism: Lasioglossum leucozonium (assembly GCA_028454225.1). Classification (NCBI taxonomy): domain Eukaryota; kingdom Metazoa; phylum Arthropoda; class Insecta; order Hymenoptera; family Halictidae; genus Lasioglossum; species Lasioglossum leucozonium. The sequence goes on from CM052213.1 coordinate 5,568,985, forward strand.
CACCGGACGGCCTGTCCAGCCGCGCCGGTAATAAAATGGCGGGCGGGAACGGTCGCAGGAACCGCGTTCGGCTCTAACAATCTTCCCACACGCTGGCCCGACCCGACCCGGCCCGGCCCGGCCAGGGGTCTCTTTCACAGTCGCAAGGTTCAATCACATTACAACGCGTCGCGTCGCTCCCAAAGGAGCTGCGCCGGGCATCGTGGCATTTAATTTTCCCGGCCGGCAGCAACGTAACACCGGACGAGAGGAACTTGCATGGACTTTGGAAGGAAGAAGGGAGAGAGAAAATTCCAGTCGGATCGGTACGCACTCTCAAAGGGACCTCCCTCGACCGCCCACGCGCATTCGCCGGGCATCACCCTTTTCGTTCGCGATTGTCTCCGGCCAGCGTTATGCTGCGCTCGCATCTTTGCTAACATCGTAATTATCGCAGTATTCCGGCATAATTGCGAGCACAGCGATCGCGTATTAGCCGGGTTAGCTGTCCCCCAAACCGGAGCCTTTGGCCGGGATCCGTTTGATCCCATTCGCTCCCTTCCTTTGTCCATCGATCGTTCTACTTTCCGCGCCCCTCCTCCCAACTGCCCTTTCTTCAATCAAAGTTCCAGCAAACTGACATACAGACCGTCATACGAGCAATCAGCGGCGTTTAGTAAATGCCCGATGCCAGCTGATGCTGTGCACCTGATGCGGTGTCCTCCACCCGAAAGAGGCTCTGCGGATCCGAGAAGTGAACTGTCAGTCCATCGTTGCGGCCGGATTACGCAGTTGACATTATACCGACCAAAAGCTAACCCCCCTCCCGCTCCTCGCCACCGCCCACCGCCCACCCCCCATCACCGGTTCTGTTGCTTTGTCACTTGCCATCAGATTCATCCGCTCGTCTCTGTTTGTACCATCGGCGGGGGAGAAATTCCATTCGGAAACCCCGACAGATTCGCGAGATTAGCTCCATTGACCAACAATGCCACATTGTTCGGCCAGGGTACCCGCAATGGTTTAGAACGCCAACTTCCGCCACCGATGCCGCATCCGACTTATCCGATGATCAACTTCGAACAATCGGCATTGTCGACGAGGACTCGCGCACACCCGCCGGCCGCTTTTAGCCTGTGATCGATAACCGAACGGTAATTATTATACCAGCGCAAAATTAAATCGGCGACCGACCTGCCGGATATTCGAACGCCGTGTCGCGATGTTCGATTTGCTGAGATGTTGAGCTAAAAATGTTGAAGCACGGATGGCACAGAGACGTCCTGTAAACGTCTCGAAACTGACGTCTTTAAGACGTCTATCAGGAAGCAAGACGTTCAGACCTAAAGCGGACGTGACAAAGACGTGTTTAAGACGTCGCGTGCAGTCTGGAGAAACTAATAAACTCGACTCACGATATTCCGAATAACGTGCAGGTGTTGCCACGCGGCAGAAGACTTTCAATCCCGACTCTCCGCGAATTTCGATCAGCGACTTTTCGGAGGATCGAGATGGCACCGTCGCCCATAAAACGCAGAGATCGGTGCCGGGACGATTTCTTCGGAGTCCCGGTAATCAGTTTATACAGTTCTCTGTGGCAAGAACCGAAACAGCGAACGGGTCTAGAGATGAAGAGCGGGAGGGGGAGAGAGGGGAGGTGTGGTCTGGAGGATTTCGAACGTTTCAGCGAACCGACGAAACAGGAGGCGCGGTTAAACTCTGCGGAAAAGTAGGTAATGTCGAAGAGGATAGAGGAGAGGAGTGGTGGGAAGAGAGGGAGCGAGGGGGGATCGGGGGAGGAACGGTTCCCTCCACCCATGCCATTAACGGAATCCCCATAAAATCTAGCGGTCGGGGAGGCCGAGAAGAGGGTGCTACAGACCTCCTGTGCGGTGGCGGCCACTCGTGTACCAAGAAGGAGGCACTTCTCTAGCTCGCGAGGCCGGCAACTAGAAGCTGCTTTATTTACTGGAGTTTATTTACCCGGTCCTAACGTCAGCCCGTGCAAGTTCACCGGGTCGAATATATATATATTGGACGACTGTTGACTCAGTATTCGCCGGAGAGAACTTCGGTTTACCGAGTTGTCCCCGCCGTCCGCCCGCCTCCGGGCTGAGTTCGTCAGGCGAAATTCTTCGGGCGGGAAGGCGTGTCTCTCTGTGCTTTTGTGGTAATGGGTCTTCCCTCTCCCTCTCGCACACATACGTACACACAGGTTTCCTTTAGCGTAGGTGGCGATCAACGCCGACAAACAATTCCTCGCTTGTTCGTCGACGATGATCGCGCGTGTCAGTGAAACAAGATCGCGGACCGATCGTGTGCGACAATTCGTTTGCACAAAGAGATTAAGCTCGATAACACGGAATCATCGAGCGATCAAGACTGATTGCGAAAGTCGGCCGAGCTGCTCCCCCTCGCGCCATTGTCATGGAGATTTCCGCGCTGATTTGATGGGGACGTAAAGTCCGTACTTCCTCGATTTTCCTCTTTGCGCCAGCAGCCGATGCCTCGCATCTTTCTAGAACTCAGCAACTGAAGAACTCATTAGCTCAAGACGTCTCAAACACGTCTTTGTTGCGTCCATGTTAGGTCTGAACGTCTTACATACTGAATCCCAGGTAGCACTCGGATGTCCTAAATACGTCCGTAGTCGGACTTTCGTATGTCCCAGGGACGTCCGAATCATGTCCGTATGTCCGAGATATGTCCGATATATGTCCGATATACGTCCCTGGGACGTATGTGGGATTTTTCTGCGACATATCTGGGACATACGGACGTTATTTGAACGTTCGTGGGACATACCTGCCATTATTTCTATTACTATTATCAGACATTTATGAAAAAAACTAGTTTAAGTATAACATAAAACAGTAGATAAAAAATTATGAAAATTTAAAAATACTATGGTTATTGTTAATTATTCCCCCTTCAGGGTTATAATTCCATTAACAATGCTCCACCTTTTTCCACATTCCATTTATTTTTTTTATTTATTTTATTTTTTATTCAATATTATTCTCATCGTATTGGACCTACAGTTTATTAAGGTTGATTCCGAACCATCCCCGGTGCGTCACGTTTTTTGATATCACTTGAGAAAAAATCTCACAGGTCCGGGGGGATTCGAACCCGGGATCACAAGAGTCGTACCCGTGAGCCTCATTACTTGAGCCACTGGGCGCTTTCAAACTTAAGAAAAAAAAATACTATATATTGTTATATTATTTTTGACCTATTAAACATACTAATTAAGCAAAAATGCCTATTTTACTTCTGTTATTTGTTGCAACTCAAGTAAAAACTTTTTATTTTGTATAAAGATCGGCTCTCTAGCTCTTAACTATTATAATATATATATCATTAAGGTATTCGAAATACATGAGGAAATTCGAATATACATATTGTTACGGGTTTACCGGTATACTGGTGTTACGGGTCTGCCGGTACACCTGTTGTATAGAATTGGTGGTAGATTCAGGTTGGTTACAGCGTCGTTATGAAAACGACGCTGGAACGAAAGAGAGTCTGGTGACAGACGTGGTGGCGAACGGACGTCTAAGGACGTTGAAGGCGATAAAGGCGATAAAGGCGATAGAGAAAAAGGAGTTCCCTTCCTCCGAGGATTAGGAGACTATTTAAATAGTGTTTATTTATTTGAAGGGAGCGGTACTTTCGTTACAATATGTATTAATATATGTTTCACGGGTAAGAAGTGAGTACTCTAACGACATACAAAATTGAAGTTCTAAGTCCGAAATTTAGGTCCTACGGATGTCCTTAGAACGAAAAAAACGGATGTCTCTGGGACGTCCGAAATTTAGGTCCTACGGATGTCCTTAGAACGAAAAAAACGGATGTCCCTGGGACGTCCGAAATTTAGGTCCTACGGATGTCCTTAGAACGAAAAAAACAGATGTCTCGGGACGTCCGAAATTTTGGTCGTACGGATGTCCTTAGAACGAAAAAAACGTATGTCTCTGGGACGTCCGAAATTTAGGTCCCAAGGACATCCGCAATGGACATAGGACGTATAGACGTACACGAGACATAGAACGGACGTACACGGGACATAAAACGGACGTCCTAGGGACGTACGGTGCTATCTGGTATAGACGCCTAAAAGACCTAACGTTTCCGAACAGGAAATGTTCGGTAAGCCGTTAAAGGCGCCCGAATGTCCAACAACGGACGTCTGTAAGACCTCTCTGTGCTATCTGGACGCTGCGGACGGTATTGACGAATTTCCCGGGAAAATATCACACGCAATTACTTCTTCGTTCATCATTATGCTTTGGCTCTTCCCCGAAGCTTCGTGCTCTCTCGCCGTCCGGAGCGAAACAACTTCGGACAGGTGCTCGTGACTCGTCAACGGCAAAACATGGCGAACACGCGCCGCACGTAGGTACGTCTGCGCACGCTTCTTCAACTTGATAATGCGCGGTGACGCGGACCACGATAAGAGCAAACTTTCCGCGAGGACGAGATAGAGAGAGAGCTTTCCAATCGGGTCGGACACGAAAAACGAACGCCGTTGCAGAAAGGAATTCGATACAACAAGAGTGTTCCTTTTGCTCCGCGCAAAATTGTAAGTTAGGTAGTTGACGTCATAAACCGACCTCATCTGCCTCGCATATTTAAGCATCGGAACAAACATAGTAGCACTCTTTCCGAAAAGCCGTTACTCACCTTCCAACTTTAGTGTTTTATAGATTCTAGTTCCGCATTTGACGGCCGGATTTAAGCCATCTGCAATTTTTACTCATGTATTGTTCGAGTCAAGGTGCCTTTCGGATTTATTGCTTACTATGCCTCTCACCCGGGCCACATGGATTTTCCACGCGAGTCACTCGCAGGTACAGATTATACCTACGAGTGAACGATGTGGGGGACGGTCACTTGCCTTTTCTTTTATTACATGTTTTTAACCAATTAACTGAGACGGCCGCTTCCCTCACCAGTTTCGAGAAAATGTCAATCGACAAATCCGCATGGCTCCGGGTAAAAGTCACGCCCACCACGAACTTCTGCCTCTTCATTTTTTACCATCAAAGGCAGTCATCTAAAAACTCTCGAGCAGAAAACTTAACATTTGTACCTCGGTCATTTCTCATCAACAATCTCATATTCAGTTCATAAATTCAGTTTTAAATAAAATAAACAGTTATCAACATTCAAAAGTGTTTATAATCCTTATAACCCGACCAGGTCGTAGGGAATCGTTTAAAATCGCGTGATCGAATAAATTGAGTTGAAGCCTTACAACCACCATCGACGCGGAGTATTTACAACCGAGTCTAAGCGCGATACAAACGAGCAAAGAGCCTCGAGCCGTACCGCCCCTATGTCGCGATAATCTCGTGGCCTGAATTCTTCCGATGTGTCCGATATATCGAGCAGCCACTTGGCGAATTTTTTCGACCCACTAACGACTCGCAGATCCGAATAGAGAATAATACGGCAGGGAGAGGCGATCTTGATCTTTCCGGATCGACCTTCGACCAGATGCTCGTGAAAGGATCCTCGATCTTCATCCCGGTCGACTCGTTTTGTCGCGGGAGTTCAAGGATCTCCGAGGAAATAAGCGAGCGCGGCGCGTTTTAACGACAGGAACGAAGGTTAATTCGATTCAGGGACACAATCGCCAATCAGAGACGAATCGTTGAATTGTACGCTGCTTGTCGGCTTCGTCCTGGAGCCCCAGATCCGGCGAGGAAAAAAGAACAGGATTGTCATCCTTTGACACGCCGCACAGCTGTCCGGGAGTACGCTTTCGACTTCGAAATTTCAACAAAGTTTTTTTCCCTCCGAAATAAGAAACCTCTGAGTCGTCGAAATTCAAACTATTGGGACTTTCCGGTAAATTTCCGAGCAGATGGGCTGCTGGACCACTATGTGTCGTTTCAACGTCTGAAATAAGACGTTCTGGGGACATTCGGAAGCCGTTCGTGACGTCTTTGAGACGTCCGAATGTCCGACAACAGACGTGTCCGTGCTGTTCGGGTTAGAGGAAACCAGGACTGGATAAAACGAGCCCATCGGGCTTCGTGGAGAAATTTTTTCTATAAAACGTTCGAAATCCCGGAACGGGCGAAACGCCTCGGAGAAGAATGAAACGCGCCGCCATAAAAGAATATCAACGCGCCAAAATGAAGAGAGCATTCTGTTCGAGGCATCTTTCTAGTCCCTTTGTAGCAGGTTTTACGAGGATTCCCCTAATGTCGTTAAGAGGGCTAGTAGCCGCCTCTCTACACAGCCTCTGGAAGAACCTCTTCGCCGGCGGATATACCGGCGTATAACGTCTAGCCGGCGACGTACTTGAATAGGAGAAGTATCTTTCCCGACATGTCTTCCGTTCGGATTTACGACGGATAAGAAAACACAGCTATAGTCGACGAAAATGTTTCTAACAAGATCTTTATGATTGCTCCTTGCTGTCTCTGGCTGAATTACTCTGCGCGCGCCATTTTCCCGGATTAGCTCTTCCCGTGTACTTCCCGAGTCCATCCCGGGGCTATTTTTACCTGAGATTCTATTGTATTATTATTTTTTCTTTTATTCGATCGCTGTTCTCGTATTCCCTCAAATACGAGTTCCGTTGACGTTGATGATAACGAAGTAGCCCGAAAAATGTCCGCAACGAAGGAGAGGCCGCGATTGGAAGGGGGACACCAGCAGCGTGACTCTGACAGGGCGCGAAATAATGTTTCAAACCCGGCTGCGACCGCGACAGCGCGAAATAGAATCGACCGAACGAAAGCCTCAGGTTCCGGCAACCTGGTTGATGAAAAAAAAGAACAGGCAACAAAAAAACGAAGAAGAACCGCCGAGCCCGGTGAATAAAGCGCGGGAGAACACTGTGTCCCTTCGATGTGACGGCGCAACAAGCCCCATTCGTTAGAACTTTTCGTTCGGCCCCGACTTTCTCGTTCCGCTTGGCGATTCTCTTGTGTGGCCCCGGCGTGATCGACCGCGGAAACGACCAGCCGAAATGAAAATTCATAAATCGGTCAACGGCCTCACCCCCTCCCACCCCCTCAGCCGCAATCTGAGAGAACTCGTCCTTCTTCAAATCCTCGTTAAAAAGTTAGAGTGGACTCCTCGGCCGGGACTGATAAGTAGTCGTGCGAAAACACCGGCACGCGAAGAACAACGAAACTCCGGTAACAATTGCTCGAACTTGTCGCCGAAACTTTTATGCGACCCACGGTTTTCATTCGTTTAGCTTTTCACACGGTCACCTGTGTGTTCTCTTCGATAGTCTTGTAGAGCGCGAGAAGACCGATCCAACGAGTACCATGACGGCACCATTGCGATCATTCGATCTCGAGATGTTCATATCCAAAAACTAAAAAAATCATTTTTTTTCACGGTCACCTGTGTGTTCTCTTCGATAGTCTTGTAGAGCGCGGAAAGACCGATCCAACGAGTACCATGACGGCACCATTGCGATCATTCGATCTCGAGATGTTCGTATCCAAAAACATAAACAATCATTGTTTTTTCCACGGTACCCCGTGTGTCCTCTTCGATATTTTTGTAGAGCGCGAAAAGACCGATCCAACGAGTACCATGACGGCACCATTGCGATCACTCTATCTCGAGATGTTCGTATCCAAAATCATTAAAAATCATTTTTTTTTACACCAGTTGGAAATCGAATGTTCGAAACGGTACGGTCATTATACTCGTTGGAATCGTCTTCTCGTGCTCTACGACAATACCTAAGAAAAAACACACGATTTCAATAAAACATCGAACTAGCCTTTGTTTAGCGATTTATTTAATTGCCGGACGACCTACGAAGAATGCCTAAATTGCGGCGGCGCCGTTTTTCGCAGGTGAAATTTAGGGTTTCGGCTAACGCACACTTTGCTCGGAACACAGAGAGCGGAACTATCTCAACTTCTTCGGAGCGATCACAAAGTTGAAACAGCGCCTAATGCGTCAACAATTAACCGACGCCATTAAAAGTTCCAAACACAGCTGGAAATAATTTCGAACCGAAGCGAACGAACGTGCGCGCGCTCGCCTAATTGCCGATTCTTAGTCCCGTGCTAATTAAAAGCGCCGGCCTACCCCCTGGTTTTATACGCGCCGAGCTCTTTGTAGAAACAGAAGCACCGTGAACCATGGAGAGCCGTCGTTTTTCGGTAGTCTTTTTCACATCGTTTTACCAGCTCGTCTTTTTCTTGTTTTTTTTTCTTTTTAGCACTGGGGAAAAAAACGTGGACTGCGGCGAAAAACCGGGGGAAAATTTCGCGTTTTGGGTCGACGGAAATTTCAGCGACCCGAATTGCCCGCTGATGCTCATTACCGGCGAATTAAGGATCGTTTCTGGCCACTGTTCTAACCAGAAAACGAGAAAAATCGGTACACTGCAGCCAAATGTGGAGCTGCATTTTCAATTTTTTTTTTCATTTAACATCTTGCATAATTGTCGCCGAACCGTTCCGTAAAAATAACGTCATTTAAATAAATCTACCCCCCAAAACGTAGCAGTACGAAGAGCTGGAAGCTGGAAAATATGTTACAGCCCGTCCGCGAAATTTTTCAAACTGGATCCAATTACTCAATTTTCCCATTACGAAATGCCCTGTTAAAATACCGCGGACGTTCCCTCGTCATTTCGGAAGAGTTCATCAACGGCACAACACAAGCGAGGATGCTTGAAAAGTCGCTGCCTGAAAATCAGTTGCGTTTGTTGCTTTTATGGGTGGAGGAGGGGGGGGGGGAGAGTTAATAATAAAAGTTCTTGTATATTACAACGGCTTGCTGAACGCATGAAAAATTTCACGGAAAACGTGAAAATGCGTTGCAACGAAGATTTTCGCGTTGAATAATCATTTTAGAAAATTCGTAAAAACCCATTTACGGCTGGTTCTGAAAAGAAAATAGAAACGATCGCATGACAGGCCTCGTAGGTTTCTGTGTTACAGCGGGCGTGGAGTAGGCTAGGGCTCCGTTTCGATTAGGCGAAATTGCCAGGCGCACTAAGGACGTTACAAAACACATAGCCTCTCGGCCGCCACGGTGCAGAAATAACAGAGTTGCGTGAAATAACATAGTCCTCTGTAACAAACGATCTTCGGCGTGCATGGCCTACTCCGATAATTGAATATTGATCGGAGTTTGTGACGTTGGTATTCCTCGTATCGTGTTCACACTGATGGAATTACTTAAGCCAGCTGTGATCGAGAATACGATTCGATTCGGCCCATGATATTTCTCGTGGATCATGCTTCCGCTGTGCTCCTTAAATAAATCATTCCTGCAACAATCTGCCGATATTATTTACATGGTGTTGTAAACTCTAGTTGGATTTCCGTCGCACGCGTCGAAGATTTCCGTTCGCGGCGCACAGTGTTGCAAAATGGCCAAAAAGCGGCAAAAAATCCGTAAAAAAGAAACTATCCAACGGATTTGATTGAAATTTTGTGAAAAGATTGTCACAAGTACAATGCTTACTTGGCAAAAATATTTTCTAAAAAAGTTGTTAAACATTAAGTAATATGGGCTAATCGGAAATCTCTGTTTTCCGCTCATTTTTTATTTATGCAAGCATATCTAAAATCTGTTAAGCAGGCTCGGTCTGGCACTAATCGTTTTGGCGAGGTATAATGTTGAACTAACTTTGTGTAAAAAATCTCGGCCTACTTCGAACCACTTTGGCTGCAATTTAAGTTTAAATATCAACTTTTAGAATTTCCAGGAATGAATTCTAGCGATGGTTACGGTGTATTTGATGTTTTAGGTGAATTATTTTAAGAATATTTCTAAATAATAAAGAAAAATGTGAAATGCATATGATTTATCAATCCTTCATGTATAAAAAAATATTTAATAACAATTTTTTTGATGTTACATAAATTATTTTTATAGCAGTCACTGTTTGAAAAATGCCAGTTGAATTTTTGTGACAGTGGTCCAATGAACGAAAACATTTGTTTAATTAACATAAAAAAGTTTTCGTTAAATATTTTTTTATTAATATGAACCTCGATGTATGCGACCATTATAAATAAACAAAAAAAAAAGTAACGGGTTTGGCAGAGGGACGATTCAAAGGATGGCTCATGCGGTAAACGCAATATTTGAAAATTAAGTGAGGACGCTACGGTGTTGATATTATGGCACCGAGCTCGACAGCGGATTGAAACGATAGACGCAAAAACTAGACGCTTGGCCCGTTCTTGTGGCAAGGCATTGTCACGTCGACACGGTTGGGAGAGCAGAGCTAAGCAAACGGTTACACGAGGTAATAAGATTAGATTCGAAAATTTTATCTGCTTAATCACGATGCATTGATTACCGAGAATCATCTGAGAGAGTTGTAAACACATGGATATCAAAATCTGCGGGGCGACACCAAAAATGTGACGCTAAACAGTATAAGAGGATCTAGAGATCTAGGGGTCCAGAATCTAGAGGTCTAGGGATCTAGCAATTTAGACATCTAGGGATCTAGAGATCTAGGGATCTAACAATTTAGACATCTAGGGATCTAGCAATTTAGACATCTAGGGATCTAGCAATTTAGACATCTAGGGATCTAGCAATTTAGACATCTAGGGATCTAGCAATTTAGACATCTAGAGATCTAGGGGTCTAGCAATTTAGACATCTAGAGTTCTAGGGATCTAGCAATTTAGACATCTAGGGATCTAGCAATTTAGACATCTAGGGATCTAGCAATTTAGACATCTGGGGATCTAGCAATTTAGACATCTAGGGATCTAGCAATTTAGACATCTAGGGATCTAGAGATCTAGGGGTCTAGCAATTTAGACATCTAGGGATCTAGCAATTTAGACATCTAGGGATCGAGCAATTTAGACATCTAGCGATCTAGGGATCTAGCAATTTAGATATCTAGGGATCTAGCAATTTAGACATCTAGGGATCTAGCAATTTAGACATCTAGGGATCTAGAGGTCTAGGTATATAGCAATTTAGACATCTAGGGATCTAGAGGTCTAGGGATCTAGCAATTTAGACATCTAGGGATCTAGAGGTCTAGGGATCTAGCAATTTAGACATCTAGGGATCTAGAGATCTATAAATCGCAGGTGGTGGGTGGGGGAAGAGTAGGAGGAGAGGGATTGTGTATTCGCGGCGATGCCGGAGAGCGATTCGGCCGGCAGCGAACCGGCGAAATGAAATTTCTTTCGAAGCTTTAATTTCAGAGTCACGGGGATAGCTCGCGCGCGCCGTGAACACGAAATGAACGCGATCCCGTGGCAATAAATGTTACCGGAACCGTTTTGCTTCTGTTTATTTCACCTTTGAGCCCATCGCGAACGGCTGCGCCGATCCTTTCAATCGGGAAACACCGGCGGAGCGTGGCCCCCGCCGGGAAATAGAGATTAATTAACAGAATCTGGGAACTACAATAAATAAAATCTCGCTCTGCCGTTGCCCCGTTGTGTTGCTTACCTCGCCCTTGTCGTGGAAACCGATCTCTCGAAGCCTTTTACGATGCAGCTGTGCAACCGAGAGTTTGCATCGCGACAAATATCGTGTAACACGCACTTAAACACGTCCATTTTACGTTCGTTTTTGGTCTTTTTAAATAAATTCTTCATTTCTCCTTTCATTATGTATATGTACATCATTATTTAGTACTCATAATTAACCGCACCTTCTTTTTTTTTATTTATTATCTAAACCTTACATCTAATATCTAATATTTGGTATGTTTCTAGTCTAGATCACATTTGCTTTACTCTGTATAACTGTGGTATCTGACGGCTGACGCCTTAGCTAAAGATGCTACTATTAACAGTACCTTGAAGATCTCCAAGATCCCATTCTCTGACTTAGCCGAAATTTTTAAGAAGGAAGCGATAGTAAATACAGCTAAGTTAATTACTGATCAAGGGCTGCTATATAAAGGCAAATCCTATTTTCAACGTTTCTACAGTGCTGATCGTGTTCCTTGGTTTAGTCACATAAATTTAACCCGTCAATGTATTGTTACAATCAACCGAAGGAGGGCGAGTCATTATCATCTGGCAGCCTCCCTTTATCGAATTGGAATTATCGATAATCCCAAATGTAAGTGCAACCAAGATCAGGAAACACTTAACCACGTGCTTTGGCAGTGCAATATTTATAACGAACAGAGGAAAAAATTTATCCAAAACCTCTCGAAGATAGGATATCAATTGCCGTTGGACATAGGATGTTTAATAGCTAAACCTAATGTTATGGCGTGCGTATATACGATAGCCTTCTTGAATACTTGCAATTTACGTGTCTAAGGGCCTTCCCTTATGTACTATTATGTAATTATGTAACTATTAATTTTATATTATATTTAATATTATGTACTACTGTTCTTGTCATATACTTTAATATGTAATAATCTGTAACGTTCAATTTGTTATAATAAATCTCATCCGAGATTTCCAAATAAAAAAAAAAAAAAAACTGTGGTATCTGGGGATCCCTTCGACCGGCGGGAAGAGAGTCCCTTTCCGGTTCGGGGTCTACCTCGAGATTCTGGTTGACGTCCCTCTCTCCCAGCTTGGGCCTGGTTTCGCAAATCAAGCATCCTTCTCAGGCTTAGAGTTTGATAAGCGACGTCTTCCTTCAGCTCGAGGTAGACTCCCTCTCCTGTGGGTCCTGCCGTCGTTTCTTGGGTTCTCTTTCTACCGCTCCTACTATTGCCTAGTTTTGTCATTCCATTGTTACGTTCGTTTTTGGTCTGAAAGCCTTAAATCCTGAAGAGATGTCTTAAAGACGCACAGTTTTGTAGGATAAGACGTTCGTAGAACATTCCTGGGCTGAATAATTGGATGAAAAAAATATTGTCAAAATACACGCAAGTGGAGTAAGGAGAAACCGTGAATCAACAGCGTGTCCGATTCGCCGGTCGCGACGCGTCGATCGATTTCTTCGGTTTCTTTTTTATTTTCTTTTCTTTTTTTTTTTTGATCTTTTATCCGGGCGTGGCTGTACCACGTTTCCGTTCTTCGGATCGAACGGCTGCGAGGATCTACGCGACGGAAAAGGAGCCGATGTTACACGTTCCTTCGGATCCAATTCGATTCCGGCCAATTTATGGTGGCCCCGTACGTTTCCGGGCGCCAGTAATTACTTCGATCGTGAACCGAGGAATCCGTGGAACCGGAAGACACGAGAGGCCGGAAAATCGTTCGGTCCATCCTCTCTTTTTTCATCCTGTCTTCTCTCTGTTTCTCGGCTTCCCCCCACCTCTTCCTCCTAGACCCTCGTCGTTCTTTTGTCCCGTCACGATTCCTCGCGGCTCCGCCGACGCTTTTTAATTGGATTAAGAGGATAAAGCGTCTGTCGGATTGGCGAGAGGGTGGGGGGAAACAATTTCGACACAGCCTCGGAATTTCCGCGCGGATTGATTCATCCGCGGGAGCCCGACGGACGGATTCGGCCCGAATTGAGACGGCTCGCCGCCGTGAAATGTATTCCTTTCACGGGTGGAACATTCGTCTATCGCGCGTCCTGATGCCGTTGCCGTTAGTTCACTGCTCGGCTTCTTTCTCACCGACGGACGCAATTCATTTCATCTTCTTTAAGCATGTGTCGCTCGAATCTACCACCACCCACCAGACAGCGCGAGACGTCTTAACCCTTTGACTACTGTTGACGCCTATTGGCGTCCGACACATGTTGGCTTCCCGGTACTGTTGACGCCTATTGGCGTCCAAATTAAATTTCGCTTGTTTCGCCAGTTTTAAAATTTTATAATTGGTCTTATGGTAATGTAGACCTCTAATGGTAATGTAGATTACCTATTTCGATTAACTTATTTTTATTCACAGCCACGAGAGGCGCCTATAGGAGCTAGCGAAATTTGATCGATCATAATTGTAATAAATCTCATTTGAAACAGACGTAAGTTAATGTTAATTCAACAATTACATATTCCATTAGCCATATATTATATATTTGTTAGTGATTTGAAATATATCATACGTTATTATATTATTAAATTTTATTATTAAACATTGTTATTTAAAAAAATAAAATATTGTTATCTAAAAAAAGCTTAAAATTAATGTTCACTTCAAGTAATATTCGTTTAATGTAATAAATTTCAGTATTTTAAATATTTTAATTTACTTCCACAGAAATGCATGTCTAACGAAAAATTTCGCCGTACCCAGTGGACGTCGCAAGTGAATTCGTACCGTACCGTACGGCCAGCACGTGCCAAAGTCTGCCGTAGTCAAAGGGTTAAAGACGTCTGTTCTTGGACATTCGGACGTCCCAAAGACGTCTCCAAGGGCTTCCGAACGTCCCAAACACGTCTCCAAGGGCTTCCGAACGTCCCAAAGACGTCTCCAAGGGCTTCCGAACGTCCCAAACACGTCTCCAAGGGCTTCCGAACATCCCAAAGACGCCTCCGAGGGCTTCCAAACGTTCCAAACACGTCTCCAAGGGCTTCCGAACGTCTCAAAGACGTCTCCGAGGGCTTCCAAACGTCCCAAAGACGTTTCCAAGGGCTTCTGAACGTCCCAAACACGTCTCCAAGGGCTTCCGAACGTCCCAAACACGTCTCCAACGGCTTCCTAACGTCTGCTGAACGTCTTTGGTTCGAGAACGATGCGTGTAAAAGACGTCTCGAAACAGACGTCTCTGAAACGTCATATTTCAGACGTCCAGACCTAAAATGGACGTGGAAAAGACGTCTTCAGGATCTAGCGCGCTATCCGGGCCTTGCGAGTTTTACGATGAAAATGCGAATCAAGTGAAATTGAGAATGATCGATCACTCGACAGGCGGCGACGGTTTCCACCGATGGACGCGTTTCGAGCCACGAACACCGCGCGTCCGGAACTGTTTCGAGCGGGGGGAGAACATTTATGGGACAAGCGTCATCCCCCTAACGACAGTGTCCGATCGGTTCGGGTCCATAACTTTTTCAGCGAAACAAAGCGGACTGACGCGTAAACTCCGGTCGAAGAAGCAAAAAACAAGAAAAACAAAAGAAAAAACCGTCGGACGAGTCATTCAAGAGGGAGGGAGGTCCATCTTCGAAAAGTGCAGCAATTCATCCCCCGGTCTGCTGCCGGTGTCACGGGTCCCGGAGACGTCCGAAGGTACAAAGCGCAACCGGACAAAAAAGCTCCGAAACGCCTTCCGAGATTCGACTCAATTAAGCAAGGGAACCTCCGGGCCTCTCTTGACAAAGTACGACATCATTGTTCCTTTATGGGCGGCCCTAAATAAGCCCGGTCTGCCAGCATATTGAGCAGCGAGCCGCCGGACGGATGAAGAGGACACCGAGCGCGGCTTGTAAAAACGACGAGAGGCGACGGAAGGGCCTCGCGATTCCGCCCCGGGTTACGAAAAAGGAGGAGTGAACCGGGCAGAGCGGGGAGCACGATCGACAGTACGAACGAACGACAGCGACTGTCGCGATCGACGAAGAAACCGGACGAAGAAACCGCCGAAGAAAGAACACGAGGGGGGAACATCTTGTCAGTCACTCAGCGGGAGCGTCAGACTGCTGGCTCGATCTGGGTACCCGTCAGTTGCGAACTGCCCCCTCCCCACCAGTTTTTTCCCCTATGCTTCGTCGAACCCGGAAATTCGGATGGTCAATTGGTACCACTGATTCATTGCAGCAGGATGTTTCGGTAACGAATGTACCACCGAGCGTCGGTAGCCTAAACGATTGTCTGTCAATGGTCCTCGAAGAATGAATGACGGTTCATGGGAATCTTGCAGGGACTGGTGGACCAAACTCGTTTCCAACATTTCCAGAAGTACAGCCAAGCCTCGGGTCCGTGTCTTTTCTTAGATCGTGTAGTTCTAGCGAGTTTCCAATACTCTTCATGTTTCTCATCAGGTTTTTAACATTTTCAGAGGTACAGCGAAGCCTTGGTAAAATCCTGGGGTCCCGGCTACGCTTATTGGGTCCATTTGGACCCGAAGCATTCTTTGCGCGCTTGTAACTTCCAAACGGAATGGCCGTCGAGTCTGAAATTTCTTGGCGGAGAATAATTTATTAAAATCTTTCTTCCACTTAAAAAAAAATATTTAAAATTCTTTTTGAAATACTTGTAGTAGAAATTGTTACACGTATGGCGTTAGGGGTCCATTTGGGGTCCATACGTGTTTTTATTATGGTCACCACATTCGTGACCATAACAAGCGACGAACAAAAACTGAAGATATTGCACTACCATAAAAAAGGGTCAGAGGACGGTGTACTTTTTGCAGTGAGACCAATAAAAAAGATCACAAATACGATGTATATTGTATCAACTGTTCAAAATTCATTTGTAAAGAGCGCAGAGCCTCGCTTTGCATTGATTGTACAGGAGACTCCGAATAAGTTAATTTAATTACGTATGTAATTTACGTTTACGAATGTAATTTTTAATTAGTATGTAATTTACGTTAACACTTTATCGACCGCTCGTTTTTGAAGCCACTCACTAAGTACTGGCTTAGTCACGCGCGTATTTACTCCTAGTACCGGCTAAATTTTCGCTATTTATTGTGTTGTGCCTATTCCTTTTGTTTCAATGGAGTGTAATTTTATTGATATTTATACTTTATTTTGCATTTATTTTATATAATGAAGGACCTTGGGAACTAACATTCATAAAAGCCGATAAATAGGCTAGCGGTCGATAAAGTGTTAATAACAACAGATAAATAAAAAATTTAAAAACATTTTATAGCTAAACATTAAATAAATAGATATGGGTCCAAATGGACCCAAAACAACTTATAAAGTGCCTTTTTTTTAAAGCGTAGCCGGGTTAAATCGCGTAGCACTGGCGAGTTTCTCGTCAAATTTAGATTAACGTCCGGCTATTAATACATTGCGCGAGCCGGTGTGACGTTCGCCGCGATGAAAATGTGAATCGAGCCGGCGGCGCGGCGGTCGCAGAGGATTACGATCAGTGAAATGCTCCAACGAAAACGCGTCGGCCCTCTCGGGAGTCGCGGGAAGAGTAGGAACAGAGGGGTGGGGGGTAGGGCATTCAGTTTAATTTTAAAGGTTCCCAGCTTCCAGCCGGAGGGGACAAAGAATGGGAAAGACGGGGACAGTTGCATCTTTCAACGATTGCCAGAGTCGAATCATTCGCCTCGTTTCACCGGGGACAATCGCGTTTCAATCCTTTCAAGCTGCTCTACCGTCCCCCCGCTTCCCCACCTCCCCTTAAATCTCCTTTACCTCGACGAATAATTTCGCTCCAGCGGCTTAATTACGAACTCGAAGGAAATCCGACGACGTCGCGGAGAGCCGTGCGTTTCGCGCAAATTTTTGGCGAGTTTCAACCGCGGACCTTTTGAGAAATGTGCGCGATTTTTGGGGATCAACGTCTTACGGTTAGACACCTTTAGGTGATAACCCTTCCCGCATTATTTAGGTGTCGGAATAATCAGGGATATCGATTCCGCGAAGAGTTTCGGATGGCGCGTTGTTTGGACCCGTGAATAATCAGAGATATCGTTTCCGCGGAGGTTTTTGATAGCGGGTTGTCGGAATCCCTTGGCGGTAAATTGCAAAGTAAGCAGAAACACGTGGCCCCCACCTCTGCAAGACTGATTTTAGGGGGTATATAAGGGACGCAGGTCCTCCTCAAAAGCGGGTGACGTACGCGTTCTCAAGTCATTAGACCTTCGTTCGCGACACGATCAAGTCTTAGCAAGACCAGGCCTAATCCTCGTCAAGCAACAGTTATTTTTCCTTAGACTTCAGTACGTATACTGCGAATTCCACGATAGAGCACCCCCGCATTTCTCGGTGCGTAAAAACTGAGAGTTTAAGTAGATCCGCGATATAAATACACAAACATTTGTAGCCCAAATCAATTTAGAATATATTGTTTGCTATCTTGTTTTATATCAAAAGTTGCATTCCAATTCTTTATCCTATTCGAGTCCCGACGTTGGTATTCCGTGACGATACATCCCTGCCGCTCGGGGTGTATCAAATTATATACGAGTCGAGTCGAGAAGACCTCACAGCCCCCTTATTCCATAGCGGTTACCCGGTGGTGAAATAGACACCGATCAATCCGCTAATTCTTCCAAATCTACAGTGGCTCCCCGGTGGTGAAATAGACATCGGCCAGTCCTCTGTTCCCTTAAAACACGTAGCGACCAGATGACTGAATAATCATCGCACAGTGCGTGTTCCTATCTAGGTGGCTCTCCGGTGGTGAAACAGACATCGGCCAGTCCACATCCTTAACACGTTGACTGCCATGTCACCCATATGTGGGTGACGAAACTATTTGTCCAAGTTTTAAAATGAATTTTTACGCTAATATATTAATCGTACCAAATTTTATTAGGATCTGTAAAATGCCAGAAAGTTGGAGGACTACTCCATGTCATACATATAATTTTTTTCAATTTTTATTTCATTAAATACCCTACATTGATTTGATGGAATTTTTTTTTAAAGTGTTAAACCACCAATTCTTGGCTCACGCCAAACCTTAGCGTCACCGTCGGCTCGTAACAAACGAATCGTAATTAAACATTCGTAACGGTTTCGGTGAGAGTATTCGACGACACCGGCACGGATAATCCTGTTGAAAATGAAGAAAAGAAATCGGCGAACTGCGGCGGAGCTCGGGGGGTTAAACATTTCCGCGACAGGATGAAAATATTTCTTCTATATGTTTAACCCCCGTGACGTTTCACCGAGGAAATATTGCCGCACTTACCCCGTAAAAGGGATCAACGCGTACGCGCGCGAGCGGCCCCGGAAAACTGCCGCGCGCCGGCTCTATGATTTATGTAAATACCGACACGCGGATATAGGAATATAACGTTCGCAAAGTCGAGCGGCCGGAACGGGAACGAATAGATCACGATTACTCGACGACAGTGTCCGAGAGAGGAACTTAGAGAGCGTGCGTGCACGAGCAATACGTATCACTTTGACTTTGAAGCGAATGGAATAAATATCTCTCTCTTTCTCTCGCGCGCGCGCGCTACACGCAGGCGAGACACCCTCGAGAGCCCTTTCGGTTGTTGCGATTTATTAGAATACAGCTCGCGAGCCTACTGCCGCTGACGCGTCCGAAATTTACACGAGCATAACTGCCTCTGTCCAAATTCGGAAAAACGTCCGGATAGAAATGATATTCTCCGTCGAAATAAATTTCCGTAAGTGCGTCGTCGAGAGAGTCGTGGAATTACGCGAATAATTCTGCCGGTCGCAGTTTGCTTTAATTCACGAATTAATCATCAGATCGTCATGGATCGCCGCATTTCGATTTCGTCGGGACCGCGGCTCATCAAAGCGCAACTGTAATTACCTTCTAATCGATCCCGACGTGATTTTTAATTCATCGGTGCTATTTCCGAATGCCGCGCGTCCATGAATTTGTTGTCCAAACGTTCATTCGGAGAGTGTGTGAAAAATGCGTTTTTCGTACGAAAGACGTTCAGGAGACGTCCCTAAGACGTCCGAACGTCCACCAACAGGCGTCCTTAAGACGTCTCCGTGGTATCTGGGCGAATCCTCCACGCGTTTCGTGACGCAGAACCCGAGGATAACGAAACAGCTACATCTTCGGGCTCCGGAACGTCGTCAAAGGATTCCCTCTATCTAAAGAATAAAATACGCCTCGGGAGGGATCAGCCGAGTCGTTTTGCTTCCGTCGCGCTCGGCCCAGTGGCTGTCCAGGATTTATTGGGCCTCGCGAGGCAACGTCTTAAGGAGATCGCAATAACTTTCGCGTTATTACACGGACCTGGCAACCGTCCCATTGTTGAACACGAACGCTAAGTTTCGCGGGCTGAAATCTGGTCACGATCTTCCGTCATCCTCATCGGTCGTTAAACCAGCCTCAGATTCAATTAACGTCGATTCCCGTGGAAAACTCGACTGGAACTGATGGATCTCCAGCATTTTCCAAGATAATTTAACCCGGCTACGCTTAAAAAAAAATCCATTACATCCATTTATTTAATGTTTAGCTATAAAATGTTTTTAAATTTTTTATTTATCTGTTGTTATTAACGTAAATTACATACTAATTAAAAATTAAATTAACTTATTCGGAGCTTCTTGTACAATAAATGCAAAGCGAGGCTCTGTGCTTTTTACAAATGAATTTTGAACAGTTAGTAGAACCGGACGTTAATCTAAATTTGACGAGAAACTCGTCAGTGCTACACGATTTAATCCGGCTACGCTTTAAAAAAAGGCACTTAATAAGTTGCTTTGGGTCCATTTGGACCCATATCTATTTATTTAATGTTTAGCTATAAAATGTTTTTAAATTTTTTATTTATCTGTTGTTACTAACACTTTATTAACCGCTAGCCTATTAAATCGGCTTTCCGATTGCGAACGCTTATCGACCGCTAGCCTATTTATTGGCTTTTATGAATGTTAGTTCCCAAGGTCCTTTATTATATAAAATAAATGCAAAATAAAGTATAAATATCAATAAAATTACACTCCATTGAAACAAAAGGAATAGGCACAGCACAATAAATAGCGAAAATTTAGCCGGTACTAGGAGTAAATACGCGCGCGACTAAGCCAGTACTTAGTGAGTGGCAGCCTCAAAAACGAGCGGTCGATAAAGTGTTAACGTAAATTACATACTAATTAAAAATTACATTCGTAAACGTAAATTACATACGTAATTCAATTAACTTATTCGGAGTCTCTTGTACAATCAATGCAAAACGAGGCTCTGTGCTCTTTACAAATGAATTTTGAACAGTTGGTACAATATACATCGTATTTGTGATCTTTTTTATTGGTCTCACTGCAAAAAGTACACCGTCCTCTGACCCTTTTTTATGGTAGTGCAATATCTTCAGTTCTTGTTCGTCGCTTGTTATGGTCACGAATGTGGTGACCATAATAAAAACACGTATGGACCCCTAACGCCATACGTGTAACAATTTCTATTACAAGTATTTCAAAAAGGATTTTAAATATTTTTTTTAAGTGGAAGAAAGATTTTAATAAATTATTCTCCGCCAAGAAATTTCAGACTCGTCGGCCATTCCGTTTGGAAGTTAGAAGCGCGCAAAGAATGCTTCGGGTCCAAATGGACCCAATAAGCGTAGCCGGGTTAAGAATGAAATGTTGCATACTCCCGCACGCATTAAAATTCCGTACGTTCTCGCGGGAGGAGTTAGCCTCGCCGAAGGGGCAAACAGAACCGCGCCGAAGATCCTATCAGCCGTTCCGAGATCTTTCTCGATCGGTAACAGAGAAAAAGGATCGCAGGCAGGCGGTCGTGACCGAGAAATCCCTACCGAAAAGTTCGTGGCACGGGAGCAGGAAGTTGGTGGACCCTGCCGATTGGTCACGACAGCAATCAGGTCTGTGGACTTCCTGCAGCGTCAGAAGGGGCATCATAACCTCTCGGCTTCGTTTCAGGCATCGAACTCCCGTGAACCCACGCTAAAGATTATCCCACGGGAGAGGGAGAGAGGGAGAGATTATCTCGTTCGATCGCCGAGACTCGATCATTAACTTGCGCACTGTACTTTGTTCGGAATGTCCGTCCTCTCCCGTTCACCATAGATCACCACCGGACGGCGGAGTCGGGGGTCGGGCGCGACAGTTATCCCAAACATTCGAATAAAACGAATAATTTCACCGAGGTAGAAATATAATCTGTCACGGTGGCTTTACATTCTTCGACCGTTTCACGCGGAATATTTCGAAAATTGATTTTTCCGGACTGTGGGCTCAGTTAGGCCACGTCCTACTCTGTTTCAACAGCGCGGCGGAATAACGGACGTGTACGATCGACTGTTAATCGACGGACGATCGAATCGCAGCCAGTGCCTAGACCCCATTAAACGTACAGTGGAGTTTAAATCACATTACGATTGAGAACTGCGGGCAGAGTTTCCGTCCGATCTAGTGACGGCTGTTCCTACGTTAACAAAAGTTAAGTCGTGACTTGACCCGGAGTTAAATGGTGCGCCGTGCTCTGCTCGTTTCCCGTCTGATGAAACAACAGACTCCCTCTCCCACTCTCTCCCTCTCTCTTTCTCAGTGCAGTTATTTTCGAGCCCCATAAACTTCAAATTTTCAGTGAACACACTCTAGCAGAGAAGTTGAATGAAAACAGCGGCCAGTGAAGACTGGCTTAGCGCCGCATTCTCTGTTTAATTAAACGGAAAATTGCGAGGTTGGTCTTTGCGGTGGCCGGGATACATTGTTGGCTTTGCGCAGTTAGACAATACTTTTTTATTTTTCAGCGAAACGGTGCTGTTGCGCGTCGCCGGAGGATCTGCGGCGGTGCTGGATCGTAGTCCGATCGTCGCGCAAATTTCAAAGAAATGTGTTGAGTGAACTCCTAGTCGATCCACCGATCGATCGAGTCACTTCGAAACTTGCACGTGGTGTGCCGACTAATTTATAATAACTAACTCGAAGGACCACTTCCCTCAATGGGAAGAATAAGATGTTATAATTGTGACAACAATACTATATTTCAACTGTGGACTGTGAGAGTCCCGACTGTCCGTACAATGATTATGTTACTAAACCAAAATTGCTAGGTGGTCAGTCGGAGAGAATCTGCCGACTGTTTGTGCGATGGCTACGAGACTAAGTTTACTAGATGACAGTCGACGAGAATCTGCCCGGAGCTCGCAGGACCAGGATGAAGGAAAGCTAATTTTTCCCTCTCCTTTACAATCTTCAACGGGTGGGGATGTCGTTGGAAAAAGTGAAAATACAGAGAACTATTGCCTAAATATCTGGTCCATGGGTGGACCCCGGAAAATAGCTAGGTGTCGAATTTCGGCGCCGAGTCGACGACGATGCGACCAGAAACAAGGGTTCCTTGTTCTGAACCAAATCGCTATACAAAACCAATATCCTAAACAAAATGTTTTTTCCATAAATTTTCCAAGGCTGGACACAGTCTCCAGCGTAACCAATGGTGAATCCCAAAGCGCCCGCACGATTCTCGTATCGAAGCCGACCTCTCTCCCTTCTGCCTCGATACTCTCGTTCCACCGACAAACGAGTCCTCGTGAACACACGGGTTAGAGTACCGCAGCGTGAGATTATCTCGCGATCCCGAGTCTCTATTATGATTCAACTGACAAGCTATTTGTTGTCCCCGGGGGAAGAGAGCTCTCCCGTGTAGCCACGGTCTTTCTCGGCGAGAGCTAGACGTTACAAAGCGAAGACACGAACTCGGTGTCCGTCTTCTTTTTTCACGGTCCCCTTGTTGGCCACCCGTTCTCTTTCTCTGACTTTTCTTCATCGTCCCCGGTCGCGTTGGTCGTCTTCGAGAGCCAGCCAGCAAGCCAGCCAGCCAGCATCCATGGGCTCCCTCTCTCTCTCTGCCTCCTCTGTCGGATAAGGGATAAGGAGTCACGGCTCGGGACAGGCGAACTCCGAGCATTTTTACTTCGTCCACGAGGATCACGAGCACCATCCCGAAGGTATACCCAGGACTCCTGAGAGAGAGCAGATGCCGGCCCGATATCTTCTAACCGGACCCAGGCACGAACGCGCCGCGCATTTCTGATTTGCGAGCGACGCGTCCTCTACTCTTCGAGCACCCCCCGCCGTTGCCCGGTGTTCTCTCTGTTCTCACTCTCGCTCTTTCTTCTTTCTAAACGCCCCTCCCTCCCCTCCCTTCTTCGAGACCAGACGCCGCGCCGCGCCGCCGGAATTTCAGGACGACCACCGTAGGTATTTTAACTGGGCATGCACAAACGGACCATCGCGTGGCCCGAAACGGGGCCCCCGGAGCCGGGTCACTTGTTCCCCATTAGGGGTGGCACCGGTATGCCCTGATTTGGCACTGTTTAACCCTTCGATGACGTCCACCGACTCGGACGACGAACCCGCTTTTTGTTCGGCCAAGTAGACCCTGAGTAAGACGCTGCCGGGAGCTTGAGCGAAGCTTCCAGGGGACCATGCGACGTCTCTTAAAGACGTCTTTTTCGGGACGTTTAAACACATCCTTTACGGGATGTCTGAAAAGACGTAGGAGCCGTGGGTGACGTCTTCAAGACGTGCGAATGTAAAACAACACGACGTCTTTAGGACGTCTCTGTGTTATCTGTGCGATCTGTGGGACAGCTTGTGGATCGAAACGGAGAAATCGCGGGTGTCGCTGCCGTCGAATCAAGTTTGAGCAAACGAATGAAGGATGGAGGCGAAGCGAGGTTGTCGCGGCAGAAGTGACTCATAAATATCAGTTAGTCCTGCGGTGACGTTTTCACGGTCCTTTTGATACAGTGGCCCGCGCGGCCTCGCTGGGTGTTCAAAAGCCGCCACGGGGAGAAGCAACTGCGTCATTCCGGCCCGGCCCTCATCCTCTCTCGGCTGCGGCGGCTGCCTCACGGTTGTTGTCCCGCTGCTCGGGCTCCCCGGTCTGTTTAGTGGCCCGGATGGGGAATTGTGGGCATCGCGTGATGTATCGTCGATACCCGTTCGACGCTGGTTCGGGCCGAGTCGCCTGCTGGGTCCACGAAAAGGGACCCGGTTTGTCCGAAACGTCGCGATATACCGGAGGGAGCCGACAGAACCAACGAGGAGAAGGAGAGGGGAGGGACTCTCTCTCTCTTCCGCTCTCTGGATGGCGAGGTGACCTCGACGACGATTTAGTCAAGGACGAGAGGCCGGTTCCCGCACGACCGGACCTCCCAAAGTTCTGTCCACCGACGGTCCTTATTCGGGCAACTTGCCCGGCTGAGGATCCGCGTGTACTTCGTCCCATGATCATGCAAATCCGCGCGGCGCGGCTTGGTAAAATTGATTTTTGAGAAAATTATCCCACAACCCTTCACGCAGTAAGGCTATTCTCGAAATTTTTCACCGCGACCGCCTTCCACGAAGCTGGAAGAGAGGAATAGGGATCCGTGAGTCACTGTATTATCACGTAGGATGTTAATTAATTTTCGGTATTACCGCAGAGGAAGATCAAAGTCCCGCCGACACAGCGTCTTCGAGGAACAAGAGGCGAGAGAGGTATATACGTGTATCCGGAGAGAAAATGCCTGTCGGGGAATCTCATTGGCAGGGATCTGTTAATTGCCGGTAGCTATGCCGGATTTTGCGGGTGTTTGCTCGCGTGTTTTTCAATTCATTTTTCCGTGTTGACATTAGAATGCTTCCACTCACCGTAATCCTTCCCGCTCGCATCCTAATCCGCAATTACGAAGAGAAGCAGCCAAGAATTTCTTACCTGAAACAGAGTAAGAGAAGGATCACATAACGTACGTGCATAGACAGCAAAAAACTGAAGAACAATAAAATGGTAGCAGCAGAGAAACCGATCCGCGATCACGTTCGAGAAAGGATCTCGGTGGCTGGTGTCGCATAATTTCTTTCGAACGGCCTCGCAGTCGAAAGCGCTTTGACTTTCATGGATCCTGAGAGGAAGAAGAATCGAACCCCCCACCTCCACCGTTCTTCTTGTTTCCCTTTTACCACTGGTTTTATCGGAGGAAACGAGGAGTCTCATTTCTATGCGCCGGGACACGGGGGGGGGGGGGGTCGCAAACGGTGTGTCCGCAGCCTCTGCGGACCAGCCTCGATGTCCTTCGCGTAACAGCTTCATTAATGCGACATCTACGATCTTTCCGGGTGCACGACCCGGATACACGGTCGGCCCGGAGGCCGAGGAGGCCAGCTTTTCTTAATTTCGGGCCGCAGGACTCGGCTCGATTTAGAGAGAGGTCTGCGAGCGAGGTCCAGTCTCCTCCAGGGACGCTGAAAGGGCTTCGTGCCATTCCGAACTGCTTCCGTGTCACCTAACTTACCAAACTTTGTATCCTGCGGGGAGGATCTGCTTCTGTATAGGAGCCTGGCCTTTGAGTCCTGTCCCGTTGTATTTTCTCAGAGGAAAGACGGTCCAAGTGGATGGGGTTCGACGGTTTTGCAAAATTTTTTTAACGTTGACAAGCTTTACGGCTGGATGTCTTTCAAAAATCTGCGAGGTGTTACCAAAAAGTGTGAGTGAGAGACAGAAAGATCTAGGAATCTAGGGACCTGGGGATCTTGGGATCTAGGAATCTAGACATCTAGAGATCTAAGGACCTAGGGATCAACGCTGATCGTCTCGTTGGAATTAATACAGATAAGGGTAGCTGCAAAAAAGAAAAGAAAATTGTCAACGAGCAGAGCAGGGCACCCTTTGCTCGGGAACTTGGGAAGTGTTTGGTTAGCAGATCCGCAAACTGAAGAGGCGGTTTAACTCCGGGCATCGGTGGTAGATTAGATTATCGGGAACCTACTTTCTTCGGAGGAGCGATGCGAGGCGCGCGCAGAGTAACCTCTGACTATGGAACTTTTCGCAAGTGTGCTTTAGCGATAGTTTATATTATCCGACCGGGAGAACAAGTTTTTCACTTTGCAATAGTTGTACGTCAAACATGTACCTACCTAATGTGCATCAGTCTAACGCATCAGGAGAGTGTTCGGAAAAAAAGTAGTGTGTTCCACGGAAACCGGAAGCGCACTCCTAACCCGAACCGTAACCGCAGAGTCGGGGCCGGAGTAGGGCGGCCGCGGGGAGGAGAGGGGGTGGGGTGCAGCGACCATGGCTCATCGGAACTAATTATAAGAAGCTACACGGGTAGTTTTAACGTTCTTTTAGGCAAGTTCGCGGGCAAAGTACGCTGTAGCACATCCGCAGGGTCCGAAATTAGTTGACTAAGCGAAAAAAGACAAGCAATTTCTTCAGCGGGTGAGCCCACGAAGAGGTCGAGTGCAGTCTCTCTCTCTCTCTCTACTCTATACAGTTTTTTTCTCCGGTGGTTTCCTTTTTTTCTTTCTTTTTTTTCGAAAGCCAGTCTGCCGCGTTGGCCCTGGAAAATAAACTGGCCACTTTTATCGATCGACGGTTCTCTGGAGTCGTTTCGTGTCCGCTATTAAACGCCCCGCTTGCATTGAGAGCCTCCCAGCTCTCCTCCTACTCTATATCCGTTTGCTTCTATCCGCTCCGCTCTCTCCTATATCCTTTCTCCTCCACGATCATTCCCGATGCTAGCCGACGCCGCGCACCAACCCTTCGCGAGATCCACCACCACCACCACCCCCCGCCCCACCGCTCCATTAAGCTCGAATAATCAGCCCTCTCTTTGCAGGCGAGCTCATCACAACGAGTAGAGGCACGTCCTCCTCGACCTCATATCCGCGAAACAGAATTTCGAGAGCTCATTATCCGTGATCCGGTGGCCGAACGTCACTTCCTCCGATTTTCGGACTGTTTAGCCAATGATCACCGTCGCTCCAGAACCTCCCCGCCCCTTCGTTTACCATTGCCGACAGCTTACGGTACAGTGCCCGATTTTTATTTGCTATTCGAAACAGCCCGATCTCGTTCGCATTTCCAATTTGCGACACCGACAGCAGAAACAACGAAATGACAGAAATTCAAGTCGTCGACGAGGGGCATCGAAGCAGCGGCGAAATGCAGTTGTGCACCGCGATGACGCAGTGATACAGATAGCCGCCGGACGCGGCGGAAACTAAACGCTCGCGCGCCGGAAATGATGCCGGCCACCTCCGTGCACTTCCCTGTTGGACTTCCTCGATTTGATCGCGTTCACGTTACATCCAGCCGGAACACGTTCGTCTCGCGACTTCGCACGAGCCACAGGATTATGGAGCCGGCGGCCCCCTCGGTCGATCGAACACGTAATCCTCGAAATATTTTCAGTTGAAAACATTTTTTTTTTTAACGAAACTTTATATTTTTGCTTGGACAGTCTCATAGAGCGCGAGAAGACGAGTCCAACGAGTATAATGACCGTGGCATTCCGATCATTCGGTCTCGAGATATTCGTGTCTGAAAGACGAGATTCGAGTTAGGGTTGGATTAGGCGCCTCTTTCAGACACGAATATCTCGGGGCTGAATGATCGAAAGTATACGGTCATTGTACTCGTTGGATTCGTCTTTTCGCGCTCTATAACATTGTCGAGGGAAATATGGTTCCTCGCTAAAGGGAATTTTTCATCGACGAAGGGAGATCTCCGTTCGAACACGTCGAAATCGAATTAAATCGAGCGAATGGCTGGTCACCGTGAAATGCGTTCGGAACCGTAAAACCGGGGACGTATACCGGGTGAGATAAACGATTATTCTGCCGGGGGTTTCATTGAATAAGAAGGCGAAATAAGATTTAGGGCGGAATACTATTCTTTATGGACCCTTCGATCACTCGTAAACGAGTCCTGCCGAATATTCCTCCAAAAACGCGGTCTCTATCAGGCGATTCATTGTCGCCGTGAAACTAGCCTTGCATAAATCCACAGGGGGCGGGAGAGGGAGGTGGTAGGTCAGGATAAAATTCGATGGTGTGGAAACAGGCGATGCTGGAACCGGGCCAGAAAAAATATTTGCGAAAAGGAGGTCGATTTATAATTTTTCCCATGCGAGTCACCTTCGAAACGACATTTCTCCTTCTTCTACTTTCCTTTTATTTTTTTTTACGAAACGTCGCGTTCTTTCGTACAATTTCATTCCGAAATTGTTGGCAATTTCATAAATGTTGAATCGTGCGGACTGAATGTTTCAGGTCGTTGGAGGGGAGAGGAGGAGGAGTGGAGGAGGAAATTGAGAAGTTTAATTTCGGAAATTGCGAGCATTATGAACCGCGCGGCAGGATGCTTTGTGAAATAACAAATGTTCGTGCGCGCGGCATAACATGTAGAAGGTTTTAAAGTACTCTTCTCGCTTTCCAAATAAATAAAACATTCCCCATTTATCGTGCGCGGAGGGTATTAAAATTTCCGGGGGATCGCGCCCCAGATATTGAGAATTCTAAAGCCAAATTCGCAATCGTATCGCGTCTTCGAGTATCGAGACCGCGACGAGAAGATACGAACAATTTCGATTACTTTGTTCGGTCGCGAGCCGCAGGAAAGTTTACCGACAATTCTCTTCCCGGGAGCGGGATCGCAGAAAGCGGCTTTCTCTTCTCGTTAAAAACGATGACTTATAATAGCAAGAGCGCCCGCTGATCCGATCAGTATGGTAGCGCGCGGAACACCGATCGATCCGGGACACAATTGATCGTCCGGTACCATAAACATCTCTACTATGTCAGCTTTATCGAACGTTAACTCGACGTTTATCGACGAGCGTCGCTCGTCATCGCTCATCCTGAAATCCTCGCGAGACACGCGCGGCATTCGCGACCGCGCACGCGATCATCATTTTTCAGCATAGTTATCGAATGATCGTGTCGCGTCGTGTCCGAAACATGTAAAAGTTAATACAACGAAAATGCCAGCTCGTAAATCCACAGGAAATCGCGTCCGACTTCGGGTTTGTTCGGCAAATGGACAGCCGCACGAATCGAGACCGCGCGGCGACCCACAGTGGTCGGAAATCGCTAAAACGTGGCCAAAATGCGAAAAATGAATTTTCAGTTAGGCGTATGGCCTTTGCCTTACTGGATACTCAGGTAATGACTCTATAGGAAACCCAAAGTAAAAAGGTCTTATCATGTATTAGTAGATAAATTCTTCTCGATCGAAATTTAAGTATATAACGTAAATGATATCGACGCAAGGTTCGATCATTTAAAAAAAAACAACAAATGTGCAATTATTTAAACATGTTTCTTACGTTTCGATCCCTATGTGGATCTTTTTCAAAGAATCATTTTTGCGTCTGAAAATATGCAAACGAAAGATTAATAAACGAATTAAATTTTTTTATAAACAACAGCTATGTAATTTCCTATGAAAATATCGGAAACAAAATAAAATACATACTTGCTGTATCAAAAACATGAAAAGGACAAAATTACAAATTATTGAGTTACACTAAACACACTTAGGTCACATGCAAAAACCAGTTCAAAAGCAAACCAGAGGCTATGACATATATAAGGTTGACGTTCTATCATTGGTTATTCGATATCGATCAATGAGCAAACAGGCAAGAATTGGCGGCCAATTTGAAAACGCAATATACTTAAACATTGTATTATACAACACAATACTTAAAACAATATAAAACACTATATGGAAAAATGACACATAAAGCCTTATACTAAAGAAAAATAACAATATTAATTTTCAAACATAATGCAAACCATGCTCCTGCAAACACCCAGTGTAAACCAAGTCTTTGCAAGAACAGAATTTACATATGTGTATATAATGTAAATACTAAAACCAAAACATATATGTTTTGTGAAAACTCTAAGAACAAAAATTTTTTTATCTTTAGTGAATTAGGTAGAATCTGTGATAAAATGGATTTCAGACGCAAAAATGATTCTTTGAGAAAGATCCACATAGGGATCCAAACGTAAGAAACATGTTTAAATAATTGCACATTTGTTGTTTTTTTTTTAAAATGATCGAACCTTGCGCCGATATCATTTACGTTATATACTTATCATGTATACCTGCCAAATGGGAGGAGTACAAATATCGCGTTCATTCGTCACGCAGTTTTCGTGCGGTGGACTACGATCCCAAAAAAAAAGTGTGACGGTTACAATTTTAAGAGAAGTGAACTTTTTTTTGTGTGTGCAATGGATGCTGTTCCTGGAAGTAAGTACTATTCATAATAATAATATTGGGTTTATATTAATTAGTGTTTACTATCTACAAAGACGAAGATAAATTTTGTTGCGCTGATTTTAGAAATGTATACTAAAAGTTGTATATTCCACAATATTCCACTGAGATTTTTGTGTATGCTTGTAGTAGACACTATGTAGCTTAAATTATTTTGAAAAGTAGCTGCCCGAATTTGCCCCTTTTGTTATGCGATCCATTTTTGTGACGCAAAGGTAGTCACGGTACTAGTTACAAGCATGTTTTTTCGATAAATTTAGAAGATATAACAAAATTTGTTGAATAAACATTGTATGGTTCCACTTATAGAATTTTTTTATACATGTTTTGAACACCACAAACTATTTTTTTTTATTGTTTTTAAGAAATAAAAAAAATTTCGAATGATTAATTCATTTTTATTTACTTTCAGGTTCTTCTGATAATGAAATACGTTTCTCCAGAAAAGAAATTTACCATATGGTAAAAATTACCTGAATGATGGATTAAGTATTATTTTCACATACCCGACCGCTGCATATTACGAATCCGCCATTTTGTTTTTTGTAATTTTTACATCAGATTCATATTCGAGGGCACGAGAAACATAGGAATACTAATTTTCGAGAGAATCCAATAATAATAGATAAATTCTTCTCGATCGAAATTTAAGTATATAAAGTAAATGATATCGGCGCAAGGTTCGATCATTTTTTAAAAAACAACAAATGTGCAATTATTTAAACATGTTTCTTACGTTTCGATCCCTATGTGGATCTTTTTCAAAGAATCATTTTTGCGTCTGAAAATATGCAAACGAAAGATTAATAACGAATTAAATTTTTTAAACAACAGCTATGTAATTTCCTATGAAAGTATCGGAAACAAAATAAAATACATACTTGCTGTATCAAAAACATGAAAAGGACAAAATTACAAAATTTCAGACGCAAAAATGATTCTTTGAAAAAGATCCACACAGCGATCGAAACGTAAGAAACATGTTTAAATAATTGCACATTTGTTGTTTTTTAAAAAATTATCGAACCTTGCGCCGATATCATTTACTTTATGAATCCAATAATGTTTTATGTTACGCATCCGCCATATTGAATCCGCCATTTTGTTTTTTGTTTTTTTTACATCATATTTATATTCAACGGCACGAGAAATATGGGAATACTAATTTTCAAGAGAGTCAGGTTTGACACCTGATACATAATCAGCGACCGGAAAAACATCTGAGTATCAATTTTGAATTAATTTGGAATACTCCTTCCTATTTTGGCCACGTTTTGGCGATTTCCGACCACTGTGCGACCGTGCGGCCTGCACATCGACTGTAATCAAGCCATAAAAACGATTGAACGTTGTATAAAATTCCACGGGCATCCTATCACCGAATAAAGTTATTAACGCGGTTCACGGACACGGGTGAGCGTTGCGCAAACAAAATCGAAAATTGCGTTATCCCGTGACGTATGCGGCCGCGGGGGGTTTTTCGCAAATCCAATTTTCCCGATAAAACTGGATTCGAAATGAATCTCCGGGCTTTTCCTCTTTATAATTTCCTGTCCCCTATTTTGTTTACATGTTGCGCGCGCGACCGGAGAAATGGATGTTTGCGCGTTATTGTTTGATTAATGGCCCCCTTCTTGCGCGACTCCCGTTTCAACTCAACGCCGAAACGGATTATCGAACGTCCGATTGTTGAAATCGGTGCGCACCATATTTTCGACATTGGAAAGACGTCTTTCTGGGGACGTCTTAAAGACGTCCGGACCGAAAGTGGACGTAAAAAGGACGTCTTTGAGACACGTAGCGCTATCGGCACACCGGCGACAAGAAATATTAAAATTACCGTTAACGAATGGGAGAACGCGGCCACGGTAGTCGGGGGTCCGATTGCTAATGAAATAAGTTAATCAAAGGCGCCGTGGACTTTCTTCTCGCAGTTTCAATTAGGCGGTTAACGAGGTGCGCGAAGGAGTGTTGATTTAGAATTTCGATCCTCGAATCGGCTGTATCCCTGATGAGCCTTGTGAATCCATGTCATTAGCAATCGTGAACTACGTGACTGGAACGGGAAAAATCGCGGCGGCGGTCCGTGAAACTCGAACTTCGCGTGACGACGACGTTAAGATCTTTGTTCCCTGGATACCTGGGACCGGGACATACCCTTTGTTACGGAAACAAATCTCTGGGAACAGGAGTTTTCATTTTTGCAAATTCGCTCGAACACTTTTCGTCGTTTCACGACAAATTGTTAAAAATAAAATGTTTGCGCGACTCGCGATTATTCCCCTTTCCGCGAATCTTCGGTGATGTTTTATATCCGGCGACCGCCATCTTCTTTACGGATTAATTAAGCCCGAGACGCAGCAGCGGTTATAATTTCCTTTCCGCGTTTTAATTACGGGAAGGAGGAGGACGCGCCCGTCGGCGAACTTTCCTTCGATCTTTCCGTCTTCGCGCGCGGGACACGTCAAACATTTTTTCCCCTGTGAAATCTTAAAGGGCGAGCGACGCGCGCAGTTTCACGGATGGGAGGGCACTCGAACTTATATCCCGCGGAACACAACACTTTTTCCGAAGTTCCCGTATAAATTCCGCCTCCGACCGCGCTCACCGCGAAATATTTCTCGCCCGAGACCGTAATTCCACGTTCGAAGTTATTTGTCGGCCTCCGCGGGCCCGAGACTGAACGTTCCGCCGGGAGCAACGGCGTGTCCGCGAATTTTTCAAGTTTCGCCTAATCGACAGCGTGCCGGTCACGGTGGACTTTGGCTCTGCCTGCTGAAAATGTTTTTTGGTTAAACGCGTGCCATCTAAAATAATTCCTGGCAGAGATGAGGTCCGTCAAACATCCGTTTGACGTCTTTAAGACATCTTCTACCGTTTATATTATAACCAATCCGCCCAAAATTTCACAGTCGAAGAAATGAAGGACTACATAAAGGAAATACTTTGAAACCTTCGACAGCAATATTGGCAAACGAAAAGCATGGTTCGAAGCCATAAAAAACTTAGGCAGACGCTCCATAAACATGCTAAGTAGAATCAGATCAAACCACTACAACCTGGCAGCCTCACTGTACAGGAAAAATTATATCAATTATACTCAGTGTGAATGCGGACATGAAATGGAAGATATAGACCACATAATATGGAACTGTCCCATCTATGAGACAAAAAGAAGAAATCTGTTAAGAATGTTCGCCACAGAAGATATAGAATTAGAAGAAGAAGTCACCAAAATAATATCTAAAAAAAATGATTCTGTCCTGAGGTCAATAGTGGCCGTCCTGCTACAAATAGACAAACCAATTTAAACATATTCCGTCCAAAAGAGGTAATACCCTGAGACGGGGTAATGCCCCTGTGATTCATAAAGCACAAAATAGATCTAAAACCAAAGCTATACAAAAAAAAGATATATACAATATACAAGGTGGTCCGTTTAAATAAGAACGTCTAAATATCTCTTCAGGTTATTCCGATGCAAAAATTATTTGTTACGTAATGTGTGTCAATGGACCAAATATTTGGCACGAATATTTTTTTTCCGAGGTTCATTTTTTTCGTAGTTGTCAATCACAATAACCTGAAGAGATATTTAGGTGTTCGTATTTAAACGGACCACCCTGTATATGTCACATTGGCATATTAAAGTATAGATATACACATAGATTAGATGGAATATGCAATAAATCACTACATGTAAGGAAAATGGGTTGTGCAATGTAAAGACAAGTTTGAATTGAGCAGATAGAGCTCCGGCTCTCCAACGCCATCTCTATTTAATAAAATAGAGTAAAGAATTAACAAACTAACTAACTAAAATACGGTGCTTCCACTGTTTTTCTTTTCCTCTGACGCATTCTCAACGGTGGATTTTTATACTAGTAGCCGGAAAATTTCGCGTATAATCGCGCGCGCGAGAGAGAAACCGTGTAGCGTTAATATCGAGAAATTCCGGATCTAATCGAAACGAACCGAATGATCGATACCGCTCCACGGGAAATCCAATCGGCAATTATCAGCCGCAAACTTAATCGGCGCCTGCCACGGTTCCCCTTGTTATAATGAATTCCAAGCTTGCCTCCGTTCCGATTTGGTATCCGCTGTCGGCGGATATTTCCGGCGAACTCGGATGCACCGCGATAAATAAGCGATAAGGCCACCGGACTGTGAATCCTGCGTTCGATCCCGAGTCCTTGCTCGATCGTATAAATCAATTAACGAGTCGGCCGATAACGTTAACGAATGACTCGCCCCGTTACACAGTGCGCCTGAATGCCTATTTTATTTTTCCGAACAAAGCGGTATAAAAAAATGTTTCAAATAAAAATTATAGAGCATAGGGAATTTTTTATCAATATTAATAATCAGTTTTTTTTACTCAGCGAGTGTTCATCAATAAATGGTGTTTTTAAAATAAATTTATGTAAACGGATATATATTTAAAAAATATTAATCTTTTTTACTCTAATAAACCCCGGACTAATAAAAACATAACTTTATTATTTTCACTTATAGAGAATTTTCAATCGATTGTCTAATCTTTTTATACCCACCCTCATGAAAATAAAAAATATTCCAGAAATAGTTTTCTCTTCCCAAAACACGCGGGGGTGCGATCGAGGCTCTGCCCAGGGTTAAAGACCGAGTAAAAATATGGTTAATCCGCAGGGAATCGTAACGATTGTTTATGCAAATTAACACGGTTACGGTTCGCGGCTCACGGTAATACGAATTAAACAGGCGTTTGTCTCTTGAGCGAATGCTTCCGTTAAATTAAACATTAAATGGAAAACAGAATTAATACCCGTTCCCCTAGCTTTCGATACTAATCAATTATTTCCGCGCACTGTAAAGCCGATTTCGCGCGCACTCGACCGTGGGAGAATATTGTAAAATTCGATAATCGTAATCGAATAACGAAGAAATTATAACAATGCATGTCCTCTGTGCTCGCGGAAGACGAATCGGAAATTTGCTGAAAAATGGGAACTGCGCGATCTAAGAAAAACGAGGGTCCCCTCCACGAAAAAAAAAAGAAAACATCTCATTACTTGCACGATAGAATTGCGCGTGAGCCATTTTTCCATAAATGTCAAATGAAAACAGCGGAAACGGAAGTTTCCAGAGTCTGGGGAACCACGCGGGGAAAGTAAGTAATTCAGGACATCTGGCACCGGTCCAAGTAACGTCTCGCTTCCTTTGTCTGTCCTGTTCTCTCGCCGCATATATTCTCCCTCAATTTCCCATAATTCACTTTGGCCTATTCGAGATATAAATTGATATATTAGTACCCATTACCTTGCAAATTTCTGGTTTAGCTCGGCGAGCTGCTCGCTGAACGCCACGAAGAATCGCTGAATTTCAAATGTGCGATCTTACATCCTCGGCGATATTTTTATAGCTCGCGTTCGATTATTCGAATAATATTGTTTTCGCTAGATAAATCCGGTTCAGAACGATCACCAAATGAAACGAGAATAAAAGATACTTGCGCAGCGAGGAAGAATTCGAGGCACTCGACGAACGTACCAGAAAAGTGCTAATGACCGAACGAGAGAAACGGGTCTCTCAGAAAGAAGACGGCTACGAAATTCTCCTCTCCGCTGGTTTCTAGCCTCTCTCTCTTCATCCCCCAAGCCGGAGACACCCGCCATCTTAGCTATTTTCCACGCTGATGGTTTATTAATCTTTAATGGGTATAACTTCCAACACCGAAAGAGTTTTATATCCTCGAACATTTTACGCGGCACTATCCTTTTCATCGACCCACCCCCGACGTTCTTTCACATTCCCTCTCACTCCCTCTCTCTCTCATCGTCTGGCTTTTTTACCCGGTGCTGCGACTTGGCTCGTATAAAGTGATAAAATGATTCCGGTACGTACAGCCGGAAAAGTCTTCTTGAAACAGAATCACTTTTCCGAGATCGATGACGACTTCAGTTTTTTCTTTGCGATCCCAGATAGCACGCGACGCACAATGGGGCATTTTATAATAGAAAACAAGTCTAGTGGTGTTGTTTTGTTACAAAATTATATTTTTCCTTTCGTTTGAACATTTCAGGTGTATTGCTAAATTAAAACAGTGTTTACATATAATAAATTTACTTTATTTAAAACTCGTCACTACTTTCTTCGGGGTCAGTAGCTCCTCTCGGTTCAGGAGGCAATAGTGATTGCCTTCTTCGGCTTTCGTCGCATGCCAGTAAGGAAGGGATCATATGTGAGGGGTAACTTATTTATAACGTCTAAATTACAGGCTTCCCGAGAACATTTCCTAGCATAATTTAAGCGATATGTCCGGAAATGCTTATTCCGAGCTTCTACAGCTTCTTCTGACAACTGCCCAATAGGAAGCAGGGCATTTGAAATTACTTTCGGACCATGTATTAAAATTTTATGCATGGTCGGAGACATTGGGTGCCATGGGTACAGTTGAACATAAAGAATCGCAGTCTCTCTCGTATACTGTTCAAATTTTTCAAATGCGAATTTCTTTTTATGCGCTGCTAGCCATCTGACTTTGAATTGATGCTTTACCATGGATAGTACATGCTTGAAATCTTTTCGTTGCTCTTTGTCCAAACAATACTTATCAAGAAGACATTGTTCCATATATTCAAGTTTTTTGTCAAAATATGACTCCTCTGACTCGACAATTAAATTGTATATATGCTTTCGAGTTATTAACGTGAACCCTGAAGGTCCTGGAAGAGACACCCAACAATAATTGCATTTTTATATATTTCGAAAAATACCACTTGCTACAGAAAAAAAATTATAAAAAATACAGCTGCGGTATTCCACGGCTACTTTTCTAAGGATTATCTTCTACGATAAATATACTTCAGTTTGAATTGTATTTGAGTACTTAGAAGAGCTTAGAACTATAACAAAATGCTTACTATATGCATATACAATACTCAAACTAGCAACATATATCTCTAGCCCTTCTATAGCTACCTAAATTAAACATAATTATTGTAACTAAACGTGTAGGAGTCATCAACTTGATTCTGAAGAATCCACAGCACAATCTCCGTAAATTTTCACTCAAACAAAAACTACAATCGCAACGACAGAAAACACGACCACTGTAAGTAAACGCTGCACGGTGGCGCGAAGGTCAGTGGCAAAAATTCGGTTGTATTTTGATTCGCAAACAATTTAGGTACAAAAGGCAATTGCTATGATCTACTGATGGTAAATTGTACAAAATTGAATTTTGGCCAGCTTTTTGGTCAAAATGCCCCACTGTGCGACGCACACTGGTTCGAAATCGCTAAAACGTGGCCAAAAATCGAAGACATTCTCCGATTTAGTTGAAAATTGGTATTCTATGGGTTTTCGGATTGCTGATTATGAAACTGATTTCAAAATTTCAAAAAACAGAATGGCGGATCCAATATGGCAGATGTGTTGCTTAAAAAATTGTCCGATTAGCTTGAAATCTAGTATTCCCGTATTTTTGAGGTTGCCGATTATGAATCTGATTTCAAAATTTCAAAAAACAAAATGGCGGATCCAATATGGCTGATTTGTTGCTTAAAATATTGTCCGATTAGCTTGAAATCTAGTATTCCCATATTTTCTAAGTGTTCTTCCAGCTATGTGTACTTGTAACATTTAACAATGTATAGTATACAATACACACATATACAATATAGATATAACATTATAAAACTGTCACTTTCCAAACATCTACTTCCCAGTCTTTTTATTTCTTTAATGACGATTACAAAGCGGAGGTCACGCGTATTAATTTTTAACTAAATTGGAGTACTGCTTGTGTTACCTATTTTTATTGTTGTAACTTTGAAGTGCGCAAGTGTGCGCAAGATATTTTTATGTAGCGCTCTTAAGGAGGCTTTAACAAATACTTACATGCAAAATTCATCGTGACCCTGCGTGACCTTCGCTTTATAATCGTCACTAAAGAAAAAAAAGACTTGAAAGTAGGTGTTTAGAAAGAGACAAGTTTCAAAGTCGTAAAATATATATATAATGTTAAAAGTTACACATACACATAGCCGGAAGAACGCTCTTTAACACTGTGTAGTTAGTTTTTGTATAAATATTACTCATAAAAAAGTATGATGAGACAAACATCGTCAATTTCGGGAAGAAATGCA